>CM021100.1:656163724-656698202 GCA_007115665.2 Sequoiadendron giganteum
GAAGGAGCAACCTATCAAAGTGCGATGACGACCATATTCCATGACATTCTACGCACAATCATGGAGGATTATGTGGACGACATCCTAGCAAAGTCAATTAAAAGCGTAGATCACTTGATAAACCTAGCAAGGGTATTTGATCGACTAGAATAGTACAATCTTAGACTCAATCCTAAAAACTGTGTGTTCGGAGTAACATCTGGAAAGTTGTTGGGGTACATAGTGTCAAGAAGAGGGATATAAGTAGATCTTTCCAAGGTAAAAGCTATAATAGATATTCCTCCTCCAAAGACACTCAAACAGTTGATGAGCCTAAAAGGGAAGCTACAATCCATCAGGTGATTTATCACACAACTAGCAGACAAGTGCCACCCTTTCACTCATCTCCTACATAAAGACATCACGTTCAAATGGGATGGGAGATGCGACCAAGCATTCCATCAATTCAAGGAGTATATACTTACTCCTCTTATACTCATGCAACCTATTCTAGAAAAGGAGATGATACTTTATGTCTACCACACAAGAAACACTTGGAGTTCTCTTGGCCCATCTAGATGATAACAATAAAGAAAGGGCATTCTACTATATTAGCAGAACAATGGTGGGCTATGAACTGAACTACTCACCCATTGAAAGAGCATGTCTCTCAATTTTGTTTTCAACACAAAAGTTGAGACATCACATCTTAAACAAAAAAGTGAGACTAATTTTGAAGGTGGAACCACTCAAATATTTACTAGCAAAAGCAGCCTTAATAGGTCGAATAGCCAAATGGGTGATGATCTTGAGTGAATTTTATATAGATTACATGGATAGGAGAGCTATAAAGGGACAAGTCATAGTAGAGCAATTGGTTGAAGCACCCGTAGATGATCATAAACCTCTCATAGTCTATTTTCTAGATGAGATGTCTTAATGATAGAACAGACGGGCTAATGGACTCTATACTTTGACAGGTCCCATACTCAACATGGTTCTGGAGAAGTTATTTTATTTCTTGCACCACACAGAGATAGTATACCCAAGGCCTACAAGATTGCATTCCCCTGCACAAACATCTCAAAATATGAAGCTCTTATCACGGGGCTCAAAATGGCGATTGAATGGAGAATAAAGGAGCTATATGTCTTTGGAGACTCTCAGCTAGCAATCAGATAGGTGAATGACAAATACCAAACAAAAGATGACAAATTTCTACCATATAAAATAATGGTGGACAACTTCAAAGAGTACTTCATCAAAATAACCTTTGAACAAGTTCCTAAGATCAATAACAGAGTTGTTGATGCAATGGTAATGATAGGCTCACTACTTGATATTCCTCAGAATGTGCCTAAATATGAATTCCTCATGGAGCAACTACTTGTGTCTGCATTCAACATCCCAAAATTAGAAATGGTATGTGTTGTTTTGGTCCTAACTCTCCATGGTACCAAGATACTTTTGACTATATCCAGAATAGTATCATACCACTTCACTTAACGACTACTCGGAAGAAAGCCATCACCCATAGAACCTCCCATTTTATGATCTTAGGAGAAACCCTATACCATCGTAGCATAGATGGTATGTTACTTTGGTGCCTTAATGCAAAAGAAGTATAAATAGCCTTATAAGAGGTCCATGAAGGTATTTGTGGATCCCACTCTAGTAGATCTAACTTAGTCCAGAAGCTACTCAAGGTAGGATACTATTGGCTTTCCATGGAAAAAGATTGCATTTAACATTCTAGAAGGTGTTGAAAATTTCAGTAAGACAGTGATCTAGTTCATGCACCAACACAACAGTTGAGACCCATCACAACACCATGGCGCCTTTCATAATGGGGATTATACTTGGTAGGTGAGATATCACTTGCTTCATCCAATGGGCATAAATTCATTATCACAACAATAGAATAATTCACTAAATAGATAGAGGTAATTCCATTGACCTATATCATCGAAAAATAGATATCAATATTCATTTTGAATTATCTCATTTGTGCGTATGGAATCCCATAGACAATTGTAATAGAAAATGGCACCCCATTCAAGAATTAGGATGTCCAGGAACTTTGTTCCAAATTCTCTATCCAACATAGATTTTCTACGCCCTACTATCCTCAAGGAAATGGTCAGGCAAAGGAATCCAATAAAACAATCCTGAAAAATATTGAAAAAAGACTATCAATGATGTCGGTCGTGATTGGCATTTGCAGTTAAACCCAAAATTATGGGCTTATCGAGCCAACATTCGCACACCTACCGGTGCCACACCCTTTTTCTTGGTCTATATATTAGAATTTGTATTACCTATCGAGGTCGAAATCCCCTCATTGTAAGTCTCATTAAAAGGCATGGTCAATAATGAAGAATATAAGGTATCTAGACTAAATGCATTAGATCTCCTAGATAAAAGGCTTTTGAGCATGTTAAACAATCTGCAAGTTTATTAGAATTGGCTCAAACAAAGCTATGAAAAGAGAATCAAATACAAAAGCTTTCAAGTTGGTGACTTAGTCCTCAAGGAAAATCAGAAGATATAATTGAATCAAGATGGAAAGGGAGAATTTGAACCTAACTGGTTAGGCCCATTCATCATAACAACAAGCTATGGCTCTAGGGTATATCAGGTGGCTACTCTTGAAGGAGAACCTCTAGCCAAACCATTGAACAACAGCCACCTCGAGAAGTTTTATAGATGAAATGTGTTATAATACCCCAAGCAAAAGGGTAAAAATCCAAAAAATAAAAGAAAAAAGAGATAAAAAAATACAAAAAAATCAAATAGAAAGAAATATTGTAAAGAGAAGTAAAATGTTCTTTGAGTGAAAACCACTTTGTGGCACTCCTAGAATGGGTACCGTAGTGAAAACCTAGGAAGTAGGCACTATGTGTGAATAAAACATGCACCATTATCTATCAACACTTGTTCACAACACTCACCCATCCATTTCATAAAACATGTATCCAACCATGGCTTGTCACTAATTAAGGTAATTCATTTTATTGGGGGAAACTTCCCGAAGCTAGTCATAGATTAGATCTTGTGGCATGAATCATGGTCATAAAACAACAGAGGTAAAAAACACTAGAAAACAACAAAAATTAAAAATGTGCAAAAAACATAAAAATTAAAACATCGTTGGGTTATTCCTTCACTCAAACAGTCTAAGATATCAACATTTGCTTGAACCTCATAGCTAGTTCAAATAGATTTCCCACAACATATCCTCTAGACACAAAAATAGGATATCAATCCAAGCTATTGATGTTGTTTACCCAAAAACAATTCATGTTTTGAGTAAAATGATTGAACTATGTGGTATCTACGTGTACAACATAGGCAAGGCTTTTTAGCCCCCAAGACCCTAAGTCAGTGCCCTTAGGTTTCCAACATGCTTTATTTTCACTTAGTCAAAAAAATACAAAATCCAAAAACGTTCAAAAAATAGAAAAGGTCAAAGCAAGCAAACTACAAGCCTCTATGTGTACAATGTAGGCAAGGCTTATCTTTGATGAGCCCCCGAGGCCCTAGGTTAGTCCCCTAAAAATAACAAACATAGCATGATAAAACTTAGAAAAAACAAAAAAAAAGAAATATCTCGTCATCCCGTCATCAAAATCCATGATAAACGTTTCATCCATAATAAATGAATCATCACAATCATCCTTTGAAAAAAAAAAAAAACATCAAAAGCTAGAACTTTCAAGCAAAACAATCACATAAGAGTTGACTATAAACAGATGAAGACAATGCCAAAGTATCAACTACCTGTCTTTTTAAAGAAGTCCTGACAACATCCTGAGATATGCCTTAATGGATCCGTTCCTATGATAGACATGATCAACAATGGATAATAGCCCCACCCTCAACAGATATGGAAAGTGATACTACAACTTTCTTTTTATCTTTTTGTGATTTATTTTATTGACTCATTCCTAGGATTTGTCAAGGATGTCCATAAGGATTTAGAAAAGAAGGAATGGGGGCAATTGAGTGTCATTTCAATTTTTTGTTTGTAAGATTTTTTTTAATATTACCATGGTGAATACTTGCTTTATTGGGTATCGAAGTTTTATTAAAATAGTTTGTGAAGCAGTTACATGTTAGGTGTTCTATACCTCTCTATGTGACTGGTCCAAAATGATTTTCACACAACCCCCTTATAATTTAAATAAAGTTTTCGTATGTCTGGTATGAACAAAGATACTCTTTGTTTGTATAGTCAAAGTCCACGCAATGGATACAAAGTCACCTTAGTAATTCATACCGTGGTGCATCATATATGTTTGCTACATCAAGAAGGGTTTTTCAAAAATGTGAAGTCTCTAAAGTGAAGCAAAAGAAACAAACATCATACTTCTTATAATTAACATCACATCACTATCCATCATCAATAGTTCTTCTAATTAACATCAAAATTTCATCCATCATCATTTTTCTACTAACTAACAAACATCATATTTCCTCTAATTAACATCATATCTCTATCTATCATCAATATATTGCATAAAACATCATCAATACCATATCCATACTGCATCCACTGATGTTATCATAGATATCATGATGATAATAAACCAATGAAAACATCATGTATCATGTGTGGGGCATTACCTAAGGGGATTTGAACTTGACACCTTTGGCTCTGATACCACTTGTTAGCCCACAGTTTCCGTTACACCAAAAGATCGACCTCTTAATGCCCGATACAACTACCAGAGTTAACGGATCCACGGGAGGTAGTTAGTCCATGTCACAAATCCCGAGGGGAGCATTGACCATCTTCCAACACATAAATGATACAAAGTATGATTCATTCATCCACGTTAAATTCATACATCAAAAAGGTACAAAAAAAACATATAAACATACACCACCATGTATCACCATCACATAAACATAAAAGAGACTAAATCGAAGAAGGTATATCTCACATATATCATCATTAAAAAGGGAATATGTCATTAGTACATCATCTGTAGTGACACAAGTGTGATAGGATAATACAAAATCATAACATATATATGAGGTCTAGACTAGACCAATGAATATATATAACACATGTCTACAAAATGCCTCTGCGCCATGAAATAACATGAAGATCAAGTACCAAAAAAAAGTAAGACCCCAATAGTAGGAACAAAATACTACTAACCACCAAAATGATTTGGCTATCTCATAGACTAATCACCTACACCTGAACCTACACCACCACCACCATCGCTCATAGCACTCAGCTCCTCAAATTGTGGATGTCAAGAGGCCATAGGAACAGTAGCATCATATAAGGTATGATAATAGGTGGATGTCTATATATACCAATCTCGCTCAGCTCACATACTATCATGCTCTACCTAGAGAGTATCCCTCTCTACTATCAGTAATAGAACTTGAGCCTTTGCAACATGTCATCAGCCAATCTCGCTCTCTCATTCAGCCCTCAAGGTGTCTACCAAAGCCTCTACAACCTGTCACCATGCAATCTCTGCATCTCTAGCCAAAGTCATCTGAGCTACCGATATATCAACATCACTAGCTGGTGGAGGAGGACCTGGAATCTATCTCTAACCCTGTGTAGGAGGCACTTTCTCATCCTGAATACCTTATTCCTCATCACATTGAGCTCGATCCAACTGCTCTATGAGAACCTCAACACACTATTGTTCCTCATGATGACCTATAAGGCCTACTCTACCCACAATGGGATCACTTCCAGGATCAGTAAGCCTTAAAGGCCTGCATCATGCCTACCACTCATCATAATCACGAGTAGTACCTGGATTTGCCACACCAAATAGGGCAAGTGCTCCAAACTCAGCAATCAGAGTATTTGCATCAACATGAAGACTCCATACATAGACCTCCTAACTAGTTTGACCAAACTAAGCCTCATACGCATCAAGAACCCACCCTTGTCTCTCTCCAAACTGGTGATAGACTCAGTCTAGTAGATAATGCTCTATCACAAAAGACAAAAATCCAATCAACCAATGGGTCTGTCAGTAGGACACAAGCTGATCAACATCCTTTGGCCAAACCTTGTAGATCATATAAGGTCTCCACATGAAACCAAGAATCTCATCAAACACATGGCACCAATAATTTAGGTCCCCAAGCAAGGTGTAATGCATAAATTCCCCATAATGATGAGATATGGATCATTCAAAAAATGATCCTGAATCCCATCTAGATGAGTCACTGCAATATGCTCCCATGCCCAAATGTGCAAAAGTGACACACCTGTAGACATAGACTTCCCACACCGATACACCACCTCGTGCATATCTCGATAAATATGGGAAAGAAAACAATCACCCCAGGTGTATCTCGTACCATGCTCTAGCATACTGTCGATACATGTACCCCATCCCATAGAAAACTATCAACCTCATCTATCAGGAACAACCAATCCTAATGTTATGCCTTGCATAACCACCCCATCTTTTTTCTTGGTCAAAATGGGTCCCCCTTTATGTTTTTTTCCTTGGTTGTTTTTTAGGAAAGTTTGGAGCCTTTCTTTTCAAACACTTTGTTTTTCTTTGGTTTATTCTGTCAGAACCGGAACCGGAACCGAATCGGGTTTTGAAACTTGTTTCAAAGATTCATTTCAATCCTTGTCCCGACAGGTCTTCTTTTTGCCTTTTGGTTTTGTCTTTATCAGAGACGAAGCCGGAGTGGAAGTTAAGTCAGAATTTATTCAAAGTTTCAAAATCAAATCCCTTTCCACCTCTGCCTCTGCTTTTTGGTCCTTCGTTTTTAACTTAGGTTTTGTGTTAGGTGTTTCTCGTTTCGGTCTTTATGTTTTATTTTGTTCTTTTGTTTCGCTTTCTTTTTTGTTGGCAGGACCAGAACCGGAACCAGAACCGAGTTGGAAAATTGGACAAGTTTCTAAATCATTTTCCATCCTGATTCCAATCCCACAATTTTTCTTGGTCGTTGACTTTACTGAAGTCGCACAAAAGTAATGTGCCAGTTCCCTCTATAGTTTCGACTCTGATCTACTGCATTTATGGCGTTAATTACAGGAGCTTTGCATGTATGAAACTACAAGTTTTTGCCTTAATTAGGGATTAACTAGTAGTTATCCTCATTGTTTAAAAGACCAAGAGCGAACCAAAGTTATAGTGGAGCATTTGTGCATGTGAGTCAATCGAAAGGGAGATAATCACACACGAAATCGTCTTAGAGGGCTAACCTATTTATTTGGCGTTTGAAGTGGGGTTTTTTGTTCTTCTCTTTCGTCTTGTTTCGTGTTTTCATTTTTTCAGTCATTGTTTTTGCGCGAATTCATGATTCTCAGTTCTATTGTGAGTCCATGCAATTCATTTTTATTTATTTGGTTCATTTGTTGGTTTTTTTTAATTTTTTCTTTTCTGTTGTTTGTTTTTATTTATTTATCTTTCCTTATAGTCGTTTTCACGTTTTAATTGTGACCGTATCGTGATGCCCTAGTTTTTAAAATGCATAGATTAGTTACTATTCAACTGTTTGTAGGGTTTGGTAAATAATGGTTTTTACTTAGGAATCATGTTACACATTGATCTGTTTAGTTTAAAAGGGGTTAAATTCGTGCCCTAATTTTTTGAAATCGACGGTTTTTGATTAAGGGTTTTGGTGTGTTCTTGTTTTTAATATGATGCCCTAATTAGTACGGTTGTCTCTCGGTCATATGGGGATGGTCTTATATAGGTTATTGTTAAGCGACTTTAATTTTGATATGAACTAGTCCATAAATCATGAAGTTATTTATCGGTTTATTAAAATCTCTTATGATGTCATGGTTATTTTAGGCGGAGGCAGGATCGGAATCGATTTAGACTTTGAACCATGTTTTGTAAATAGTTTTGATTCCATTTTCATCCCGTCTCTGACTCTGCTTACAATAAGAAGCAGGCTTTCAAAATAATGGTAACCTAGGCGGAACCGGAACCGGAACTGGAACTGAATGTGAAATTAGAAAATATTCATGGAGCCGAATCGGTTTTTGTTCTAATTCCGATTCTAGTTACCATTCCTACTCCGACTCAGATCCCACCTTTTTATTTATTACATGCTTAATAACTATTTTGACTCTGATCCCGCCTTTTTATTTATTACATACTTAATAACTGTTTTGACTCCGATCCCGACAGTGTTTTAAAAGAGACTGTTTAGAATGTTTTATGCCTGGTTCCGCCTCCAGTATATATATGAAGGGTAAGATTTTAAAGCATGTTTTGTTATATTTGTTCAAAGATCTAATTTGAGGTTTTGTTGCAGGAAGCTAAAGAATGTCAAGAGTATCAGGAGAAGCTTCCCAAAGGAATCGGCCTACAAAAACTTCAAAGGCAACAACTAAGCCTAAGAAGATTAAGCTGGAGCAGCTACCTTATACCTTGAGGTATAACCATAGGGGTCCTGTTGTCACTACAAGTAAGGTGGAATCAGATTGGGCTGATGTAACTGATACCAATTTAGGCCCATTCAATTTTGAGGAGTTATACTCAAAAACATTCACTGAGGATGTAACAGGGAGGACTAGAAGAATAGTTGAGTCTGGCTTGGCTCACATCACTGTATTTCCTTTGTCCATCCAATGCCCAAAGCTAATCATGACAGCAGTAGGAGCCTATAATCCGACCACTAGAAAATGCATGGATTCACAAGACAATGTGATTTTAGATCTAACTCTTCAAATGTTTCAGCACATGTTTATTGTCCCGTATCCAAAGAACCTAGTATAGTTGAATAGGGTAAATGCTTTAGGGATATATAGCGAAAACAAGGAGGCCAACAAGGCTCATTTGAACAAAAAGTGGTTGAGGGTGGAGAAGAAGTCCTTGGAAAAGCTCTCAAATCAACCAAAGAGGGTAGAATTTTACAAAGAGGTATCAGACCTGATAATGATGTTGTCTAGGGTCTTTGGGAAGAGGGATGCATTTCATTTTAAGGAATGGATGTTTCCTTTCATTCAGACAATCTTTAATGGAAAGCAACAGTTTGATTGGCCTATGATTGTCTCGGATACCATTCATGATCGACTAACCAGAATAAGGGAAACCAAGAGCTTTTTCATGACTTCTTATGTTGTCTATGCAGTAGCCAGAAGAGGTATCTTTCCAGGTTTGAACAGAGTGGGAATATTGGGAGAAGCTGATGGAAAAAAGAAAGTATGGGATCATTATGATCAGCTATCCCTACAGGTTTTTGAGACATAATTTAGAAGAGTTAATGATGCATTCTTATATGTAGTCATTAACCAGCTTAATGGAGATGCAGGATGTAGATTGAGCCAAGAAGCCATGGCCTTTATTATGAAGTGGGGATGTTGGTTATCCAATACCCTAAGTTCACTTATTTTAGGCTAGTTGGGTTTGAGGGTCATCCCCACTTACTTCCAAGGTGTTGCAGCAACAGGATGGTTTTGATGGAGTTTGTCTACCAAGCTCTGGGGTTAATGCCCAATTTGGGATGAAGCACAAACTAGGTTGTCACAAGTTCCCCATGCAGTTGGGTGAATACAGCTGCCCACACCTTGTGGGAGCTAAGGTGGTTTGCAGTGAATTGATACACTTAAAGTTGAGCTTGTATATTGCCTGAAAGCAGTTTGACCCAAAGAAGAAAATGAATGCTTTGTTGGCTTCGGTCTTTGAAAAACATTCAACCTGCTAGAGGAATTTTTGAGTGATCTTCAAGATGAATATGACCTTGGGAAAAGGAATTATGAGAGGTTTCCTGTTTCACTCATGGTAGAATTCAAGGTCAAAGATGATATTCTTGATACATTAGTAGATGATGGAGTTGTGTTGGATCCATCATCTGAAGCATTGAACATTGGTACCAAAATTTTGGATCCAGTAGATTGGGATAGTGAGGAGACCATTGACATCAAGCAAATAGGGAGACCGGTCTTGGATAGGAGTATCCACTGGGCTATTCTCAGACCCAAAAGCCAAGTGAAGAAATGATGAAGTGAAAAAACAACAAAGGCAAAAGGAACAGGAGCTCAAAACCAAAGAAGAGAATGACAAGCTCGAGACGGTGCAGATGCTCCATGAGCTAGAAGATGAAAAGGCTAGGCAGCGGAGAGAAAGAGAAGCCCTTGAGGCTAAATTGAAACTAGTTGAGGAAGATTACAAGAAAAGGGAAGAGGAAAAACACATACAAAAAGAGAAAGATGTTGAGGAGCTAGTCAAGCAGCTATAGAAGGAAAAGCAAGCCTCAGATAGACTCAAAGTGTTGGAAGAAGAGAGGAACAAGTTGCTTGAGAAGAAGAGATTAGAAGAGGAAAAACTGAAGAAGCACCAAGAAGACAAGAGGGTGCAAGAGCAAAATGATAAAGAAGAAGCTGAAAAGCTTGCACAAGAGAATGTAGAGCAAGAACAACAGAATGTACAAGAGGTTGATTCTCAACCTAAGGTTAATGTGCTACAACCCTCTACAACTGTTGCTTCTTCTTCAATTGTAATGGCCACTACTCCAAGTGCTCCGACTTGGCTAAAAATTGATTTGCAAAAGAGACTAGTAACATCCTCACAGCCTCTTAATTGGGATGATATGATGAAGGAGATTGAAAAAGAAGGGCCCAAGAAGAAGCCTAAAATCTTGCATTCCACTAGACTCACTGAAGGAGGAGAAATCATTGCTGAATGTGCAATACCAGTGGTGGACAAGGATGTGGGAGAGATGCAGCTAACTGATTACCAATTGGGCACAATTAATTTGGGAAGACCCACCAGAGATCAACAAATGAACTTGATTGATGTGGTAGCATCATCCATCAAATCAAGAATGATGAAAGATAAACAAAGAAAGGATGAGCTTAAGGCTCAACTGGATCAATTGCATAATTTCTTGAAGAATGTTTCTACTCTGAGGTCACAACAAATTTCCACCATTGAGACACCAATTTTTCTTAGCAAGAAAGAGGTGGATGATTTGGTGCAGGTAAGGAGTAAGGCGAAGATGATGGATAGATGGACTGACAGGCTAAATTAGGAAATAGGTGAGGTGTTGGGAAACAGTTTTGAGATTCACAAGATGATATTGGAGTTAATAGAAGAGATGAATCAACATGCCAAAGAGTTGGGAGAACAAGAAGAGGAGTATAGAGGGTATATCCAGAAGCTGAAAGATATCAATAAATTTCCAAAATCCATTCTTCTAGAGCAGTCAATCCTTGAAGAGGACAACACAGATTTCTTGGAAAAGTCCTCCAGCATAATCCGATTTAGATCTAACTTTTTTGTATAAACATAAAAGTGAAGTTCAAGATTCTAGCAAGGATCTAAATGAACAGCTTGATTAGTTAGAGGTGGTTATTTCTATTATAGTAAATTTTGATATACCGATAAAGGAAGGCCTACCTTTAAATCAATTAAAAGAGAAATGGGATGATAAACTTAAGGAGGTTGTGCAAAAGGGAGATGATGGAGAGGATCTCTTGTTGGACGGGTTAATGGATATTAAAGAGGAGGTGAGGGCTGCTAGAAGGGAGTTGAAAAAGTTAAAATACATGAGGGAGTTTGCTGCTATTGAACTGAAGAGGATCAAGTTTGAGGATAGTTGGATTGATGGGCCAGATTCGGATATGCTTCAGCAAGTCTTCTCTAGTTACGATGAGTACACCTCAGAGCAAACTCTGCATGCATAACTTACAGTCCTATCTTTGGATGCATGACTGATAGACTTACGGGCGCATGGCTTTCTTTTCTCCTCTATCTTTGTCTCTCTAGTTTACTAAATGATCAATGCGGGAACTATAGATCAATTGATCTGAGTTTCCAAGAAAATTCAAGTTCCTAAAAAGGTGGATCTCGGCTTAAGATAGAGGTGACTTCATATTTTTGTACATCTATAAATACCCATGAGGTATCATATTGTAAGGGTCAGCTAATGTGAATAGAATTGGCCACCTAATATTAGGAGATAGAATTTTTATAGCTTTACAGAGATACTTTGTCATTTTTAGTTACAGTTGAATACAAAATACAGGTTTTTAGGCAATATGGTTTGAAATTGATTTTATTCGATAAGGTTAATGAATTATAGTCTATATATATGCCAGTGATTGTGTTGAAGCATAAGTGTTTCTTATATAATGAAAATCATTAGAAGAAACCAGATTTAAAGATTATTTCGTTAAATTATCTATGGATTGAATTATTGAATGTTTGTTGATCTATGATTTCAGCAAAGAATGAGAGTTTGTTTGTTCTTTTGAATCTTTGAAGTATTTATGATATGTGATTGTGATGGTTAGATTAAGCACTATACATGCATGCAATAGTATGAATTGTTCTATAAATTGCATTATATTATTGTTTTCTTGATCTCTTGGAAGAACATTCATTGTTGAAGATATATGTCTGGATATTAGATAGGTTGTATTCATGTTTCACTGATGTACACTTTGATCTATCTTTTTCTTTTATTTAAAACCCCCTTTTCATTAAAGAACAGTTTGATGAATCAGTCATTACTTACATTCCTTATTACCAGCACAGGCCCCCTTGAATATTACAGTTGCATGGACCTCTTGAGTGACACCAGACAGTTGAGAACCGACTACTAGGACCTTGGGAGTTAGTCTACTATATGTTGTCTTTCTTTTTCAGGAGAAATATAGTAGAAATATTATGTTTAAATGTTTTTTGTGTTATTTTCACCATCAACAGCTCAGGAGCTAGAAGGAGGGCCTGAAGGAACAAGTTGGTTCACATTGTGTCTTTCTCACCAAAGAAATACGGGAGGATTCTCAGATCCTCTACTAATCCTGAACCATTAGAAGAACTTCAAACACCGGTTAGACCTAGACCCCATGATCATAGGATTTTGATACCTATGTTGCCACCTCCACTTACTCCACCTGTATTTCAACCAAATCCACATACACCACCACCAGTTCAACCTACATCACCACCAATGGCTCACCCAGTATCAGCCCCACTGGGTAGGCCTATGTCACCACCAATTCGGCCTATATTACCACCACCTGCTCAACCAATCCTACCCATGGCTTACTTTGTGAAAAATCCCTCTTCGTTAGGGACTATTCCAGGGGGAATCCATGATCTTTTGAAGAACCCAAAAATTTTTTGTCCCAATTACATGCATGGAAAATCAAGAAGTGTTGAAGAGCATGTACAAGAATTCAAGGATGCTTGTACTCATGCTCAAGTTTCTCATCAGGACGTGGTATGTAGATTGTTTCCTTATTGTTTAGGGGACATGGCGTATAACTGGTACTTAAATCTGCCCCAAGGATCTATTCTAGGTTGGACAGATTTAGAAAATGCTTTCATTTATCAATTTAGGGTCTATGTAGACCCTGCCATCTTGTATCACCATTTTTCCACCATAAGAAAGGAACATCATGAGCCACTACCTCTATTCAACACTAGATTCCAAATGATGTTTCATAGGCTACAATATCCTTACTTAGTGGCTGAGAATATTTCCATTCAAGCATATTTAAGATTTGTTGGCCTATTCTTGTAGAGAACTTATCAGACCAATGTGATTGAGTCTTTGTCTAAGGTTTATCATCTAGCTATTAAATTGCAACAACATATAAGTCTGCAATTAGCAGGTTTAGGAGTAGCTCTTCCTCCCATGAGTTATCAGATGCCTAACCCACCATTATACAACACTGTCCCAGGGATGTCTTACTCCCAATATGGACTTGTGTCTAAGTTACAAGCCCCACCTACCATGCCCTTTTTTAGCAATGGCATGCAAGATTCTTCCCAGCAACCCCAAAGTCAACAACAACAAGTGGGAGGATCAATGCATGTTCATTCCCCATCCATAGTGCAGAATGTGCAAAATGAACAAACTGTTCAACTGACCAGTGAGTTAGAAACTCTTAAAAAAACTCTATCTCAAATGTCTAATGATATGGAACAGCTTAGGTAGAACCCTCCCCACAACCAAAACCAGAATTATCAAAACCAAGGAGGTTACAACAACTAGGGGAATTACACCAATTAGAATTTCTAGAATCAGAACTCCTCTAATCAAAATTACCAAAATCACAACAAAGGATATAACCAGAGGTCCAACAATAACAATAGGCAGTGGAATACTAGACCTAACAATGGGGGAGTTTCCCATAATTATCAGTTAGGTGAGGATAGATCACATAATTCTAATGTGGTTGACCTTAATTTCATGACTAATTGGTGTAGGCTACATGATACTGCAGCACATTCTGAGGTTAATTGCCTAGAAATGGAGAAAATGGTAAATATTGCACAAGTTGATTCCCATCCTCCAGCAGGAAATTCCAATCAGGATAATGGGTCAGTCAGTACTGCTATGACTTTTGAAACTATTGAAGAGAAATACCAACTTCCCATGCAGGGAGATAATGAGCCAGAGGAGGATGTGTATGATGCCCAAGCCTTTCAGTCCAAAGGTGGTCACTTTCTGATAAATCAGAATAAGGGCCCATTTACTACATCTACACCGCCAAACAACATGGTCCCACCAAACCCAAATGCAGATAATAACCCACCACCACCAAAAGGACCTTCTAACCCTTAGAATAGAGGTAATCCACCTCCTTTTCCTAAATATCAAGTGAGGAATGATTCAGAACTTGATTTTATTGCAGAACTGCAGAGACAAAAGACATCATTATCATTATTTGACATCAAGAAGTGGTGCCCAGCTCAACGTGAAGTGGTATTGAAGGCCCTGGAGGAGCTGGACCGCTTAAAAGAAAAAGGTAAAGTGACTCCAGGAAATGGAAACAAATTTAGCCATCTATAAAGGTAAGACCAGTACCCCACCTTTTCTTTTAAGTTTAAGGATTTTTGGAAAGAATTTGCATAACTGTTTATTGGAATCTAGAGCATCGGGTAATGTTATGCCTTTTTCAATATGTAAGAAGTTAGGATTAAACCCTATCCCAACCAATAAGAAAGTGATCCATTTAGATAAAACTGAGGTCAATGTTGTAGGAGAACTAAAGAACATGCATGTACAGGTTGGATCAAATCCAAGGATCCAAACCTACATAGATATCCAAGTGGCTGACATCCCAGAGTTCATATGGTATGCTCCTGAGTTGAGAGCTAATGAAAAGTATTGGGGATATTTGTCCTTGGATTTCTCTCACATGTGGCTACCCTAGAAGGGGGTAGCAATGTAGATAAGGATTGAGAGTGAACCAAAACTCAAGCATATGATTACAAAATATGATGCTTCAAATGAAGTAGCATATTTTGAGACTGAGATAGGAGTTTACAAACAAGAGAAAGTTCTCACTTTCTCTGTACTCAATCCTGAGGATACATTACCCCTAGAACGTAGTAACCCAATGATCTGCATCAACCAGCAGGTTCTAATAAAGAAATTGCAACAAGATAGGCTGGTATTAGGAGGAGAAACCGATTTGAGTAGTCTTTTGCTTCCTAATTGGTGTAGGATTCATTATCACAATCATTCAGAGTTAACATGCCAATCATGCCTAGATATCTTAAGTCATGTAGGCCAACCTCAACAAATATGTCAAGAGAAACCCCAAACCCCCATCAATGAGTTTTCTTTTAAAGTTAAAGATGCTACCATTCTCAATCGGACTAACCTTTCTCAGGAGGAAGGATCTGCACTAGTAGAGTAGACTCAGGTTCTATGCTCTAAAATTCAAGGAGAAATTGAGGTGTCTCAGTTCCTTTTCAATGCACCTACCCTCGATACTCTACCAATGCCCGAGGCATTCATGAAAGATGAGTTGGATTTTAATTTCACCCAAGAATTTGTTCAGGAAGTGATTGTTGAGCAAGCTGAAAACATAGAAAAACCTTCAAGTGAACCTTGCCCCAAGTCAATTTTTGATGACTAGAAAAATTCCAAGCCGCCACACATCCCAAGTAAGTCATCTCCCATTATCCCTAAAAAGAAAGAACTCCCAACCAAAGACCAATTGTGGACTCTTAAATTTCATGGTTCCAAATCTAAAGCAGGAAGTGGAGTAGGGATTGAACTAACTAACCTGGAAGGGAAAACTTACTTTGTGTCTTACAGATTGCAGTTTGGCTACACAAACAATGTCATTGAGTATGAAGCACTTGCTCGTGGACTTATGTTTTCTCATAAAAAGAAGGTTAATGCTCTCATGGTTATGCGGGATTCTGAAGTGATTGCAAAATAGGTATGTAGCTAGTATACATGTCATAACAAAAGATTGGCTGCATACAGAAAAAGAGTTTGGAACTTGATTGAAGACTTCGATGCTTTTGGGATTACTCTGATCCCTAGAGAAGCTAATCAAATTGTAGATGCTCTTGTTGTTGCGGCTAGCACCTTAGAACCCATGCAAGACTCTAATCTGAAGAGATTTTCAGTTGAATTAATTTCAGTCCCAGCTGTTCCTGATAATGTCCGACATTTTTAGGTTTTTGATGATGATCAACATATCTTGGCCTTTTTGGCAAGTTCTGATGTTTTTGAAGGACAGATAATAGATAAATCTGAAAGAGATCAGGGAGATTGGGATCATGAGAATAATGGTAGTGCAGAAGGGATATTGAATTTGAAAAGTAATAGTATTCCAAAAGGGATGGTAGCTTTGAAGAGAATATTTGATTCTGACCCACGGGCTCGTCAAAGGGTGCCCACAAAGAGTGAAGGAGGGAAATATGAATCTATTAATTTGACTTACTCAGGCCCTGAAAGAAATATTCTCATAGGAAAGACTTGTCCTCAAGAAATTAAGGACAAGATAGTCAAAGTTTTGGAGCAGAACATTGAATCCATTGCTTGGAGTTATGATGGTCTAAAAAAATTTGATAGTGATCACACATACCATACCTCTCAAGCCAGAAGCCAAGCCTTTCCGTCAGAAACAATGCCCAGTTAATGCTTTAATTGAGCCCCTGATCCATAAAGAGGTGAAAAAGCTCCTATCTGCAAGAATAATCTTTCCTGTTAGACATTCTACCTGGGTGGAAAATTTAGTTCATGTACACAAAAAGAATGGTGAAATCAGATTATGTGTTGATTTCATGAATTTAAACAAAGCCTCTAAGAAAGATAATTATCCATTTCCTTCTCTTGATGAAGTACTACAAAAGGTTAATGGGTCCCAGATGATGTCATTTTTAGATGGTTATTCTAGGTACAATCAAGTCCTTATCAGTCATGAGGATAGAATGAAGACAACTTTCACCACCAAATGGGGGACATTTGCCTACCGAAGGATGCCTTTCGGTCTTATCAACGCTGGAGCAAGCTTTCAATGGGCAATGGATGTGGCTTTCAAATATTTGATAGGGAAATGTATAATTATTTATGTGGATGATTTAACCATTTTCTCCAAGAATAGAGAAGTCCATACTGCTGATATAGAAAAAATTCTCAAGAAATGTATAAGCTATGGTGTCTCCCTCAATCCGAAGAAGTGTGTGTTTGGAGTATCTAAAGGGAAAATCTTAGGTCACATCATATCAGAGGAAAGGATATCTATAGACCCTAATCGAGTGGAGGCTATCTTGAAATTGACAAAGCCAGGCAGCAAGAAAGAAATGAGATCCTTCTTCGAAAGGATTAATTTTCTTAGAAAGTTTATAACAGGGTTTGCAGAAATTGTCAAACCTCTAAATGAAATGATGAAGAAAGATGCCAAGATTGAGCGGAGTAATGAGGCTAAATCTGCTTCCTCAGAGATCAAACAGTCAATATCTGAGGCACCTATTTTGACAAGCTTGGATTATCTAAAACCTTTTTATATCTATTCTTTTACATTTGACCATTCATGTGCAGCTGTGTTAACACAACGAAGAGGAGAGGGAGAGGAAAGATCTATTGCCTTCATGAGCTCTCCATTTAAGAATGCAGAAGTGAGATACCCACCACTAGAGAAACAAGCCTTCGCATTGGTATGAGTGATAAAGAAGTTTAGGCATTACATACTTTGAATTCAAGTAATGGCCATAGTTCCAGATCCAGTTGTGAAGTCTCTCTTGATGCAAAGTGAATTGGGAGAGCGAAGAGGAAAGTGGATGGAAATTCTACAAGAGTTTGACTTAGAGATTCACTTCATGAAACTCTTTCGAGGGCAAGGTTTATGAAAAGCAATGGCAGATGTGGACAAAAACATCACTTGTCAGAAGTATACTGTCCAGTCATTTACTAAGGATCCCTGGTACACAGACTTGATTTTATTCCTCCTTAATAACAGATGTCTAGAAGGAATGAATGCTACCCAGAGGGGAGCATTAAGGATGAAGAGTGCTCACTACATGCTTAAAGGGGGATCCATCTATAGAAAGAATTTTCAAGGGATTTGCTTACGCTGTTTGGGTTAGCAAGAGGCCAAGCATGCCATTTCTGAGTTCCATGGAAGGCATGGAACAAGACATGGATCTGTGGATGCTTTGGCTCATCAAATTCTTAGATCAGGCTATTATTGGCCTTATGTATTTCAGGATGCACATCAACATGTTAGAACTTGTCATGTATGTCAAACTTCTGCACCCAAGGAAATAAATCCTGCAATTCCTTTGCAACTAGTGTATGAGGTAAGGCCATTTGCTCAATGGGCCCTAGATTTTGTAGGTGTTATTAATCCCAATTCTTCTGTAGGTCATAAATTCATCTTGACTCCAACTAAATACTGTACATGGTGGACTGAGGCCCAGCCCTGCAAAAATAGCACCACAGAGGTGGTCATCAAATTTTTGACTGAGAACATCACAACCAGGTTTGGAGTTCCATTTGCTCTGGTATGTGATAATGGCCCTACTTTTTCTTCTGCTGAATTCATTCAATGGGCTTATGAACATAAAATAATTTTGAAATATTCATCCAATTACTACTCTCAGGGAAATGGAGTGGCCGAGTCCACTAATAAAAACTTGTTGGAAGTAATAAGAAAGTTGTTAGAAAACAATCCTAGGGACTGGCACACCCAGTTGACATTTGCCTTATGGGCATATCAAACCTGAATCAAAGTAGCTCTAGGAAATTCACCTTTTAAGTTAGTCTATGGCCAAGACCCAGTCTTCCTAATCCATTTACAAATACTTGTTCTTAAGTTTATGCAGGAATTTTGTACCAAGGATGATAGGATCGAAGTTACATTACTTAATTTGCTTAGCATGGAAGAGCAAAGAAATGTTGCTTTGCAGCAATTCTCTAAGCATCAGGCTGTCGTCAACACTGGTTTGACAAAAGAGCCAAGATAAAAGCCTTTAGGATATCAGATCTTGTATTACTATGGGATAAAGCCAAAGAAAAGAAGGGAGATCACCAGAAGTTTGATAGACTCTGGTTAGGTCCATATCAAGTGGCTCAGATACTAGGCGAGAATGCTTTTCATTTAAGTACCTTAATAGGAGAACTTGTTCCCTTAACAGTTAATGGTTAGTTTCTCAAGCACTATTTTGGTTCATGAAAGGTCTGATGTTTTAAAGAGGAATGTATTATACTATATCATATGTAATTAAGTTTTGTTTTTGTTGTGTTGTTTTTCTTTTTTCTTTGTTTGTTTGTCTTGTTTATTTTTGTTTGTTATTTTCTTTGTCTTTGTTTGTTTTTGTTTTGTCTCGTTTCATTGGGGATCTTCATTTCTGTCCATCTCAAGACAAGGGGTTGTTATTCAAAGTATGCTACTTGCACTAGGAGAGAAATTGGTTTAGGTATTTTCATGATCATTGTTTGGAAAGGATTTCATTTTGAAACTCATGTTTTATGACCATTCTAATTTTGGTTTGAAAAGTTATTAAGGATAGAAGATACATTGTGAATATCCCATGAATTATGATAAAAAATCTATCACCAAATTAGGAAAACATCTACCTAAGTAAATGCCTCTTTGTTTTAGAGTGGTTCTACCATTGATTCAAGTGAAAAATCTGATTCCAAGACTATCATGAAATCCATTGTAGTTCTCAACCCACATTTCAGATCAATTGTATCTGAGTATTGAGGAAGGTTCATAAAATATTTCCACGAGTGAAGCTTGTGTAAAAAAAATGAAAAGAAAGAAATAAAAGGAAAGCTCAATATCAAATGGGTAACCAAGTATCTCTATCAGGGCTATGGATGCCTGGCTGGTAGTAGAGCAATTCTTTGATAGAACTAGAGGTATCTTTGTCGGGGCTATGGATGCCTATTTGGCAGTGGAGCAATACCCAAGATTTTATTGCACAATAGTTAAAGGACTCAACCTATGTAGCTTGAATCTTAGGTATAGTTGTTCAAGAGCAGAGAAAGTATCTATAAAGAATGAAGCACAATATACGCACACACTCAGATTCAGAAATAACTCATGAGCACATACATTTGAGATTCCAGCTCAACCTTATCCTATATATATATATCTAATCTTATTCAAGTTAGCATGCTTCATAAGCTAAGTAGTTTTGGGTGACTGAATTTTCTTGGGTGTCTTGAAAATAGGTAAACCATTTTCCTAGTCGAGTCACCATTTTTTATGCCTTGCATAACCACCCCATCTTTTGTCTTGGTCAAAATGGGTCCCCCTTTATGTTATTTTCCTTGGTTGTTTTTTAGCCAAGTTTGGAGCCTTTCTTTTCAAACACTTTGTTTTTCTTTGGTTTATTCTATCGGAACATGAACCGGAACCGAATCGGGTTTTGAAACTTGTTTCAAGGATTGATTTTGATCCTCCTCCCAACAGATCTTCTTTTTCCCTTTTGGTTTTGTCTTTATCGGAGCTAGAGCCGGAGTGAAAGTTAAGTCAGAATTTATTCAAAGTTTCAAAATCAAATCCTATTTCGCCTTTGCCTCTGCTTTTTGGTCTTTTGTTTTTAACTTAGGTTTTGTGTTAGGTGTTTCTCGTTTTGGACTTTATGCTTTATTTTTTTGTTTTGTTTTGCTTTCTTTTTTGTTGGCGGAACCAGAACATGAACCGAGTTGGAAAATTGGACAAGTTTCTAAATCATTTTCCATCCCGATTCTGCTCCCGCCATTTTTTTTGGTCGTTGACTTTACTAAAGTCATACAACAGTAATGTGTTAGTTCCCTCTATAGTTTCGACTCTAATTTGCTACATTTATGGCATTAATTACAAGAGCTCTGCACGTATGAAACTATGATTTTTTGCCTTAATTAGGGATTAACTGGTAGTTATCCTCATTGTTTAAAAGTTCAAGAGCGAACCAGAGTTGCAGTGGAGCATTTCTGCATGTGAGTCGATCGAAAGGGAGATAATTACGTGTGGAATTGTCTCAGAGGGCTAACCTATTTATTTGGCATTTGAGGTAGGCTTTTTTGTTCTTCTCTTTTGTTTTGTTTCGCGTTTTCATTTTTTCGGTTGTTGCTTTTGTGCAAATTCATGATTCTCAGTTCTATTGTGAGTCCATACAATTCATTTTTATGCTTTTGGTTCATTTGTTGGTTTTCTTTCATTTTTGCTTTTATGTTGTTCATTTTTATTTATTTATCTCTCCTCATGGTTGTTTTAATCATGACTGTATCGTGATGCCCTAGTTTTTAAAATGCATAGATTAGTTGCTATTCAATTGTTTGCAAGGTTTGGTAAATGATGGTTTTTACTTAGGAATATCGTTATGCATTAATCTGTTTAGTTTAAAAGGGGTTAAATTTGTGCCCTATGTTTTTGAAATCGACTATTTTTTATTTAGGGTTTTGACGTATTCTTGTTTATAATATGATGCCCTAATTAGTACGCTTGTCTCTCGGTCATATGGGGATGGTCTTATATAGGTTATTGTTAAGTCCCTTATATTTTAATATGACCTAGTCCTTAAATCATGAAGTTATTTATCGGCCTATTAAAATCTCTTATGACGTCATGCTTATTTTAGGCAGAGGCAGGATCGGAATTGATTTAGACTTTGAACCATGTTTTGTAAATAGTTTCGATTCCATTTCCATCCCATCTCTGAATCCACTTACAAAAAGAACCAGGCTTTCAAAATAATGGTAACCTAGGTGGAAGCGGAATGGAACCAGAACTGAATGTGAAATTAGAAAATCTTCATGGAGCCAAATCGGTTTTCGTTCCAATTCCGATTCTAGTTACCATTCCAACTCCGACTCAGATCCCACCTTGTTATTTATTGCATGCTTAATAACTATTTTGACTCTGATCCCGCCTTTTTATTTATTACATGCTCAATAACTGTTTTGACTCTGATCCCGACAGTGTTTTAAAAGAGACTGTTTAGAATGTTTTCTGCCTGGTTCCGCCTCCGATATATATATGAAGGGTAAGATTTTAAAGCATGTTTTGCTATATTTGTTCAAAGATCTAATTTGAGGTTTTGTTGCAGGAAGCTAAAGAATGTCAGGAGTATCAGGAGAAGCTTCCCAAAGGAATCGACCTACAGAAACTTCAAAGGCAACAACTAAGCCTAAGAAGATTAAGTTGGAGCAGCTACCTTATACCTTGAGGTATAACCATAGGGGTCCTGCTGTCACTACAAGCAAAGTGGAATCAGATTGGGCTGATGTAACTGATACCAATTTAGGCCCATTCAATTTCGAGGAGTTATACTCAAAAACATTCACTGAGGATGTAACAGGGAGGAATGGAAGAATAGTTGAGTCTGGCTTGGCTCACATCACTGTATTTCCTTTGTCCATCCAATGCCCGAAGCTAATCATGACAGCAGCAGGAGCTTATAATCCGACCACTAGAAAATGCATGGATTCACAGGACAATGTGATTTTAGATCTAACTCTTCAAATGTTTCAGCACATGTTTATTGTCCCTGATCCAAAGAACCCAATACAATTGAATAGGGTAAATGCTTTAGGGATATATAGCAAACACAAGGAGGCCAACAAGGCTCATTTGAAAAAAAAGTGGTTAAGGGTGGAGAAGAAGTCCTTGGCAAAGCTCTCAAATCAACCAAAGAGAGTAGAATTTTACAAAGAGGTATCAAACCTGATAATGATGTTGTCTAGAGTCTTTGGGAAGAGGGATGCATTTCATTTTAAGGAATGGATGTTTCCTTTCATTCAGACAATCTTTAATGGAAAGCAACAGTTTGATTGGCCTATGATTGTCTCGGATACCATTCATGATCAACTAACCAGAATAAGGGAAACCAAGAGCTTTTTCATGACTTCTTATGTTGTCTATGCAATAGCCAGAGGAGGTATCTTTCTAGGTTTGAACAAAGTGGGAATATTGGGAGAAGCTGATGGAAAAAAGAAAGTATGGGATCATTATGATCAGCTATCCCTACAGGTTTTTGAGACATAATTTAGAAGAGTTAATGATGCATTCTTATATGTAGTCATTAACCAGCTTAATGGAGATGCAAGATACAGATTGAGCCAAGAAGCCATGGCCTTTATTATGGAGTGGGGATGTTGGTATATACAATACCCCAAGTTCACTTATTTCAAGCTGGCTGGGTTTGAGGGTCGTCCCCACTTACTTCAAAGGTGTTGCAGCAATAAGATGGTTCTGATGGAGTTTGTCTACCAAGCTTTGGGGGTTAATTCCCAATTTGGGATGAAGCACAAACCAGGTTGTCACAAGTTCCCCATTGAGTTGGGTGAATACATCTGCCCACACCTTGTGGGAGCTAACGTGGTTTGCAGTGAATTGATACACTTAAAGTTGGGCTTGTATACTGCTTGAAAGTACTTTGACCCAAAGAAGAAAATGAATGCTTTGTTGGCTTCGGTCTTTGACAAACATTTCCACTTGCTAGAGGACTTCTGGAGTGATCTTTAGGATTACTATGACCTTAGGAAAAGGAATTATTAGAGGTTGCATGTTTCACTCATGGTAGAATTTAGGGTCAAAGATGATATTCCTGATAAATTAGTAGATGATGGAGTTGTGTTGGATCCATCATATGAAGCATTGAACACTGGTACCAAAAGTTTGGATCCGGTAGATTGGGATAGTGAGGAGACCATCAACATCAAGCAAATAGGGAGACTGGTCTTGGATAGGAGTATCCACTGGGTTGTTCTCAGAGCCAAAACTCCTAGGGGTCCGGCTCCTAAGAAAGGGAAGGGATATAAGTGAATCAAGAGGAAGTTGCCTCCCAAGGAGCCTTTGGAATTCTTCCCTCCTGATATTGAAGAGATTGAGTTGGAAGCTTCAGATCAAGATGAATTGGAGGCACAGGAGGAGGATGCCCAAACAGGACCTATGGCTTCAACACCAGCAATAGGGGAGTCCTCTGCTCAAGTCCCTCTTACAGAGCAGCAAAGTAAAGAGATGCCTAAGGGGACTCATCATGATATTTCTCAATCATTAAAGGGAAAAGGGGTAGAAGTGGAGATCCATGATGTTGGAACAGACTCTGATGAGACCTTGTTAGAGAAGGATGCACAAGAAAATATGCCTCTAGAAGAGGAAACTGAACATGTGCTATTAGGGGAGGATCAATGGGCACTGTTTGAGGAAGCAAAGAAAGCTTTGGATGCTCAAGCACATGTAGCTACAATAGAGAAGAAAAAAGAAATTGATGCTAAGGAACAAGCAGAAGCCAAGTGAAGAGTTGATGAAGTGTAAAAAAAACAAAGGAAAAAAGAACAGGAGCTCAAAACCAAAGAACAGAATGACAAGCTCGAGATGCTACAGAAGATCCATGAGCTGGAAGAGGAAAAGGCTAGGCAGCGGAGAGAAAGAGAAGCCCTTGAGGCTAAATTGAAACTAGTTGAGGAAGCTTACAAGAAAAGGGAAGAGGCAAAACGCATACAAAAAGAGAAAGATGTTGAGGAGCTGGTCAAGCAGCTACAGAAGAAAAAGGAAGCCTCAGGCAGACTCAAAGTGTTGGAAGAAGAGAGGAACAATTTGCTTGAGGAGAAGAGATTAGAAGAGGAAAAACTGAATAAGAAGACAAGAGGGTGCAAGAGCAGAATGATAAAGAAGAAGCTAAAAATCTTGCATGAGAGAATGTAGAGCAAGAACAACAGAATGTACAATAGGTTGATTCTCAACCTAAGGTTAATGTGCTACAGCCCTCTACAACTGTTGCTTCTTCTTCAATTGTAATGGCCACTACTCCAAGTGCTACCACTTGGCTAAAACTTGATTTGCAAAAGAGACCAGTAACATCCTCATAGCCTCTTAATTGGGATGATACGATGAAGGAGATTGAAAAAGAAGGGCCCAAGAAGATGGCTAAAATCCTGCATTCCACTAGAATCACTAAAGGAGGAGAAATCATTATTGAATGTGCAATACCAGTGGTGGACAAGGATGTGGGAGAGATGCAGCTAACTGATTACCAGTTGGGCACAATTAATTTGGGAAGACCCACCAGAGATCAAAAAATGAACTTGATTGATGTGGTAGCATCATCCACCAAATCAAGAATGATGAAGGATAAATAGAGAAAGGATGAGCTTAAGGATCAACTGGATCAATTGCATAATTTCTTGAAGAATGTTTCTGCTCCGAGGTCACAACAAATTTCCACCATTGAGACACCAATTTTTCTTAGCAAGAAAGAGGTGGATGATTTGGTGTAGGTAAGGAGTAAGGCGGAGATGATGGATATGGACTGATAGGCTAAATCAAGAAATAAGTGAGGTGTTGGGAAATAGTTTTGATATTCACAAGATGACATTGGAGTTAATAGAAGAGATGAATTAACATGTTAAAGAGTTGGGAGAACAAGAAGAGGAGTATAGAGGGTATATGCAGAAGCTAAAAGATATCAATAAATTTCCAAAATCCACTCTTCTAGAGAAATCAATCCTTGAAGAGGACAACACAGATTTCTTGGAAAAGACCTCCAGCATAATCCGATTTAGATCTAACTTTTTGGATAAACATAAAAGTGAAGTTCAAGATTCTAGCAAGGATCTAAATGAACAACTTGATGACTTAGAGGCGGTTATTGCTATTATAGTAAATGTTGATATACTGGTAAAGGAAGGCCTACCTTTAAGTCGATTAAAAGAGAAATGGGATGATGGACTTAAGGGGTTGTGCAAAAGGGAGATGATGGAGAGGATCTATTGTTGGACCGGTTAATGGATATTAAAGAGGAGGTGAGGGCTGCTAGAAGGGAGTTTTATGTTGCTGAACTGAAGAGGATCAAGTTTGAGGACAGTTGGATTGATGGGCCAGATTCGGATATGCTTCAGCAAGTCTTCTCCAGTTACAATGAGTACACTTCAAAGAAAACTCTGCATGCATAACTGACAGTCCTATCTCTGCATGCATGACTGACTGACTTATGGGCGCATGGCTTTCTTTTCTCCTCTATCTTCTTCTCTCCAGTTTACTAAATGATCAATGCGGGAACTAGAGATCAATTGATTTGAGTTTCCAAGAAAATTCAAGTTCCTAAAAAGGTGGATCTCGGCTTAAGATAGAGGTGACTTCATATTTTTGTACATCTATAAATACCCATGAGGTATCATATTGTAAGGGTCGGCTAATGTGAATAGAATTGGCCACCTAATATTAGGAGATAGAATTTTTATAACTTTACAGAGATACTTTGTCATTTTAATTTACAGTTGAATACAAAATATAGGTTTTTATGTAATATGGTGTTGAAAATGAGTTTATTTGATAAGGTTAATGAATTATAGTCTATCTGTATGCCAATGATTGTGCTGAAGCATAAGTGTTTCTTATATGATGAAAATCATTAGAAGAAACCAGATTTAAAGATTATTTTGTTAAATTATCTGTGGATTGAATTATTGAATGTCTATTGATCTATGATTTTAGCAACGAATGAGAGTTTGTTTGTTCTTTTGAATCTTTGAAGTATTTATGATATGTGATTGTGATGGTTAAATTAAGCACTATATATGCATGCAATAGTACAGATTGTTCTGTAAATTACATTATATTATGGTTTTCTTGATTTGTTGGAAGAACATTCGTTGTTGAAGATGTATGTCTGGATATTAGATAAGTTTTATTCATGTTTCACTGATGTACGCTCTAATCTATCTTTTTCTTTTATTTAAAACCCCATTTTCGTTAAAGAAAAGTTAGATGAATCAGTCATTGCTTGCATTCCTTATTACCAGCACAAGCCCCTTGAATATTACAGTTGCATGGACCACTTGAGTAACTACTAGATGTTGTCTTTCTTTTTCAGGAGAAATAGAGTAGAAATATTCTGTTTAAACATTGTTTGTGTTATTTTCACCATCAACACCTAATACCAAGTTGTAGAGGACAAGAACGATAGGATCTAGACTGTCAAAAAACTCAAATAAGTCAACCTCTGAATCGTGAACATCCAAGTGTGCCACACCTAACAAGTGCTTCATATCATGGGCACCTCATCGAACCTAGTATATAAGAGCTCACCATGAATAGGAAGACGAAGTATCCTCCAAACATCCTCGAGAGTAATAGTAGCCTCCCTTGTAGGAAAAAAAAAGGACGTCTTAGAGTGCCACCTCTCCACAAGAGTAGTCATCATTGTCATATGAGTCCTAATCGGAGTCATGTAAAAATATAGTGTAATCCCACGACATCAAGGAATTCCTACTCCAACGCACCAAAATGAGCAATCAAATTGAACAAATGGTGAGGATGTCTCTCTCTCGTCACAAGTGGTCCGAGACTCGCCTGCAATCGTTATAAACCAGGAACATGTAAAGCAACACAAAATGATATAAGCATAATGAAAAATGACATTTAGGATGAGAAACAGACACATGCTAGGGTTTAAAACAAATGATAAAAGAAAACAATGAAGGAGAATTCAACTGCTAGGTTCTGGGGCAAATGATCAGCATAAACCAGACAAGGGCGTTGTTTTTAGGCAACTGCACAGGTTTATGTCAAAAGCATGAAATAGGGGCATTGTTTTCAAGAAATAGCATAGTTTTAGGTCAAGGGCACAAGAACAAGGGTGCATTTTTAGGTCAATAGCATAGTTTTAGGTCAATAGTGTAGTTTTCAAACAACGGTGCAGTTTCAAGGAAAAAGCATAAAACTATAATGTAAATTTCAGACAGCAATGTAGTTTTCAAGCAAGTGCATAGTTTTCATAGGGAAAAAGTGCCAAAACTGATGTAACTATGCAAAATCTCAAAAATAGTGCTATTGACTGACAAAACTTTGCACATGCATAACAAGAACAAAAACATGACAAAAGCGAAAAGAGAGAAGGTACATACTAGACCACCAATGCTTGAAGGTCATCCAAACTCTCGAACAAGCTCAAAATGATGTGGGGAAACCTTGAATCTCAACATTCTTCCTCAACAACTGATAGAATGTGAAATCTAGAGACAAGAATTAACAATAGGATCAAAGCACAAATGAGCCAATTTAAAGAAAAATTTCCTATATACCCTAATTTCATCTAGGAAACCCTAATTACACTTAGGGAATCTTCCTACTTTCAAATTGGAAGCTCTAGAAATCATCAAAATGAGAAACAAACACATATTGATATAACATTTCATCTGAAAACATAAAAATGATAGTACAATAGTGTCAAGATCCTGACCTCAAAGCTTAAAATTTTTGGTCAACCTCTCAAGGGGGTAGCACAAAGTCCTACCATCATTCTACTAAATTTTGAGGCATAGTGGGGTATAAATTTTTTTCAAAAACTTGATTTGAAAAATAGAATCTTTGAAACAAAGCAACCAGTACTTTATATCAAAGAGGGGGAAAATATAGACATGTGAAATTGACTTAACACCTATCACACACCTTGAAAAGAATCTGACAACATCGAACAACATCAAACAACATCGAACATGCTCCAACAACATCAAACAATATTAAACATCATCTTAGAACACCTCGTAACATCTCAGAATGACTCAGAATTGTCTTGTAACATCTCAGAATGAATCAAAATTATCCTATAACATCTTGGAATGACTCAAAACTATCTCGTAACATCTCTGAATGACTCAGAATTATCCCATAACATCTTAGAAATGACTCGAAATTGTCCCATAACATCTCATAATGACTCGGCATTGTCTCGTAACATCTCAGAATGACTCAGAATTGTCCCAGAACATCCTGTAACATCTTGAAACCATCCCGTAATATCTCGAATCATCTTGCAACATTCCCACATTACACCACATCAAAACAACATCAAAAACCCTAATTCCTCTATTAATTGAATAATACAACATTATTTAATTAACTCACTTTTTTATCATTTCAGACAAATTAAATAAATTTCACTTGTTTAATAAAGTCCTTCAAACCCTAATTCCTCTATTGATTAAATAAAACAACATTATTTGATTAATTCACATTTCACCATTTCAACTAATTTAATAAATCACATTTATTTAATGAAGTTCTAATCTCACTTTATTTTGTCTTGATTGATTAAATAATGACCAATTATTTAAATTCCCCTAAGTTGCTTAAATTATTAAATAATAATTTAATTACGACACTTTCCCTCCAAAATTTGAATAATTAAATCAAACTATTCAAATCAATTATCAAAAAATTAAATCAAACTAATACAACATTATTTGCGAAAGTCAAACTTGATTTACACGTTCAACTCCAAAAAGGAATGAATTAGTTAAATAAATTAATTCATATTCCTCACCCACTTTCTGATTGAGTAAATTATGATTGCTAACTGAGCAATCTATTTTGTTAACTAATCAATCCGAATTGTTAACTGAGCAATCTAATTTTTTAATTGATCAATCACATTCCTAACTAAGCCATCAAATTCCTAACTAAGCCATCAAAATCCTAACTGATCAATCTAAATCTATTAACTAATCAATCACATCCCTAACTAGCTAATCTATTTCTCGATCACCTAAATTGTGCAATCAACTTTGCACAATCTTCTCATATCTAAATCCTCTCAACACACTCTAACCATTGATTTGGATATTCTTCAATAGGATCTTGATCGTTCATTCTGGAAAATATCATTTTCTATATAACAAACCCCTTTCCTCACAAATAAGGATTAGAGAATCAACATACACTGAGCAACAAATATTTGTCAAGAAAACCATTGAGAGAGTTTCACCATTTTCTTCAATCAACCAACCAAAACAGTCACTCATCAAGCTTTTGCACATGAACTTTGGAGGCTTCACGGTGATAAGAACAACCCAACATCAAGTGAATACACTCCACTATGGGATGGTAAGACTATTTTATTCTTGTATTCATTTTTGTAATCATAAATTCATTTATGCATGTTAGAATATTGATAAGTAGGAGATTTCTTCCACAACATGTCAAATTATTATATTGCTATAAGGATTCAACCGTGTATTTTTTGAGTCAAACTCATTGACCCATGTTTCATGAGTAGTGGTTCACAAGAACCCACCTCTCATGATAATGAATGGTCCACTTAGCACTCATTGCATCTAGGTGATGCTCACATAGGTGAAGCACTAGACCGTCCCGAGAGGTCACCCATCCTAGTACCGCTCCAACTCAAGCACACTTAACCACAGAGTTTCCCCCAAGGTTAAGCCCACTTAGCTTGCAACCCCATTTGCAAAACCTTCAGCAAGTGTTATGCCTTATGAACCATTCATTATAGAGCCCCATTTATCTCATCAATTTATAAGTAGGAGGTTTCTTCCACGACATGTCAAATTATGATATTGCTATCAAGATTCAACCGTGTAGTTTTTTAGTCAAACTCATTGACCCATGTTTCATGAGTAGTGGTTCAAAAGAACCCATCTCTCATGATAGTTTAGTTTCATTTCATATGTGTAGGTTTAGATCTTAGATTTATATATTTAATCTTAGTTTAGATGCTTAGATTTTATCTTATAATAGCTTAGTTTCATTTCGTGTGTGTAGGTTTAGATCTTAGATTAATATGTCTAATCTTAGTTTAGATGCTTAGATTTGACATATTTTTTATCCCTCTTCGGGTCTAGCATTCTCCCCCTCATACAGCCTCCTTGGTTTATTGTATTGCCTCTATTTACCTCCTTGATTTGTTTGTTGGTCGACTACCTAATTGTTCTTGGGATAGGTAAGTTGGTTTTTTCGTTCACTATTTGGAACATATCTTGTTTGAGCCACTTACAGTTTGTTTTGAGGTATGTTTTATTCATTCCATAGTGCTCTAGCGTCAACTAATCCATCAATTGTAATGTTCTTCTTCTTTGCCTAGATAGGTTTATCATTTGAACTAGAGGGATTGTCTTTTGATTTGTTCAATTTAAGGACTCCCCTTTCTACGAGGGCTCTCTCAATATGTAATCCCTTTTCAATAGTTTCTTCAAAGTTTGCAGGACATAACATAGTGAGTTGGTAGTTGATCTCGAGTAAGAAATTTGAGATGAAGATACCTACCAATTCCTTTTTGGGAATGGGCCATTTCCATCAACTAGTTTTGTGCCTGCATCTCTATAGGTAAGAGGTAAAGGACTCTCCTTGACTTTGTTTAATCTTGGATAAATTTTTGATGGTGACGTCTTTCTCGATATTGAATGGGAAGTGGCTTACAAACTTTCTAGATAGTTCATCAAAGGTTTTAATTCTTGGTGATAGATGGGAAAACCACTCCATAGCATGACCGGTAAGGCTACATGGAAAGATCCTGATGAGGTAAGAGTCATTTTTTTTGTACCTCCATACATGATATTGAGAAGTCTCGTACGTGCTCTATTGTATCTCCTCTTTCTTTGTATTTTTCAAACTTGGGTATTTCAAAGTTTTTTAGAAAAGGTAGCATAGTGATGGATCGATTGAATGGGAATTGACATATTTCCTGAAGGGTGTAGGTCTTCTTTGTTTTCCCTACCTACATGTCTGATAATATCTAATTCATCACCTCTAGTTGTAGTTTGATCTCTATTTTTTATACATTTATTTGCAAGTCTTGCGCATAATAGCCTTTTTTTCCCACAATGTTTATTTGGTCACAAGTTAGATAGAATGAGGGTATTGAACCTTGTTAGCTGTTCTGAACATAGGGCAGGTTAGTTCCTTGTTGAGTATAAGGAGGGTTAGGTCCTTGTTGAACGTAAGGAGAGTTAGCTCCTTGTTGAGTGTAAGGTGGGTTAGCTCCTTGTTGTTGGGATGAATTATATTGAAGGTTACCCTATTGATGTGTTATTGGGACACCTTGTTGGTAGGACAAATTGGGAAGGGTACAATGTGGCACACCTTGTTGTTGGGATGCAATGTTTCGAAGGTTCCCTTGATGATGCGTTAACAAGACACCTTGTTGATAAGATGAATTGGGAAGGGTACCATGTGGAACACCTTTTTGTTGGGGTGAACTATATTGAAATTTTCCTTGATGGTGCATTGGTGGGTTACCTTGTTGATGTGATGAACTAGGAAGGGTACCATGTGGCACACCTTGTTGTTGGGGTGAACTATACTGAATTTTTCCATGATGGTGCATTGATGGGTTACCTTGTTGATGTGATGAACTAGGAAGGGTACCATGTGGCACACCTTGTTGTTAGGGTGAACTATACTGAAGGTTTCCCTAATGATGCATTGGTGGGTTACCTTGCTAATGTGATGAACTAGGAAGGGTACCATGTGGCACACCTTGTTGTTGGGGTGAACTATACTAAAGGTTTCCCTAATGGTGTGTTGGTGGGTTACCTTATTGATGCGATGAACTCAGAAGGGTACCCTATAGCACACCTTGTTGTTGGTACTGATATGGAAGGGGACACTATGGTTCACCTTGTTTATGGTATTGCTGATTGGGAAGGGTACCATGTGGTCCACCTTGTTGATGGTATTGATTTGGAAGGTGACCCTATGGTCCACCTTGTTGTTGGTACTTTTGATTGGGAAGGGGACCCTGTGGTCCACCTTGACTATGGTGTTATTAATTGGGAAGGGGACCCTATGGCCCACCTTGTTGATAGTGCTTTGGATTGGGAAGGGGACCCTCCGGTCCACCTTGTTGATGGTACTGCATGTTTTAGGAAGGGTCAAAATACAAAGTGATTTGAGGTATGTATTTTCCTAGAGGAGGATTGTTGTTTTGTGGTATGTACTAAGATGGACCTCCTTGATATTGTTGTGCCACTGCCACTTGTTCGATTTGAGTTGGTTTTATATAAAAAGGGTTTTCCATGGGTTGACCATTGTTTTGTGAGAATATGGGTGGCATGATTGGAATCTCTGTGGGTTTGGATATTTGTCTTACGACTAAGTTATCCCCTAAGGGAATAAGATTAGGATCTTTGAGAGCCTCCATGTTAAAGTATATTGGTAATTTAGCACCACTCGGTGCTAACTTGAAGGAGTAAGAATTTAGGTCCTTTTTCAATAATTTGACCATTAGTTTGAGCACCTTGGGGTTGTTGGAATGTTGAAATAGTTACTTGTCATTTATTTACTCCTCAGTTTCCACCTCTTCTATGACTACTTGTTTTGGGTCCTAGTTGGATTATTCTATCACTTCTTATCATTTGCGGTTTAACTCTTCCTCACTGAATGTTTCTCTATACATGGGTCTCTTTTGGGGTGTTTAAAGCTCACTTGGCCTATAGCCCCATGGGCCACCTTCTTTGTTCATGGTGTTTGTTGGTGCGATGTTGGTGTTGTTTTTGTTTGCTCCCATGTTCTTCCTATGTTGTGATCTCGTAGTTTTTCATAAAAAACTCCCAAGAGTTTGTGAGCATTTTTTTGACTCCTAACTATGGAAAAGGAATGCGTTTATTTTTTGGATTTTCTATTTTAATAAAAATGGAATTTCCTTTGTTTTTGTATTTTCTATTGAGTACTCAAGTCTAGTTTTCCCATTGAATAGTGTAAGTAGAAATGTCTTAGTCAATTGTCACGATTGTGGTAAGTTCTCAAGATGTGCGCTTTGACTCACTTTAGATTAGGACAGTTCTTTGATAATATTATATATATATATTAATATGTATTATAATATATACTTAAAATATATTCATAATAACATATATTAATAAATATATTCATCATTCGATAATAATATTTATATATTAATATATATGTTTGATAATTCATTAATTATAATAGTATATATATTAATATACTTGTATACAATAATCATTTAGATATAATAATGTATATATATAATATATATATGAGAATCAATTAAATTTAATAATATATATGACAATATATTATATATGCCTCATTTAATTACCTGCACTTATATTACACATATATGTACATATAAGCATCCCCTTATATACACATTTATATATGTATTCCCTATATTTATATTCACATATATATATATATATATTCAAATACATATTTCATGCAATGTATGACATTTACGAGAGTTTTATCATTTTATTTCAATTTGATTAAACAGTCAAGGAGGATCAAAGATGACCAAGCCTAACTTTTCCTATCGACCAATAAGCCTACCAACTCAAGTTTAGCACTTACTGACACAAACTCATACTAACTCCACAAGGTTTCACTAACATATGCAATTGAGTGTGTGCATCTACTCAAATAGATATACCAATGGTTCCCATACAAACCACCTCTCCTATGTGATACTCTCCCTCCCCTCTTGGAGGGTTTGAACCTTTCCTGCATCCAACTTAGAGCAACATGTTTGCAGTTAGCTGATAACATATAAATAATATATTCATCATATATCATAAGCATCATTAAAGCATTGTAAAAATTAATTTCATCATAATCCATATTCATACATTTCACTTATCCATTGAACATCATCAAGACATAATCTTGCCTTAAATTCATATTTACTCATAAAGGTAAAAGTAATTTGGTAATTTAAAAAATGGTGTGTAACAATACCTTATAGCCTTTCCTAAACAACATGAGGTACCACCTATACAAAATCTATCTAGCACCTTGATTTCTTCTTCATATGTGTATAAAATGAAATATAGAAATGATTTCTACCATTAATCCAATGAAGAAATATGTTATATACTATCCACTATAATTTCAATAGCATTTCAACACAACAACACATAACAAGAATAAAATAAAAAACACCCAAAGAAAGAGACACCAATATACCTTGAGAAAACCCTTTCAAAAAAACTCATCCACTAAAGCATTGAAACTAGTATATTTCTAACAAAAAAAATTATTGCAATAAATATCAAGGCCCAATTCTTGACATGGATATAAAAATATTTTTCTAAGGAGGAAACCATACAATATACGACCTTCTATAATAGTGAGAAGTTGTTGTTATCCCAATGAGATTAATCTATGAACAAATTAGAATCACATGTCTCACTCTATCCTCTTCAAGATCTCCTAAACAAGAAACTCAATCCTCCAATTTCTTACACCAAGGTTCACTCATAATGAACATATACTAGATATGAATAATCATGTCCAAAATATTTTATTTATATGCAAGTGAACAACAAGCAATGAAAAACTTACTAAATTTTCTTATGTCCATAATTTCATGCCCCAATCACCAAGAAAAATAATAAATGCACAAGAATTTCTAAGGTTGGCACCTAAATATGCCTCCAAAATAGGTGACATATTCTCCAAGAAACCTATATTGCTCCCTCCAAGACTAGCACCTAACTTTGACTTGCACATGTAACCCAAGAATTTAATACCTTTTATAACACCGAATTCATTTTACAATGATCCCAACCATTAAATGCATTCCTTAAATGATCACAATAAAGCATGTTCTCACTAAAGCATGAACCCCAAATATTAAATGCATTTCCCCTATGTGCCACTAGCATTAAATACATTTGTAATGTTATACATAAAAATCCCCCAACAAGATATTTATCTCTCCCAATGTGTGTCATGGCATATATACATGGGTCGCATCTTATAAAATATCAAATATTTCTATGCAAGATGCACAACACCTTATCTCAGTATTCATTCACTTGTATGCAATACATAAGGGGCCAAACCTAGATAAAGGTCCAATCATAGACAAAACAATTTTTTTGTAAAGTTAAAATATCCTCATAACCATCATGTATCATCTACACTTCTTTTTACTCACTAGATTCACTAAAAAACTACACACCATGTGTCCCAATTGCACATGAAAACTAGGTTTCTCTACCATCCGATTGACATTAACCATCACACTAAATCCTATTTCAACCATATCCAAACACATTGCTTAAAGTAAAATCTCCTCCTTGTAGACATGAGTAGCTACCATATTCCTTGTCTTTGAAAGTGTAATCGAAAGATAAACCACAATCTATCTCTCACCCATCCAACTAACTATACCACAAAATAAGGAAAACACATACCTACATGTAGACCTTCTACTATCTATATTTTATACTCATAAAAATCCATTAATCCATGTTCTTCTACTATTATACTCAAGGCCCATCCTCACTACTAACAAATCAAACATCTAACATGTATACAAGATACCTAAATACCCTTCTCACCATAATCCAACACTCATTTTCCATAATGGATAGATATACCACCTTAGGATTCCCACTACTTGGTAAATGTTCAATTAAAGCAAACTACCAACTACACTAACATAAAGGATGTGGCTTGTATCCTCTATTTCACCTTGCATAAAAGAGTATTGAAAACCATTTCATTATAACACCAACAAAGTGTTCTATTCGTGTGTCATACATCATCAAATCCCCATATAAAAAATATATCCACATCTAACCATTCAACATGAAGGTCAAACACAGTGATAAAACATTAAAAATATGAAGGATGTAATCTTCTCTTCTAGAAATAATATCTCACCACCAACATATATTCCCCTATCCAAGAGATTAGTCCTTAGCCACTAACCATGCACAATACTTCTCAAACTCATCCTCGAAACTAACTCCACAATTCAAGACCCATAAAAATAAACAAAAACCAAAATGCATCTAAAAATTAAGTTGGCTATGGGGTAGAGGCCCTAGTTTTATTGGCTAAAGCATCATGTTGTAGACAAGAGGTCACAAGGTACAGTCTCCCCCCATCCCCATGGTACTGGAGGGTGTGTTGTGCCAAAATCACCGATCACGTGAGAATATTTTACTAGGCACACAATAGTTTATAGGGGGGGCTACCCAACTCCTGCAGTCTAAAAGAAAAAAAGTGGGCTATACCTATCAAGTTGAATTCTCTACTAAGAATATCTTGAGTGGGGACTATGAGATCATTCCTCTTTTTACAATGGTTTGAGTCACTCACATTCTCTCTATGAACAATTTCATGCTAAACTCACATCCAACCCCAAGTGTAGGCCCCTCAATCTTCCTATTGAAACTCAATGTGTTACTTATTCCATTCTAAAACTTGATCCTCAAACCCAAAATATCTCCAACCTCACCTCAATTTATCTATAAATTGTAATGATCTAAATATATTTCCTACAAAACAGATCTTGGTTAGAACATGCATGCAATAATATTAATCACTCAATGGAATGCAAAGGAGAAATGATGAGAAAGGGAATGAAACTAGAACAGTCTCACCCATTTCTCTCCTCCATGACTACTTCCATTGTACCTCCTCAAGCTTGCTATTGTTAAAATGAATGCCCTCAGCCTTTGTGTGAGCAAACTAATATATGCCTAGCCCTTAAGCAAATGCCTTTGAAGGATTTAATAAAATGAGTATATATGCAATCTAGAATATTACTCCTATTATGCAAATAGTAAATAAAAGCCTAAGATGTGATGTAATGCCTATAATAAAAGTAGATTAAACAAATGATCATGGATCCAAAAATGAGATCAAGATTGTCATTTTATAGAAAATGCAATCTTGAACGGACGGACAAGATGAGATATTGAGGAATGCCCTAGAATCAAAGGTCAAGATTCAATAAGGCAACTCTCAATTAGGGTTAGGGAAAAATACCCATATTTGTGAATAAGATTTAATTAAATGAATTAAATCAAGACTAAATGTGACAGTTGAGATGAAATTAGTAAAAATCAGAAGACAAGAGGATGGGATTTTAGAAAATCAGTAATTTTAGAAATTACTTGATTTGTAGAAGAATAATTCCATTTTGAATTAAATTAATTCAAAATATGGATTTTGTGAGATAAGAAGTAATTGATTTTTGGAATTAATTACTAAATGAAGAATCAGTTAAGTATGTGAGATATTTTTAAATGATTTGTTTTATTTAAAAATATATAAGTGTCACATACAATAATTAAATAATTACAAATAATTATTTAATTTAGAAGAAGTGGTTAATTAAATAAATAAATTAGCAAATCTATTTAATTAAGAGGATTTAGGAATTAGTGACACATTAAATAAATATATTCATTTAATAATCAGGAGGACATTAATGATAAGGATTAATTAAATAAATAGGATTTTATTTAATTGCAAGAAGACTTTGATAATTAGTGACATATTAGATAAATAAATAAGATTTATTTATTTAATAATCATGCAGAATGAGATATTATGAATTAATTAAATAATTATAAATTATTTAATTAATAGTTGAATGTGGGTTAGAAACATAATTAAAATGTTATAATCATGTCATGACGAAAGGTGGTAAAATAGTGCTTGCAGGTCTTGGTCATTTTTAGGTGTCTACATAAATAATAAGTACCCAACCAATCATCTCATGCCTACCAATCTCTAAACTCTAGTAATGTAATATCCAAGAGTGTAACTCTCCAAGAGAAAATGATCACAATACACAATACTAGAATATTAACCCAATATCATAGCTAATTCTCCCACTACATTATGAATATGGACTCTAGGAATTCCTTATCACTCCATTATTTGCATCTTCATAATAGAAGATCATATATCTCTAATTGGTACATTTTCTCAAAAGAAACTGTATCATACCAAAACTCTTACTTACAAACCATATTCCACCAAAGAAAAATAATTTTCTCAATATCAAAAGATCATCTACCAAATTGATAGATCCACCTCACTACCAAAACTCCTACTAAGAGTTTTCCAAAGCTACACATGGCATTGTGATAAACAACCTTGTAAATTCACAACCATGTCATGCTGAGATTCTCACTATACACAAAAGCCTCCCATGGCATTTTGGTCACCATCTTCAAGGTAGAAGATATCATAACCAACTATATACCAACACAAAACATCCCACTAAATTGTGATCTAGAGCCTCTTATCATAGCATAGTCCATGTCCTCAAAACCTAAATACAATGCTTCCTTCTTCATTTGAAGACTTTAAAATACTTCTCAAGTATCCAACTTCATGCCTCTCTAAAATTCAACATGTCAATCTTCAATTATGGCTAAAGGTGAAAAAACTAGAAATTGTAACTCCATGATATCCAAACTATCCAAAACAAATAATTAAGATGTTCAAAAAATAACTAGAAAATCATCATCACCATTATCATGGATAATCTCACTTTTGCACACACGTGACAGTATCAGCACTTCATGTATCCACTCTTGAGTTTTGTATGCAACATGTAGGTACACAAACATGACACCCACAACCTCATACTACACACATGTAGCCTACAACAAAAATCATAGAACCATGACTAGTGCTCCTACTAAAACAAAATTAAACCACAAAAATCATAGATGTCAAAATAGTGCAACTTGGATCTACCAAATTATGTAAATTCTTCCCATAGTAGGAACATCAAATCTAAAGTACTCTCATATCCAAAGACTAATGAATAAGCCTCTAACTATGCTCAAAATCATTCACATTAATCTAAATTTACTTTCATCTAGACAACTCTCAAAGATTAATTTTTAAAAAAGAAGCAATCTTCCACGTATTTACAAAACCATAACTTTTAAACAAAAATATGCAAAATGAACCATGCTAGGAACATTCATGCAAATATGAAACTATTCCCATAGAAAAAACCCTCAAGAATTACAATCCCAAAAAACATCCATGGATCTACTAAAGCACACATCTTAAACAAAAAAAATTGCAAAGCCAGTCATTTCATAGGTGTACGTGCAACTTTGAATCCATTGATGCATCCAAAACACCCACAAATACTTGGACCAATTATTCACATTCTAAATAATGAAATATCATAAATTTGCGACATGTAAGTAAAAGCATTCATAAGGACCAGGGGGTTGTCTAGGAGCTCTAGGCCACAAAATAACCAACTCCATCAAGAACATGCAACTAGAAGAACTAAGGGTTGTCTATGAGTTCCAAGTCAAAATCACTGGATGCCCAACTCCACAACCTTTATATGACCAAGTATCCAAGGAGTTGTCTAGGAGTTTCCAAGTCACTAGAAGACCAACTTCTCAACCTCCATGTAACTCAAGACATATCCCATACAACTAAATATGAGTTCTAGCTCATTGCATGACCAATCCAATAGTGTAAGAATAAGCTCCAAGGAAGCTAGCAATGTGATCAACAATCAATTTGTCATGATCAAGAAAATCATCCATCCTATGTATTGGATGCTCAATATGTGTTTCATTGAGCTTTTCCGCCTCCACTTTACAAATGTTCATTGTAACTATCCCTAAAATAAGACCAACTACAACAAACTTCCAGTTAAACAAAGATTAATACCACAAAACGTCCCCTCATTTATCCCTAAAATAAATTCTAATACTAAATATAAAAACATTTCCCACCATTAAACCTAAAGAGAAGAGACAACCCTTAATCTAATTCTAGCTAACATTCCAATTTATTTGTGTGAAATGTACTACCCGAGGTGATTGGTAGGTTTAAGCCTTTTATATTGTTATATGAAAAGGACCCCTACCCCTTTTTCCTTGGAGCGGCTTTTTGTGGCGTAAGAGATGGTCGGTAGTTGGAAGCGAATCTTTGAGTGAGTGAAAGAAAATTGCAGGTTTCTCCGATTTCCCCATGCTCTCCAGATCCGGGTCTTGGCTGCTACATAACCCCCCTTACTATGTAGAGAAGGGAAATACGCTTGCATTTCACAGGCCGACCCCGAGTGGATGGCAATTAGCGCCTATGGGACTGTGTAAAGTGGTTTCTTCTCTCTCTGCACTCCCCCGCTCCCATTTCCTTACGATATGATCACCTACAACAGTGAACAGTCGGTGTTGCAAGGACTTAATCTCAAGCTTCCAAGGACTTACACTTTGCTTTACTTACATTCAACGTGTACAAGATAAGGATAACTCCATCTAAACCCTTCTATTTATTAGCAAGTGAGAAACAAGCAAGGGAAAATTTTATAGGCAAACAAGAAAACACATATTTGTTACCACCACTATTTAATGCCCCAAGCACCAATAATTAATACATAAGCATATTCAAGGTGGTTGCCACCAAAACAAGTGACAATGCATTCCCCAAGGCATCAATATTGCCCCACCAAGCCTAAGGTCGAAGTTTGAATTATATATGTAACCCAAGCAATTAATTCTTTTTACAATATTGAATACATTTTGTAATGATCTCCAACCATTAAATGCATTCCTCCAATGGTCCCAATAAACCGTATGCTCGCTAAACCATCACCCCTCAAATATTAAATGCATTTCCCCTAATGTGCCTACTATATCCTATTTTTTTATAATTCATGTGATGGATCGAGATACCTACTTCTTGACTCTTGTGTTTCCCCTTATCCCATTTTGTGTGTATGTTCAAAATATAAGGTTGGAAATCATAGAGCCACTCCTACCAATACCTAGAAGATAGTCCATGTTTCATTTGCTAGACCTTTCAAACCCACTTTCCTTCTTAGGGAAGAGGAGGTACATGCTAAGGTTCCAAGAATTGAAGCTCAAAACTCAATCATCGAGGACATTACAACTTGTTATAGAGAGTGTCAAGTCCTTCCAATGGAGATCTAAGCTAGAATATCTTTGAAGAGATCAAGTAGGAATAACCTAAGACATTAACCTAGGTAGCTAGCAGCCTAGAGATATTTGCAACATACCCTAGAAAATTTGACACTTCCCACCTTTGATGGGTTTGGAAAATGCATAGATCATGCATGGGTGCAAAATTTACACACATACCTATCTCTCAAATCCATAATTAAAGGTGCGGCCATAAATTTTATTATATTGCATCTAAAAGGTATTGCATATAACTTGTGGAACCATGGGCTAGTCACTCAAGGCCATAGCTCCATCAGCACATACAACTAGTTTGTAGGATACTGGATAAAAGATTAAATAAAAAGGATCCCAAGGTACACTTTAAAGAGTTGGCTCAACTCAAGCAAGTTAATCTGGTAAGGTACTATGTGATAGAATTTCAAATACTATCTATGATATTCCTTGACAACATGAAAAAAGGATAAATATGCTCTTCATTAAGGGACTAATTGAGTCTCTCAAGGGACTGGTTAGAGCATTTGAACCACCTTCCCTACAAGAGGTAATAAGAAGAGCATTGGCACTTGAGACAACCATGCCAAGGAATGGGTTTTAGAGAGACTTTCCCTCCAAGGAAGACACTCCATTAGGATACACATCAATCCAAAGGCTATCCGCAATGCAAGAATTGGATGTGATAAAAAAATTTAGAAGGAAAAATATGCATCACGCACAACCTTGGTCACCAATTCATAGATTCCTTGGAGAGGGGAAAGTGCGCTACATTGAGGTAGTCTCTGAAGATGAGTCAAATTTTGAAGAAATTGAACCACAAACTAAAGAAAAAGAACTAGAATTAAAGGTTGAAGAAAAGAATATTTAATAAAGGATCAAGATGGAATTTTAGGAAGCACTCTTGCAAATATTTTGAGTACACCAAGATACAACCCATTCAGAGTTTGAGGAGTTCTAAAGAGACAAAGATTCATTGTACTCATTAACATGAGTGCTACCTATTATTTTATAGATAAGGAAATAGTGGTAAGAGGTCTCAAAAAAAAATGAGGGCTTCAATGTGAGGATTGTCAAGATGGTTTCTCCATTTAATACACTAAAAAAATATCCCAATTAAACATTATCCTAGGATCAATGAGTTGATAGATGAACTCTATGGGACACTCTATTAATAAAGATAGGCCTCAAGTCAAACTACCATCAAATATTAGTCTGAGAGGAGAATATCCATAAGACAACCTTCTGGTTCCACTATGGGCACTATGATTTTTCAGTTATGCCATTTGGCTTGAAAAATTCCCTCACAACATTTAAGTCTTGCATGAACCAACTATTCATCAAATAATTGATGGAATTTGTTCATATTTTCTTCAATGATATTCTCATCTACAACAAGACATGGGAAGAGCACTTAAGGCATATAGGTGAGGTGTTGGAGAGAACTTAAGGCACATAGGTGAGGTGTTGGATATTTTGGAAACACAAACTCTTTTTGCTAAAGAGTTTAAATGTGAATTTACAATGATAATTTTTTTTATCTAGTGTGTGCCATCAATGCAAAGGGAATGTGGGTAGACCTAGAGAAGATTAAATATATTGTGGATTGGCCTCCCCAAAAGACTAACAAAAATACAAGGTTTCTCTGGCTTCTATAGTTACTACAAAATATTTTTTAAAGGGTTTTCTCAACTAGCCTTAACCAAGAATGGATTTGCATGGACCAATGTAGCACAATGATCCTTTGAAAATTTGAACGAGGAATAAACTCATTCACAGTGTTGCTTATTCATATTTTTTTCCTTCCCTTTATTTTGGAGTGTGGTGCATTTGGAGAGGGGATTGGAGCCATGTTTATGTAGATCAAGCACCTAATTGATTTCAAGAGTCATATGCTCAAGGATGTGGAGAGGTGAATATCAATATATGATAAAGAGATGTCATCCATCACGCAAATGCTGACCAAATTTAGGAAATATTTAGTGGATAGCAAATTTTTGGTCAAGATCAATCACAATAGAAATATTGGGTAAGAAAGCTTTAACATTTGATTTTAACATTGAATACATTAAGGGAAAGAAAAAAAAAATGGATGCATTATCTAGGAAGCCAACCTTAAACTCAATGTCTCACCTCTTCACTGACAAGAAGGTTGAAGTTATGGAAAAATGTGCTAAGAATGCATTTGTAGCTAGTGTTTTGGAAGGGAAGCTACTAGATGATAGATACATAGTATCCAATGAACTCATTCTCTACAAGGAAAAATCTTATTTAGCACTAAAATAAAAAATGAAGTAAATAATTTTGAGGGAAATTCATAATGCTCCCTTCAAAGGCCACCTAGGATATTGCAAGGCCTATAAGTAGGACAAGGATAGGTTCACATATAAATGACTCAAGGATGAAATACTTAGGCATGTTGGAAAGTGTGTTAGTTTCCATAAAATAAAATAAAACAAACATCCCTAGTAGGACTCTTATAGCCTTTGCCTATTCTAGGGTAGAAATGGAAGATTATTTCCATGGATTTCATCACGGTACTCCCCAAGCTCCAAGGTAAGGACTAAATATACATAGTTTTCAACAAGTTCATAATTTACTTGCACTTCTTTTCTATTACTTTAGACTTTAAGGCATGCAAGTTGTTGACTTTTCTTCAAAGAAGTGTCCAAGCTTCATTGGATACCCAAGAGCATCATGAGTGATAGAGAGTCCATTCTTTCAAGCCTATTTTGGAAAGATCTCTTCCATTTGACAAGGACCAAACTCACACCCAGCACTAGCTACCTTCCCCAAACAAAAGGCCAAACTAATATTATAAATAAATGGGTGGAAGGATATTTGAAAAAATATGTTGTTGCTCATCCAAAGGCATGGAAAATTGATCCATTTAGGAGAGCACTAATTATCACATGTTTATTAAGATGAAACCCTTCATGGATTTGTATGGGTATAGAGCCAAAAAAATTGTAAACCTTGTCTTATATGATAGCAAGGTCCCAGGAGTGAGTGATTTGATCCATCAAGGCGAAGAGATTTTAAATTCACTCAAAAAAAAATCTCGAGTAGATGTAGAATCAACAAAAAAATGCATGTAGACAACCATATGATAGATAGAACAATTTAAGTTGGAGATTTGGTGTTTGTGCAACTACAACCATACAAGCAACCCATCTTATTAAAAAGTGGAGGAGCATTTATTATTATTTTCTTTAAGACATAGGGGAGGAACATTTAATTTTGTAAATAGTATAGAAAAGTGGTAATTTTCCAATGAGTGAGGATTTTTGTAGATTACTTCAGTGAGTAGTAATAATTCATAAAATGTGTACCAACTTATATCAAATTCAAATAGTTATTTATGGTAAGTATAATTGCTTGAATGATCATATCATTATTATTTTTTATTATGCTAGTTATAGTCAATGATAATATTTAGTTTTGTGAGGAGAGAAATCTTGAACCAATTGGATTTAGCAATCATTTCTTAGGAGTTTAAAATTGGAAACCCAATAGACTAAACCAATAAAATAAGTAGAATTTCTTAACAAGGTTTATAGGAAAACAAGGAAATATTCCCAAAAAATTGGTGGTTGTGTTATTGTTTAGTAGTTTAAAAATTGGGCATGACAATAGATAGAACAATTTATGTTGGAGATCTGGTGTTTGTGCAACTACAACCATACAAGCAATCTATCTTATTGGAAATTTTATCTAAAAAATATAAACATCATGTTTACAAGCCTTATAGGATTTTGAAGTGGGTTGGTGAGGTTTCCTATGAGTTGGAAATACCAAACTAAAGTAAGAATCATAGTGTGTTCCAAATGTCTTTCCTCAAGAGGGAACTTGGAAAACATATGTATCCTTTAGTAGAGTTACCCCCATTGGATTAAAGGAAAACTAATTTTGATCCCTAAGGTAATTATAGAGGTAAGTTAAAATAAGTTGAGGGACCAAAGCATCATAGAGTACTTGATCAAATGGAAAAATCTCCCTATAGAAGATGCAACATGGGAAGTTCCACAAATATTGGATCATCCAAGCCTGCAATTGCTTAAGGGTAAGCAATTTCAAGTGGGGACACTTGTCATGTCCCATTTTTTTATAATTCATGGTTTGGACCAAAATGATCATTTATTGACTCTTGTGCTTCCCCTAATCCTATTTTGTTTGTATTTTCTACCCCTTCATCTTCTATGAATCTATCTAAGACCCCCAAATTTTCTTAAATGTGTAGGCATATAAAATCTCCTAAGTCTATATAAGTTGTTGAAGTTGCAAAATTCCCCTCCCTAGCATGCCTCTTCCCAAGTTCACTTCTTTCTCTACTTCCATTGAGGTTTTGGAATTCTTCATCCAATCATGCCCTCTATTGATTCCATGCCTTCATTTCCTCTTCCATCAAGCCTTCAAAGTCTCCCCTACCATAATTCCTCTCCACCAAACTCCTCCTCTTTTCACTATTTAGCATCACCTACCTCATTGCACAATTGGAGCTTCATTAATGCTCAAAGTGATAATGTGTCTTCTAGAAGGGATCCTTTTGACATAGGCACAATATTTAATGTTGAGTAAATGGATCCTTGTCTAGCTCTATTTTTCCAAAAGGGGGAGATGGTTTTGGCTACCATTAATGTGGTAGCCAAGGTTTCAAGCCCTAAGGTACCCATTTCCATTATCGTTGAAGACTACGGTAGCTCACATGTAACATTCTACCATGCCTCCCAAGAACTATTCAAAGGAAAATGTACCAACCTTGAGTGGGAATTAATTGTTACATATATCAATACCCTTTCTAGATTCATTAAGGATTTATAGGTTTCATTAAATGATTATGATGAAAAGTACACCAAAATCTAACTAGGACTCATTGTGAGCCCTCATATCCAAGTGCTTAGATTTGAAGATGAAAACATAGAAATCTCATTTTCCAAAGGAAAAACCCCCTCTTGGTCAAAGGAACAATCTCACCCTAAGATACATATTAGAGCTTTAATGGAGACAAAATATTTAGTTGTGTATCGATATAAAAGATAAGATGACCATCACATTAAAGCCCTCAAAGTGGGGTTTAAAGGGCTAAAATTTGAAATAGGGATAGTCTTATGGGCTTTAATGTGATGGTCATCAGTGGCTTCTCCATTCAATGCACTACCAATATCTCCCAACTGAATCGTATCTTAGGGGAGTTTTCTTTGAAGGATGACTTATATGTTTCCAGTATTGGAGACACAAATATGGTTTTGGGAATTCAATGGCTACCCTCATTGGGAAAAATAAAATAAAACTTCTAGACCATGGAAATAAATTTTCAATCCAAAGGAAAAGTGGTGGTATTTGGGGAATGGAAAATGGAACACCAAGGATTGTACCAGCAAAAAGGGATAGAAATAAATTTTATTCATGGACAAGTAGATTGGGCAATGCAATATTTGGTCTCATTGACAAATTATTCCCAATGGAATGGATCATACCACGTGGATGTGTAGAAGGTCCTAAACAAGAACTATAAGGCTTCTAGTAGCATTCCTCCTAGGAGGTCCCTTGAAAAAGGTTTCAATCATCTTATTGAGTTAGAGGAAGGCTCTAAGCCTATCATCACCACACCTTACTACCACCCTATATGGCATAACTAGGATATTGGAAAGAAAATAAAGGAATTGTAAGAGATTGGACACATATAATCAAGCTCAAGCCCTTTTGGACTCTATAGTCCTTGTGAAGAAGAAGGATGGCATAATGTTAATGTGCATTGAATACAAAGCACTGTACAAGAAAAAAAAAAAAAAATCATACCCAGTTCCTATTATTGATAAGTTGATAAATGAGATCTATGGGGTGGTTTATTTCTCAAAGATAGATCTAAATTGGGCTACCATCATATTTGAATCTAAGAGGAGGATATCTATAATATAACTTTCCAATGTAATTATGAACACTACAATTTTTTTAGCATGGCATTCAACTTGACAATTACTCTCACAACATTTCAATCTTACATGAACCAAGTGTTCATAAAATAATTGAGGAATTTTTTTTATTTTTTTTTTAAGACATTCTCATCTACGAAAATATTTGGAAGAGAACTTAAGGAACATAGATGAGGTGTTGGAAATTCTGTAAACCCAAACTCCTTTTGCTAAAGATTCTAAATGTGAATTTACAGTGATAGAAATTTTATATCTTTTACATGTCATCAATGCAAAGGGAGTGCAAGTAGACCTAGAGAAGATCAAAGTTATTGGCCTCCCCTTAAGACTCTAACATAGTTGTAGGGATCTTTATCTATAATTACTATAAATAATTTGTTAAAGGGTTATCTCAACCAGCCACCCCCTTAATAGACCTAACCAAGAAGGTATTTTTTGTGTGGAATGGGAGAACACAATGATCTTTGACAAATTGAAGGATGTAATGAGCTTGTGCTTAGTGTTGTATATTCCTAATATTTCCCTTCCATTTATTTTAGGGTGTGATACATCTAGAGAGGGAATTGGAGCCATGCTTATGAAGAGAAAGCACCCAATTTCTTTCAAGAGTCTTAAACTCAAGGATGTGAAGAAGAAAATATCAATTTATAATTAATGGATGCTAGCCATCATGCACACATTGACCAGATTCATGCAATATTAAGTGGGCAGAATTTTTTTATCAAGCTTGATCACAAATTGAAGTATTTTCTCAATCAAAAAGATTTGAATGAGTTGCAATAAAAGTGGATAAGAAATCTTCAAGAATTTAATTTTTAAAATGAGTATGTTGAGGGAAAGAATTTTTTTTTTGTTGAAGCATTATCTAAGAAGCCAACCTTAAGCTCAATGTCTCATCTATCCACTGATCAGAAGGTTGAAGTCATGGAAAAATATGCTAATATTGTATTTCGAATTGATGTTTTAGAAGGGAAACTACTCGATCGAACATATATGATGTCCAGTGAACTCATTCTCTATAAGGGAAGAGCTTGTTTTGTGTTGGAATCGGAAAGAAAATACTTTCAAGGAAATTCATGATGCTCCCTTGGAAAGCCATTTGAGATATTTCAAGACCTATAAGTGAGTCAAGGAGAATTTCACATGGAAAGGACTCAAAGATGACACCCTTAGGCAAGTTAGAGAGAGTGTTATTTTCCAAAAAAATAAATTAGAACAAACACTCCCTATCGAACTCTTATAGCCTTTGCTTATATTCTAAAGTGGAAATGGGAAAATATTTCCACGGATTTCATCATGACACTCCCCAAAGTCCAAGTTAAGGACTACATATTATCATAAATATGAGTTAGTTGCAAAAATTATAAATCAATCCATTAGAATATAAAACACTAAAAACCCATCAAATATTAGTCATATAAGTCCATGCTCAATGAAATTAGTAAACAATATCATCAAATATTCAATTTAAAGCAATCAAAATACAATTAAAGACAATTATATCTAAAAGGACATGAAAACCTTCAATACCATTAGGGGACTATGCTCCAAATGTATGTGGATTTCTATATTAAGCATAACCCATGATTACAAAAGCTGGGATTGATGATTTATTCACAAAAGGATTCTCAAATTGCTCAAGATTCCTCAAGAATTTAAGAATGCCTATGCTCATGAAAATTGTGAATGATTTTGATGAGGAAATGACTTGTTTTATAGATTTGCAGATATATGATCAACTATCAGGATTGAATCTAAGGATCAATGGATGAGAGGAAATCAAGGAGATCAAGGGATGAAATTGAAGAGACTCCAAAATATCCCTATTTTCATGGAAAATTGGTTAAAGATATTTTGGAGGGAAAATATCTATTGAAATTTGAATTTGAATTTGAATTGTGGAATATTCTTTTTGGAGAGAATATGCCATTTAGATATTTTGAAAATGGAATATTCTCTTTGGAAAAGAAATATTCTTTGTACAAGTTGGAGGAAAATCAGGAATTAAATAACTATAAAAAAAAACTAATTGTGAGGATGAGAAGAAATTAGGAATTTTAATTAAATAATTAAAAATTATTTAATCAAGTGGGATTAAGAAAAAATAGAATTTAGTGAAATAATCAAAATTATTTAATCATGATGGAAAGAAAAAAAATGAATTTAATTAATTAATTGGAAATTATTTAATTAAGAAGAAATTAGTAAGAAAAGATGAATTAATCAAATAACATTAATTATTTAATTAATAGAGGAATATAGTGAATTTAATTAAATAATTAGAAATTATTTAATTAAAATAAGGAATTAGGTGATAGTGAGGAAAATGATGTTAAAATATGAAATCGAGATGTGTGATACGTTCAAAAAAATTAGGTGTCTACATTTTGCCTCTCTTTGAGACAATGTACTTGTTACGTTGTTTCAAAGACCTAATGTTGCTAAAAAAAAAAAAATCACTTGATGTCCCACTGTGCCCCAGTGGATAAAGGAAGGATGGTAGGCTACCCCCTCGGGAGATCGGCTAGAAAAATTAATTTTAGGGTTGAGATTGAGACATGATGACATGACTAGTTTAGCTGAAAAGAGGATGAAAAATCAAGTCCTAGGAAGCCTAGAAAATGATCAAGATCGATAACCAAGTTTGAAAAATATGCTAGCAAGGCGGTTAAGGGTGAAACCCTAGGGTTTGGGGTCATATATATGCATTTGGGCTCACTTTATCCTCATTTTCACACTTTGAGTTGATAGATTCTAGAGCTCTGCGCCTTCCAATTTTCCAGACACCTTCACGAGATGGAACTTGTACCTCGTGCCCCACACCATGTGAATCGAGTCTCATAGTTCCAGTAGCCCACAGGATCAGGCCCCCGATATGTATCCAGTTATTTGTATTTTGCACATAGTTTTAGGCATCAAATTTGATAGCTAAAGGTAGGCAACCAAATGCATTGATCCATGGATTGATGCGTATGAAATCTAACATGCCATGTTTGCATTCTTGAAACAAAACTTTTTTCATAGTGTGGAACATTTGGGATATCATGATGTGATTGGGATACCTTGTCACATTTGTTTGTTCATATAGCAACGCATTTGAAAACGTGATCATGTTTGAAATTGGGGAAATGACACATTTGAAAATGTGATCGCTTTTGGTTGTCTCCAATCAATGCATTTGCATAAAATGGTGTGTTTTCTTGATTCTTAATAGAATATTTTTTTATCAAAAATTTGACAAATTGACATCGTGGGTGCTATGCTTGTAGGCTGCTCTACATCCCATTTATTCCTAGGAGAGAAGACCTAGGATTTTGAATCAGATGGCCCTCTTGGGCAAGATGGAGATATAAGTCTTGTCATCGATCGACCTTTTCTATCTTGCGTACATGCTTGAGATTCGGGTGCACCGAGCCATGATGATTTCCCTTGTGGAGCGATGGCATTTAGAGACTACGAATTTCAACCTCCTTACGGGAGAGGTGACCATCACCTTAGAGGATTTTTGGTGCATTTTAAGGGTCCCTATCAAGGGTGTTCGAGTAGTCTACGATGTGGATAGAGGTGTAGATTCCTTGGAGAGACTATTGGGAGATGATGACTTAGAGATTGAGGATGGACAGATTGACTTGAGACCATACATCGATGTAGTTGATAATATCACCTTGGTTCTAGAAAAATTGATTATGGGCCAGATCATGCTTGACCAACGATCCAGAGAATTTTTATTTGGATGGGGCTTTGTGAACAAGGGCATGATTCAAGATGAGATCATGTTTATGTGGGGACCTTGCATCTTCGCACATCTTTACCATGGCATGCATTAGGCAGTGTCCCTAGAAGCTATCAATTTATCTATAGGTGTAATATTGCTCCATGGATGATGACTTAGAGATTGAAGTTGGACAGATTGACTTGAGACCATACATCAGTGTAGTTGATGATATCACCTTGGTTCTAGAAAAATTGATTATGGGCCAGATCATGCTTGACCAACAATCCAGAGAATTTTCATTTGGATGGGGCTTTGTGAACAAGGGAATGATTCAAGATGGGATCATGTTTATGTGGGGACCTTGCATCCTCGCACATCTTTACCATGACATGCATTAGAAAGTGTACATAGAAGCTACCAATTTATCTATAGGTGTAATACTGCTCTATGTTTGGGTGTGGGAGCATATAGTGGTTACTTGACCCATTAGAGAGTCACAAAGAGTTACAGGTGATCCATATGTCTACCTATATGCCTTGATGCTTACACATCGATGGATGGGAGATTTACACTTTTGGAGATGGATTTTTTATGACATTGGTCAATTTGTTTGGAGGCCTTGGCTACGATGTGAGGTCTGGACAGATGATCATCTACACCTTACATGTTACTATGTGAGGGGGAAAACATTAGATGTAAACAAGATCAAACATGCTTGAAACAAGAATCTAAGCTAAGATTAAACACAGTAATCTAAGATATAATCCTACACATATGAAATGAAACTAATCTATTTGAACATACATTAAGAAATCTATGACTACTTAATTGAATGTACACAAAAAGCATAGTGTTACCATCCCATAGTGGAGTGTATTCACCTAATGTTGGTTTGTTCTTATCACTGTGAAGCCTCCAAATTCTATGTACAAAATCTTGAGGAATGATTTCTTGATGTTAGTTGATCAAAAAAATGAGGTTGAAGCACTAACAATGGTGGTTGTGAATGTCAACAATACTTCGTTTTGTAAATGATGTTGATTCTCCAATCCTTTTTTGTGAGGAAAGGGGTTGTTATATAGAAAATGAGTTTTGAAATGGAAAATCAGGATCATGTTGGAGAATATCTAGATCAATAGTTGGAGTGTGTTGAGAGGATTTAGACATGAGAAAATTGTCCAAAGTCAATTGCATAATTTGGGTGATTGAGAAATAGATTGGCTAGTCAAGGATTAGATTGATCAATCAAGATTTTAGATTGATCATTCAAGATTTAGATGGCTTAGTTAGGAAATTGATTTCTTAGTTAACAACTTAGATTGCTCAGTTAGCAATTTAGATTGATTAATTAACAAATTAGATTTCTTAGTCAGCAATCGTAATTTGATCAATCAAAAAGTGGGTGAGGAATATGAATTAATTGATTTAATTAATTCATTCATTTTTGGAGTTGAATGTGCAAATCAAGTTTGACTTTTGCAAACAAAGTTGCATTAGTTTGATTTGATTTTGATAATTGATTTGAATAGTTTGATTTAATTATTCAACTTTTGGAGGGAAAGTGTCGTAATTAAATTATAATTTAAAAATTTAATCAACCTAGGGGAATAAGGTGATTTAGCGATGTAATTAAATAATTGGCATTATTTAATCAATGAGGATGAAATAAAGTGAGATTAGGACTTCATTAAATAAATTTGATTTATTTAATTGGTCAAAATGATGAAACGTGAATTAATCAAATGATGTTATTTTATTTAATCAATAGTAGAATTAAGGTTTTTAGGACTTTATTAAATAAATGAAATTTATTTAATTTATTAGAAATGAGGTAAAAGTGAATTAATTAGTAATGTTGTATTATTTAATTAATAACAGAATTAGGGTTTTGGATGTCGTTTTGATGTTATGGGTTTCGGGACGTTGCAGGATGATTTTGAGATGTTACAAGATGATTCTGAGATGTTCTGAGTCATTCTGGGATGGTTTGAGATGTTACGGGATGATTCTAAAATGTTATGTCATTTTGAGATGGTTCTGAGATGTTACAGGATGATTCTGAGATGTTTTGAGATGTTATGAGATGATCTTGAGATGTTTCAAGATGTTTCAAGATGATTCTGAGATGTTCTGAGTCATCCTGAGACAATTCTGAGATGTTTCGAAACATTCTGAGATGTTTTGAAATGTTTTGAGTCATTTCGAGATGATTCTGAGATGTTTTGAGACATTTTGAGACATTACAGGATGTTCCAAGATGATTTCAAGACATTACGGGATGTTTTGAGATGATTCTGAGTCATTTCGAGATAATTTTGAGATGATTCTAAGTCATTCTGAGACATTACGGGATGTTGCGGGATGATGTTCAATGTTGTTTAATGGTTTTTGATGTTTTTCAATGTTGTTTGATGTTGTTTGGGGTGTTTGATAGGTGTTAGGTCAATTTTACACGTACATTTTGCCCCTCTTTGATACAAAGTATTGGTTGCTTTGTTTCAAATATTCTATTTTTTAAGATCAAGTTTTTATTTGAAAAAATTTATGCCCCAGACTTCCGTCAAATGATGGTAGGATTCTATGTTTCCCCCTTGAGAGGTTGACCGAAAACTTGAAGCTTTGAGGTCAGGCTCTTGACACTATTGTATTTTTGTTTCAATGTTTTCAGATGAAATTTTATATCAATAGGTTCTTCATTTTTTGTTCTGATTTTTTTGAGAGCTTCTAATTTGAAAGTATCTATGTGAAATTAGGGTTTTCTTGAGGTTTAATATAGGAAATTGGTCTTCAAATTGGCCCATTTGTGCTTTGATCATTTTGCTAATTCTTGTCTCTGGATTTTCCATTTTGTCAATTATTGGAGAGCAATGCCAAGATTTGAGGGTGCCCCACATCATTCCAATCTTGTTTGGAGTTTGGACAGCCTTCAAGCATCAGTGGCCTGATATGTATCTTCTCACTTTTCACTTTTGTCTTGTATCATTCTCGTTATGCATGTACAAGGTTTTTCAAGTCAATAGCGTAGTTTCTGAGATTCTTGAGCACTTGCATCATTATCCTCACCTTTGCTAGGTCAGAACCTCGCACATAACACTGAAACCCTCACCCTTTCCATAAAACCTTGCACCTAAGTTAAAAATTCACTCTTGTTTCATGCACTTGCTTTGAAACCTCATAGTTGATTAAGAACCTCACCTTTGATCAAGAACTTCGCCCTCGACTCAAAAATTTTCCCATGTTTCCTCGCCTTTTACCTAAAATATCACACTTAACTTAAAACTTCACCCATGTTTCCTTCCCTTTGACCTAAAATCTCACACTTTCTTGAAAATCTCGCACTTGCCTAGTGTTTTTTGAGCGTTTGCTCAAAAACCTTGCATTTGACTTTGCCTTTTGTATTTGCTTTTAGAATTTTCCTTGGACCTTGGCATGTGGTTGTTTGTCATCCTAAATGTTGTTTTTCATTGTTTTCATGTCATTTTCTATTGCCTTACATATTTTAGAATGAAACCCTAACATCTTGATTGACAAATGATTGCAGGTGGGTCTCAAACCATTGCAACCGAGGGAGAGACGTCCTCGACACCTATTTGATCCGATTGTTTGTTTTGGTGTGTTAGAGGGAGACTTTATTGATTTCATTGGGATATGTTACATTTGTTACATGCCTCCTATTAGGACTCACACAACTATGATGACTACACTTGTGGAGAGGTGGCATTCTGAGACTTCCTCATTTCATTTTCCTACAAGGGAGGCTACTGTTACTCTTGAGGATGTTTGGAGGATACTTCACCTTCCCATAAATGGTGAGCTTGTTACTTATCATTTTCAACATGGTACTCATGCTATGCAGCATGTGCTAGGTGTTTCACACTTGGATGTGCATCAATTAGAGGTTGATCTATCTAGGTTTTTAACAATGCAAATCCTATTGTACTTGTCCTATGTGGTCTGATTTCAGGATTAGTTATTTCTAATAGGTGAGGTTGAAAGTTTGATGTGGATTGGGGTACATGTATTGAGAGTATGCTTGAAAATGGGATGAGGTATGCTTTGGGTGCTTGTCTACTTTATCATCTTTACCGAGATATGCACGAGGTGGTGTAACAGGTTGAGAAATCTATTTTTTGTAGGTGTTTCACTTTTCCATGTTTGGGTGTGGGAGCATATTGTAGTTACTCAATTGGATGAGATACAAGATTGTTCTCCTAATGATCCATACTCTTATCATTATGGGTATTTCATGCACTACACCTTTCCTAGGGATCTTCCTTATTGGCATCGTGTGTTTATGAGATGTTAGGTTTTGTGTGGAGACCTTATATGGGCTATGAGGTTTGGCCATAAGATTTAGATCATCTTGTTTACTACTGATAGACTCATTGGTTGATTAGTCATTTTCCTTCTATGATAGAGCATTACTTACCAGACTAAGTATGTCACTAGTTCGGAGAGAGACAGGGGTGGATTCCTGATGCTTATGGGGCTTGGTTTGGTCAGACTACTCGGGAGGTCTGTGTATGGGGTATCCAAGCAGATATAGATACTATTGTTGTTGAGTTCATAGCACTTGCCCCAGTCGGTTGGGGTTGGTTGGTTGGTCTGGAAAATATAGGTACTACTCATGATTATGATGAGTGGTAGGCATGACGTAGGCCATTGAGGTTGACCTATCCTGCAGGTGATCTCGTTGTTAACATAGTAGGTATTATAGGTCATCGCGGGGAGCAACAATGCATTGAGGTTATCATAGAGTAGTTGGATCGAGCCCGAAGTGATGGGGCCCAAGGTAGTTAGGATGAGTGTATGCCTCTGTCATAGGGTTAGAGATAGGTTTCGGGTCCTCCTCCACCAGCTAGGGATGGAGATGTGCTACTAGCTCAGATGACTACTGCTAGAGATATAGAGATTGTGTGGTGATAGACTACAAAGGCTCAAGTAGACACTTTAAGGGCTAGGTGAGATAGTGATAGTAGTCGATGGCATGTTGTAGAGGCTCAAGTACTGCTTCTTACAATAGAGATATATAATCTCCAGGTAGAGCATGATAATATGTGAGCCGAGCGAGATCAGTTTCTATAGATGCCCACCTATTATCAGACCTTATATGATGTTACTATTCATAAGGTTGCTTGACATCCATAGTTCAGTGAGCCAAGTGTTGTGAGCGATGGAGGTGGTGGTGGTGCAAGTGTAGGTGTAGGTGATCAGTCTATGAGATAGCCAAATCCTTTTGGTGGTCAGTAGGGTTATGTCCTTCCTATCGGGGTCTTAATTTTTTTTTGGTACTTGATCTTCATGATGTTTCATGGTGCAGAGGCATTTTGTATACATGTTTTATATATATATTCATTGGTCTAGTCGAGACCTCATACATATGTTATGATTTTGTATTATCCTATCACACTTTTATCACTGTGGATGATGTACTTATGACATGTTCCCTTTTTTTGATGATGATATATATGAGATATACCTTCTTCAATTCAGCCTCATTTTATGCTTATGTGATGGCGATATATGATGATGTATGTTTATATATGGTTTTTTTTGTGCTTCTCTGATGTATGAATCTTGATGTGAATGGATGAATCATACATTCTCTCCTATGTTTGTTGTTTATGTTGATATATGATGAATGAATGCCCCATACATGATACATGATGTTTTTATTGGTTTATTATCATCATGATATGTATTGAAAACATTTGTGTATGTAATATGGATATGGTACTAATGATGTTTCCATGCAGGATGGATGTTAATTTAGAAGAAATATTCATGATAGAGAGAAATATGTTGTTAATTAGAAGAAATATTGATGATAGATAGAAATATGATGTTAATTAGAAAAAAGATTAATGATGAATAGAAAATAATGTTAATTAGTAGTTGTTGAGTTGGTTTCTATTTGCTTTAGAGACTTCACAAATTGAGCAATCCTATTTGATGTAGCAAATAGATACGATGCACTAGGGTATGAATTACCAAGGTAACTTTGTATCTATTGCATGGACTTTGACTCTACAAAAAAAGAATATTTTTGCTCATACTTGACATATGGAAACTTTGTTTAAAGTATAGGGGGGTTGTGTGAAAAACATTTCAGACCAGACACACAAAGAGGTATATCACCCCTAACATGAAACTACTTCATGAACTATTTTAATACAACTTGCATACACTCAATAAAGCAATTATTTGCCATGGAAGTATTACAAAAATATCTTACAAACAACAAATTGAAATGACGCTCAATTTCCCCCATTCCTTCTTCTTTAAATCCTTATAGACATCCTTGAGAGATCCTGAGAATGAGTCAATAAAATAAATCACAAAAATAAGACCACAAAAAGATAAAAACAAAGTTGCATTATCACTTGCCATATCCATTTGGGGTTTCAAGACTATTATCCATTGTTGATCATGTCTATTGTAGGCGGAGATCTGTTAAAGCATATCTCAGGATGTTGTTGGTGAGTTGTCAAAAAGATAGGTAGTTGATACCTAGATTTGTTTCTGTTTGTTTTGTGATCAAAATTTTTGTGATTGTTTTCTTTAAGGTTCTAGCTTTTGGTGTTTTGTTTTTTTGTTTGTTTTTTTTGTCAAAGGATGATTATGATGATTTGCTTTTAATGGGTTATGTTTATTGCGGATTTTGATGACGGGATGGGTCTTTTTTTTATTTTCTAAGTTTTATGATGTTTTTCTTGTTTTCAAGGGACTAACCTAGGGCCTCTGGGGCTCATCAAAGATAATCCTTGCCTAAATTGTACATGCAGAGGCTCGTAGTTTGCCTGGTTTGACCTTTTTGACTTTTTTTGCTCTATGAATGTTTTTGGATTTTGTATGTTGTTTATGATTTTTTGGATTTTGGATTTTTTTTTACTAAGTTGAAATAAATCATGTTGGAAACCTAAGGGGACTGACCTAGGGTCTTGAGGGCTATAAATCCTTGCCTACATTGAACATGCAGAGACCACGTAGTTCGACCGTTTGACTCAAAAGCATAAACTATTTTTGGATAAATAAAATTGATAATCTGGATTGATATTCCACTTTTGTGTCTATAGGATATTTTATGGGAAATCTACTTTAACTAGCTATGAGGTTCAAGCAAATGTTGATATCTTAGACTATTTGAGTGAAGCAATAACCCAACGATGTTTTTTTTATATTTTTTTTATTTTTGTTGTTTTCTAGTGTTTTCTAGTGTTTTTGACTTTTTTTATTTTATGACCATGATTGGATGTTGCAAGATCTAATCCATGACTAGCTTTGGGAAGTTTCCCCCAATAAAACGACTTTCCTTAATCAGTGACAAGCCATGGTTGGATTGATGTTTTATGAAATTGATGGGTGGATGTTGTGAAAATGTATTGATAGATAATGATGCAAGTTTTATTCACACATAGAGCCTATTTTCTAGGTTTTCACTATGGTACCTGTTCTAAGAGCGCCACAAAGTGGTTTTCACTTAAAGAATGTTTTATTTATCTTTACAATTTTTCTTTCTTTTTAATTTTTTTGTATTTTTAATATCTTTTTCTTTTTTTTTGGATTTTTACCCTTTTGCCTGGGGTATTCTGATTCACTTTATGTGTAAAATTCTTGAGGTGGATTCTTTTCAGTAGTTCAACTAGAGGTTCTCCTTTAGGAGTAGCCAACTAATATGCCCCAGAGTTGTAGCTCATTATGATGATGAATGGGCCTAAATAGTTGGATTCAAATTTTCCTTTGTCGTCCTGATTCAATTGTACCTTCTAATTCTCCTTGAGGACTAAGTCACCAATTTGAAATTTCCTTTCTTTGATTCTCTTGTCATATCTTTGTTTGAGCCGATTTTGATAAACCTACAAATGGTTTAACACACTCAAATGCCTTTCATCTAGGAGCTCTAATTCATTAAGTTTGGATACCCTGTATTATTTGTTGGTGACCATGCCTTTTAATGAGACTCACAATGAGTGGATTTTGAACTCGATAGGTAAGAAAGCCTCTGATCTGTAGACCAAATAAAATGATGTGGCACTAGTAGGTGTGTGAATGTTGGTTCGATAATCCCATAAGGTTGGGTTTAGCTACAAATTCCAATCACAGTCGGCATCATTGACAGTCTTTTTCAATATTTTCAGGATTTTTTTATTAGATGCCTCAGCCTAACCGTTTCCTTGAGGATAGTAGGGAATGGAAAATATATGTTGGATAGAGAACTTGGAACAAAGTTCCTAGATATCTTGATTCTTGAATGGGGTGTCATTGTCCGTTATAATTGTCTGTGGAATTCCATACCTACAAATGAGATAATTCAAAATGAATTTTGATATCTATTTTTCAGTGATATAGGTCAATGGAATTGCCTATATCCATTTATTGAAGTACTTTATTGTTGTGATAATGAATTTGTGCCTGTTGGATGAAGCGGGTGATATCTTACCTATCAGGTCTAATCCCCATTGTGAAAAAGGCCATGGTGTCATGATCGGTCTCAACTCTTGTGTTGGTGCATGAACCAGATCACTATGTTGTTGACATTTTCAATACCTTCTAGAATGTTTAATGCATTCTTGCTCAATAGAGGGCCAATAGTATCCCACCCTGAGTAGCTTTTGGACTAGGTTAGGTCTGCTAGAGTGGGATTCGTAAATACCTTCATGGACCTCTTGTAAGGCCATTTGTGCTTCTTATGCATTAAGGAATTGGACTAACATACCATCTAGACTATGATGGTATAGGGTTTCTCCTAGGATAATAAAACGAGAAGTTCTACGGGTGAAGGTTTTCTTCTGAGTAGTCATTAGGTCAAGTGGTATGATACCATGGGGAGTTAGGACCAACAACAACACATACCATTTCTTATTCTAGGATGTTGAATGCAGGCACGAGTAGTTGTTCTATGAGGAACTCATACTTAGGCACATTCTGAGGAATATCAAGCAGTGAGCCTATTGTTTTCATTGCATCGACAGCTCTGTTATTGATTTGGAGAGCTTGCTCAAAGGTTATTCTAACGAAGTATTCCTTGAAGCTATCCACCATCCTTTTATATCATATCAATTTATCATCTTGTGTTTTTATTCATCATTCACCTATCTGATTACTAGTTGAGAGTCGCCAAAGACATGTATCTCTTTTATTCTCCATTCAATAGCCATTTTGAGCCCTATGATAAGAGCTTCATATTCTGAGATGTTGTTTGTGCATGGGAATGTAATCTTGTAGGCCTTGGGTATACTATCTCCCTATGGTGTGAGAAATAGAATATAAGCATGTTGATTATGGGACCCGTCATAGTATAGAGTCCATTGGCATGTATGTTATGTCATCAAGACACTCTCATCTAGAAAATCCATTGTGAGAGGTTTATGGTCATCTATGGGTGTTTTTTCAATTGGTCCACTATAATTTGTCCCTTGATAGCTCTCTTTTCTGTATACTCTATATCAAATTCACTCAGGATCATCACCCATTTGGCTATTTGGCCTATTAGGGCTGCCTTTACTAGTAATTATTTGAGTGGGTCCACTTTTGAAATCAGCTTCACCTTTCTATTTAATATGTAATGTCTCAAATTTTTTGTCAAAAACATGATTGAGAGACATGCTCTTTCAATGGGTGAGTAGTTCATGATTTCATATCTCACCAGTATTTTTTTGATATAGTAGATTGCCCTTTCTCTATTGGTATCATCTAGCTGGGCCAAGAGAGCTCCCAGTGTTGCTTGTGTGGTAGACACATAAAGTATCATCTCCTTTTCTAGAATATGTGGCATGAGTACAGGAGGAGTAAGTAGGTACTCCTTAACTTGTTGGAACGCTTGGTCACATCTCCCATCCCACTTGAAGGTGATGTCCTTGTGTAGGAGATGAGTGAAAGGGTGGCACTTGTCTGCCAATTGTGTGATAAATCGCTTGATGGATTGTAGCTTCCCTTGTACGCTCCTTAACTGTTTTAGTGTCTTTGGAGGAGGCATCTCTATATTAGCTTTTACCTTTGCAAGATCCACTTCTATCTCTCTTCTTGACACTATGTACCCCAATAGCTTTCCAGATGTTACTCTGAACACACACTTCTTAGGGTTGAGTCTTAGATTGTACTGTTCTATTCGATCAAACACCCTTGCTAGATTTATCAAGTGATCTACCCTTTTGACTGACTTTGCTAGAATTTCGTCCACATAGTCCTCCATGATTGTGTGTAGCATATAATGGAATATGGTTTTCATTCCTCTTTGATAGGCTTCTCTTGCATTCTTTAGACCAAAAGGCATTACATTCTATCAGAAAGTCCCCCAAGCACAAGTGAAGTTTTTTTTGTGTTGGTCATATAGAGAGATCTTTATTTGTTTGTATCCAGAGAAACCATATATTAAGGATAGCATCTCATGCCTTGTTGTTAGATCTACAATCATGTTGATACTTGGCAAAGGAAATTCATCCTTTGGACAGGCCTTGTTCAAGTCTCTAAAGTTTGTGCATATCCTTATGCCCCTAGTAGGTTTGGACATTGGTGCTAGATTTCATATCCATTGTGGATAGTCGATGGGTGTGATGAATCCCACATCTAGTAGTTTCTTTAGTTCTACCTCTACCAGTAATGTTATTTTAGGATGCATTTTTCTGAGTTTTTGCTTGATAGGCTTTGCTCTAGGGATGAAAACTAGATGATGTACTACTAATGTTGGATCTAGTCCATGCATGTCAGCATAGGTCCAGGAAAATTTTACCTTTCTCTAGTTGATGAATGTTATAAAATTTTCCTTCTCCTTAGGATCAAGTGATGTTGTGTGTATGTTATCTTTGGGTCCTCTGCTATGCTAACATTTATGGACTCTACTTATTCTACAAAGAGTGTTGATCTTTCTTGATATTCTAATATGGGGAGATTTAATCCTCCATCCTCAGGTGCCTTTGGGAGGTTTTCACCTTTGGATGGATCTTATTATTATTTTTTCTTTCATTTTTGTGACCAAAATATTCAATCTCTCCTCCAAAGTATGCCTCTTGTTCGAGCTCCATGATGAACCCTACTTTGTGATCTCTAGCTGGTATGTTTTTTTTAAGTCCCATGAACCCCATGATTGCCTCATCATTTTGTAATTGATCCAAAATAGGTGTATGTTTTTGTTGATCCCAATCTATGAGTTGCGGGTAACAGAGTGGGAGGTTATCATCTTGGTCTACAAAGCTTATGGAAGTAGGTGAAAAAAGCTTATGGAAGTAGGTGAAAGGGTTAGTATGTCTTTGGTGTCTTTTTCCCACTAGGTATCTAAGTTTTCATTACTAGAAGTGGGGGAATCATATCCAGTGATGAAGGAAGGAGAATCCCATTCGTATTAATTAGAGTCTATTTCGGAATGGTAATAGATGTTGGGAATGGTTTCCATGTACTGGAGAGGGAACATATCAATTCCAAATTTTTCGAATAAGTCTTCAATGGGTAACTCGTTGTTCGTGATATGATGGATATCTAGTGTCTTAATGCTAGTAGAAGTTTCTCATTTTTTCCAAGAGGTTCATCTGGTTTTTGGAATGACCATGTCTTTTGGTTTATAACCTAGCCCCATATTTTTCTTCCTCTGTTCCACTATGATGGGCTCTGATCAGCCTTTTTAATGTAGCCCAAGGCCACCTATCCCATTGTATCTAGTCAATTTAACTAATTGATAACCTCTAGCATTAGGATCAATTAAAATGGGTTGTGGATTTTCTAGTTCTTTTTGGTCCTCCTTGTAGATCATGGATGAGAAGTCCTCAAATATTTCTTCATCTTTCATGTCTCCTCATCTAGTAAAGATCATGGGCTTGGCTATCATTTGTACTATCTTCATCTCTTTTGGACCTCCATATACTTTGGGTGTTGGTGGAAGCATGTCGATGCAAAATGTTTGGTTGAAATGGTAATCCCATTACCCTTGCCAAGTACTTGAATCTTGGCTTCCGTTTTTGGTTGCTCACTTGATTTGTTCTTGGTAGAGGTTGATAGAAGCATGGAAGGGTCAACATAAGAAAATGAATGGAAGGATATATCATTTCTAGGCACATGTTGGATTTTATTCTACTTCTCCTCCAACTTTGTACAAAAATGGAAAGGCTCAAGATCGACATATAATGTTACTTCTTTTCCTTCATGGGGTAACATTTAGGCATTGATGAAAAGTGGAAGGGATTGATTGTAATGCATGGATCCAAGGGCATCCCAGGAGGAGGTTGTATGGCAACTCAAGGTCCATTACTTGACAAGTGGTTTTTGTGATGGTTGGACCTATCTACACCGGCAACCTAGTTGTTCCTTCAGAATTTATTTTCGAGTCATCATAGGCCCTTATGGTGATACTCTTTCCTTTTTCAATCACGTCATCAGAATACCCCAATTGTTTGATGAATTTCAAGGTATAGATGTTTAAACCTGTAGCATTATCTATCAATACTCATTTGACCATGGTTTTGTCAACACCAACCTCTATGTATAGAGCTTGATTGTGGAATGTTCTTTGTGGTAGATCTTTCTCTAAAAATACTAAATGATTACTTGTTGTGATTTTTCCAACCAAGGCTTGGAACTAACGAGGATTGAGGTCATTAGGGACTGGTGTTTCCAATGTTTTTCCAATATTTCCCTATGTGCAAGTGATAGTTTTAACAATTCTAGGATTGAGATTAGGGTGGGTGTTTTCTTCAATTGTTTCACAATGTTGTAGTCACTTGGTGACTTGATTGTGGGTTTGGGAGGTTCTCCTTGTATTGTAACTCTTCCTCAATGGGTAGTTACATTGCAGTTGTTGTCTCCTCCTCATATTGTTACTATGTTTTCCCTATTTTCATCAACTTGTGAGAGGGTTCCTAAACCCGTGTCACCATACGTGTAATTAGCATTGTGGTACTCTTGTTCTTTTCCCTTATCATTCCTCTTATCATGGTTTGGGATTGGGTTTGAGTATATTTGAAGGTCCTTGTTTTCGGATTGATGCTCAACGTCTACTTCCCCTTTGTTTATCAAGTCTTGGATGATGTGTTTGAAGCACATGCAATTCTTGGTCATGTGTCCTTTGATCTTATGGAATTGACATAAGTCTTTCTCGTTGTACCATGGTTTCTTAAAGCTAGGTTCCTCATAGTTTGGGCGATCATTCATTTTGATGAGGTTTTTTTGTACTAGTTTGTGCATGACTATTTCAAGTGACTCGCCTAGTACTATGAATTGCCTCCCGATTTGATCATATTGCCTCTATTGCCCTTCTTGATTTATCTATTGTTTTACAACATGATTGTTCTTGGGATAGGTAATTTGGTTGTTTTGTGTGTTGTTGGGAACATAGCTTGTTTGTTCCACCCATGGTTCATTTTGATTTGTGTTTTGTGCATTCCATACTGGTCTAGCATCTACCACCCCATCATTTGTGATATTCTTGTTTCTGGACCAGACTTTAGGTTTCTTATTGGAGCTAAAAGGACTATCTTTCGAGATGTTTTTTTTTAAGGACTCCTCTTTCCATGAGGGCTCTCTCAATATGTAATCCCTTTTCAATTTTTTTCTCAAAGTCTACATGACATAGCATAATGAGCTGGTAGTTTATTTCAGGTAGGACATTTATGATGAAAATATCCACCAATTCCTTGTCTAGAATGGGTCATTTGCATTGACTCACTTTGTGTCTCCATATCTATAGGTAGGAGGTAAAGGAATCTCCTTGGTTCTGCTTGATTGTGGAAAAACTTGTTATGGTGACATCTTGCTCTATGTTAAACAAGAAGTGGCTTATAAATTTGCTAGATAGCTCATCAAAAGTTCATATTCCTAATTGTAGATGAGTGAACCACTCCAGAGCATGAACTGTAAGGCTACATGGAAAGAGCCTCATGAGATAGGCATCATTGTTTTGTACTTCCATGCATGATACTAAGAAGTCTCGTATATGCTCTACTGGATCTCCCCTTCCTTTATACTTGTTATCAAACCTGGATATTTCAAAGTTTTTTGGAAAGGGTAGTGCCATGATGGAATGATCGAAAGGGAATGGAAAATTTTCTTGAAGAGTGTATGTTTTCTTTTATTTTCCTCCCTGCATGTCTACTATTTGTTGGGTGATAGCATCTAGTTTTAGTTCCCTCCATTTTTTGTATGTTTTTCTACAAGTCCTGTGTGTATTAACCTTGTTTTCCTACCATTTTTTGGCCATATATCAAGTATTGTGAAGGTAGAAGACCTTGATATCCATATGGGATGTAAGGAGGGTTAACTCCTTGTTGTGTGTAAGGAGAAAAAGCTCCTTATTTTTGGGATTGAATATATTGAAGGCTTCCCTGATGATGTGTTTGCGGGATACCTTGTTGATGGGATGACTAAAGAAGGGTGATATGTGGCACAACTTGTTGGGAAAAACTAAAATGAAGATTACCCTGATGATGTTTTTGTGGGATACCTTGTTAATGGGACAAATTGAGAAGGGTCCTTTGTGGCACACCTTGCTGTGCAAGACTAAACTGAAGGTTACCCTAATGATGCATTTGTGGGATACCTTGTTGATTAGATGACTGAATAAGGGTGATATGTGGCACACCTTGTTGGGTAGGACTAAACTGAAGGTTACCCTAATGATGTGTTGGTGGGATACCTTATTGATGGGAAAAAATGAGAAGGGTGCTCTATGGCACACCTTTTTGGGCAAGACTAAACTGAAGATTACCCTAATGATGCATTTTTGAGATACCTTGTTGATGGGATGACTAGAGAAGGGTGCTATGTGGCACACTTTGTTGGGTAAGACTAAACTGAAGGTTACCCTAATGATGTGTTTGCAGGATACCTTGTTGATGGGACAACTAGAGAAGGGTTCTCTATGGCACACCTTGTTGGGCATGACTAAACTAAAGGTTACCCTAATGATACATTGGTGGGATATCTTGTTGATAGTATTGTTGGTTCGGAAGGGGACCCTGTGGTCAACCTTGCTGATGGTACTAATTGTTCAGAGGGGGGCCCTATGTTCCACCCTGTTGATGGTATTGATTGTTCTGAGAAGGGTCGACACTTGAAGTGTTCTGGGGTATATATTGCCCAAGAGGCATATTGTTGTCTTGAGGTTCATACTGAAATGGCCCTCCTTGATACATTTGTGCCATTGTTTCTTGTTTCATTTGAGTTTGTTTTTTGGACAAGGGATTCTCTTTGGGTTGACCACATATTTGTGAGAACATGGGTGGCATGTTTGGTATCTCTAGGGGTTGGTTTATTTGTCTCACAACCGAGTTATCCCCTATGGGAATAAGATTGGATTCTTTGAGAGCCTCTACATTAAAGTCCACTGGTAATTTAGCACCACTTTGTGCTAACTTGAATCTAAATAGGAGTTTGGGTTTTTTTCTCAACAACCTATCCATTATTTTGAGAACCTTGGGGTTGTTAAAATGTTCAAATAGTTTCTCCTCATTTATCTATTCCTCGCTATCTACCTCCTCTACAACCACTTTGTTTGGATCTTGGTTACTTTGTTCTATCACCTCCTTTTGTTTGTGATTCAGTTCTTCCTCACTGAAGGTGTCTTTGTACATTGGTCTCTTCTGGGGAGTTTCAAGGTCGCTTAGCCTATAGACCCATGGGCTACTTTCATCGTTCATGGTATTTGTCAGTGGGTTACTGGTGTTGTTCTTTCTTGCTTCCATTTTCTTCCTATGTTGTGATCTCGTGGTTGTCATAAAAAACTTGGGTCCCTTGTGGGAGAGTGGTGTAATGTTTGAACTCTCTAGGTGACTCAAATCCTAAAGACCCAATGTTGTCCTAAATGATAGGATGGATTATGTGAGATATTGGAATTGTTGGAAAAGACCCAGATTTTTACAGTAGTAGAAGGAATACAAGTTTGGATTGTTCCTTGAAGAACCTTTGTAAAAGTTGCATACCAACCTAGTTCTAGTCTTGTGAAGTTCCCAAAGGTGTTTCTTGAGAGATTTTGGACTAATGTGTCTAAGTCTAAAATGTCGACTTGTAGACCTTACTTTTGGGATATTGACTTTGTGTGAGATGATGAAGAGGATATTTATTTCCACATGCGCTAACACGGGTCCTCCTACTGCTATGTCATCTTTCTCTTCCTCTTTATCTAGAATGATTGATGCGGTGAGAAACTAGCAAGGTGTTTCATTCTTCTGAAATATGAAGGTTCTCAAGTTGCTTATAATGTCAGTTTTCTCACCTTTGATGTATGTGAGACTAGGTTGAAGGATCGGTGCTACAACGTCCGATTGCTGAACTGGAGAAATTGGTTTCCAGATGGTCATAAGGTGTAATGGTGTTTTGAGATGGTTGTTGTGAAGCTCAAGACCCTAAGTTTTGAGTGTTATTTTGGAATGGTACTACTTTTTGGAAATCAAAATGTTGAAGAATTAGGGTCAATATTCCACTTCCTTGTCTAGAGGATATTTTGCGAGAAAGATTACTTTTACTATCTGTCAGTCCCAAGTAACTATTGATATCATAGACATCTGAGTGGAGGAATGATCCCAATGGTTTGTTTGATTTTGATTTCAAATAGGTAGGATGGAAATAATGGATGAGAGATTATCTGACCTTTTGGCTTTCCAATTGTTTGGTTCGAACAATGATCCTATAAACAAATCTCTCAAATTTCTTTATGTTTGGTATATGGAAAGTGATAAAACAACACTTGGACTGACTTAGCAAGCATGGACCTATGTGACCTTCATGTCTATAACTTAAGTTTTGAAATCACAACACCCAAGCCATAGTTCCCAAATGTTTACTTGATTAATGTTACCTAAAAAAAAAAGCCAAAATGTTCGAAAACCTTTAATGAAGAATCCTTTGAAGGAGTACAAAAATAAGGCTTATTTCACAAGTATGCGCTAAATCAAAGGGTTTGTGATTCAACCATCTCATTCAGTGTTTGTTTGAATGTGTTCTTTTTCTTTAAATCGGCCACAGAATTTGATGTGAATTTGTTTTGAATGTATTGGCGATTTTAACATAAACAAGCAATTAAAATATTAGGGGATAGAAACCATTCTTTTAGTTAGGCTTGCCTCATGCTCCAAAGAGATTATTTTTTGCATGCAACTTATGGCATGGGCTTGTAGTCGGACATGGCAAGTAACTTCTCAAATGTAAATTTTGATGCACCACTTTCAAAGAATATTTTTGGATAATAGGGTGGCTTCTAAAATAATTTGGTTCTTAGTGATAACTATGAATAAGGAAATCTAAGACTCACTCCCTGGCCACTTAAGGCTCTTTAACCATTCTCATTCCACTTAAGACATGGGATTAGGTGTAGTCTATTGTCAGCACGGCTTGAAGCTACTTTCTGACGATTTCACAACCTTTAATATAGACCACCAATAAATGTTCTTAAAGACCTTGCAATGAGTTCTCCAATGTGGGATGTGTCTCAAAGCAAGTCCCCTCTTTAAGGTAAAACTTGAAGATAAAGTGAAAATATCAAAAATCTTTTTTCGCTCACCCAAGATCACCAAAAGGTGTGAGAGGAGAAGATAAAACACTTCATCTTGCCAATCGTTGAATGCACAATAAAAAATTCATAGCAAATTGATTATTTTTAAACACCTTGAGTGGTGTTATCCCCAAAAATATGTGAATAACATAAAAAAAAAAAAATTATTTTTATTTGCACCAATATGAAGTTTTTCAAGACATCAATCATTTAAGATAGCAATGGTGCAATACAAAAGAAATAACTTGTTCATTTTAAGCCCCAAACTTGAGTGGTTATAAGAAAACAGTTCTAGTTCTAATTTGGTCAACAAAAGTGAATTGAGCGTGTGTCAACAAAATGGAAATCGTTTGCGCTCTTTTTATGCACCAAAATTAAAGTTCCTAATTATGAAAACATGAAATGTGTTCACTTTTAGAGCCCTAAAATTGAAGTGGTTTTTTTTGTTCTTTTTATGAGCACCAAAATCAAAGTTCCTAAGTTATTAAAACATGAAACTGGTTCAATTTTAATAACACTAAAAACAAATGTGAGTTTTGTGTTATTCTTTTTAGAACATCAAAATAAAGAGTTCCTAAGTTAAGAAAGCTCAAAAAATGGTTCAATTTTAACAACGCCAAAATCAAATGTGAGTTTGTGTTTGTTCTTTTTAAAGCACCAAAGTCAAGAGTTCCTAAGTTAATAAAAATTGTTTGTGGATCTAGAAATCTCTGACTGATCGTCTTCCCTACAAAAGAATGAGTTAATGTCACTTGAATCCTATATTCAAATCCGTTAGTACCTATTACACATTCAAAAATAAGCAAATGTTAGCAAAGAAGTTAGTTACAATAGTGCAGGATCCATGCACTTGTCTGTCAAAGCAACTGCTTAGTTCGTAGAGAAAATGCTCAAAAAAAAATGCATAAGTGCCCCTGTCAAAAATCGATGCTCAAATCTGAGAGAAAATGTTACCATTGTCAAAATCAAATGCAAAGGTTTTGAAGCAAAAGCGTTGGTCTTTTTGCAAGTCCACAGCTCCCATGGCAAGTGTGCAATTTTTGTTGCAAGTGCATAGTTTTCTTGTCAGTCAAGTGTGTAGTTCTTCTAGGTAGTGCATGAAAACTCTATTAAGTGCACTTTCGGGACCTGCAACTTCATAAACAACTCAAATGAACATTAGAGGAGGGGATAAGTGTCCCATTGGGCATGCCAAAATGTGTGAAGGGGGGAATGTTAAACGCAAACAAGATCAAACATGCTTGAAACAAGAATCTAAGCTAAGATCAAACACATTAATCTAAGATCTAATCCTACACATACGAAATGAAAATAAGCTATTTGAATATACATTAAGAAATCTACGATTATTGAATGGAATGTACACAAAAAGAAAAGAATTATCATCTCGTAGTGGAGTGTATTCGCCTGATAAGTTCTTCTTATCACCATGAAGCCTCCAAAGTTCGTGTGCAAAAGCTCATTGAGGAATGATTACTTGATGTTGGTTGATCGAAGAAATGAGGTTGAAGCACTAACAATGGTGGTTGTGAATGTCGATAGTACTTCATTTTACAACTAATGTTGATTCTCCAATCCTTCCTTGTGAGGAAAGGGTTTTTTTATATAGAAAATGAGTTTTGAAATGGACGATCAAGATTGTGTTGGAGAATATCTAGATCAATGGTCAGAGTGTGTTGAGAGGATTTAGACATGAGAAAATTGTGCAAATTTGATTGCACAATTTGGGTGATTGAGAAATAGATTGGCTAGTCGGGGATTAGATTGATCTATTAGGATTTTAGATTGATCATCAGGATTTAGATGGCTTAGTTAGGAAATTGATGGCTTAGTTAAGAAATTGGTGTATTAGTTAGGAAACTGGATGATTAGTTAACAACTTACATTTCTCAGTTAACAACTTAGATTGCTCAATTAGTAATTTAGATTGATTATGATGATAATTTGTTTCATTTTGAAAAAATCAAATGTTTTTCACTTTTTGAAATATTTTAAGGCTATTTTTGTTCTTTTAACATTTTCTAAATTTGTTTTTGGTATTTTTTTATGTTTGGATTTTTTGGGGTTTGCAATGTTATTTGGATGTTTTGGGGGTTTTTACATTATCTGAATGTTTTTTGAGATTTTGAACATATCTGGTGTTTTTTTAGTTTTTGAAAATAACTACATGTTTTTGAGTTTTTTATATGATATTAAAACAAATAAAAAGGGAACCCTAAATTTAATGTCTAAACCTAGGATTAATTTTGCTCCTTTTCTAGGGTTTCATTAAGATGGATATCAACAAGGTGTATAAAATGACTTTAAACCATGAAAGTGAGTTAGTCAAACCTATATTTCCATCCTTTTAAGGATTGGGATGGACTAGAATTGATTTTCCTTAATTAACCTAATTATACTATATGACCTAATATGTAAAATACAATAATCTGACAATTAACTGATTAAAATAGTAAAGGTTCTTGTAGGAAGATTTGGGTAGTGTAGAGGATTGTGTACCTGTCTTGAAAAGTTGGTTTTGATCACTATATGAGGATAGAGTCACCCTAAGGTGTATGGGTCCTTGTATGCTACTTTTTCTCTATTTTTGAGGTCCTCTAGTGATAGATCTAATATTCTAATTTATGGTTGCAGATTTTTTGGAACATTGTCGGATAATTTTGTAAAGATTTTTTTTCATTAATGTAGACACATAAAAATGACCTAGACCTACAGGCTCTTCTTCTAACCCTAATTAGGACCATTTTATTATGTCCCTAACTCACTTCCAATTATTAATTAGATAATTCTTAATTATTTAATTAATTCATGTCCCTTTCTATTCTTCTTGATTATTAAATAAATAAATTTTATTTATTTATCGAATGCGTCACTAATTATCTAAAGTCCTCTTATAATTAAATAAATTTCTTAATTTATTTATTTAATTTTGTCACTAATTAAGTCCTCTTCTTCCTAAAATTAAATAAATTCTTATTTATTTAATCCACCTTCCACTATAATTAAATATTTATATTTAATTATCTAATTATTCATTAACCTCTTCTCTTTAAATTAAATAAATTTTATTTATTTAATTTGGTCCTCTCCTAAACTTTAAATTAAATCATTTTATTTAATTTAAAAGGTCCCCTTTGTCACATTCCTCTAAATTAAATATCTTTATTATTTATTTCTCACTTAAATTAAATAACCTTTTATTATTTAATTTCTTCTAAATCTTATTTATTCAAAATAAGTCTCAGCACATAAATTAAATAATTTTATTATTTAATTCCCCTTCTTTTATGGTTCTCATTCTAAATAAATTTATTTATTTAAAATAAGTCTTATTTAAAATTCCCTTCTTTTGTAAATAATTTAATTTAAATTATTTACTGTCACATGACCCCACACTTTTGAATTAAAATAGTTTTTAATTTGAAAAGTTAACATTCCCTCTTGATTTAAATAATTTTAAATAAATTATTTAATTCTCCAACGACTCTATTTTTTGTACCTGGAATTTTTTGTCACATGCATTGTCAACCATTGATTTGATTCTCTAAAGAATCAATCTTGACCCTTTATTTTGAATCTGACCTAATGTTGCCCTAACCCTAATTGTGGGTTACTTTATTGAATCTTGTCCATTGATTCTAGGGAATTTACTAACTTTCAATCTTGGCCATTCACACAAAATTGCCTTTGCTATAAAAGAGTAATTTTGGTCTCATTTTGAACATCTTGCATTGTCATATTTTAGAGATTTCTTATCACACAGCTTGCATTTTCATGTTTTGATTAGCTTGCAATTGTCATAGTTTATCATTTTAGCATGTTTATCATAGCATATCTAGGTTTTCATTTGATATTAGCTTAGAAATTGTAGATGTTTACTATTTGCAGTAGGGCATAGTTTGCATCTAGTTCATTTCAAATCCTTCAATATTTGCTTAGGGCTTGTCATTTCTATTGGTTTGCTCTTCACAAATCTAAGGGAAAACAATTTATTTCACCAAATTAAGAAGGTGTAATGGACGTTAGTCATGGAGGATGAAGACAATCTATAAGATTGTTCATCTATTCCTTTGCACTCCATTACCTACTTTGGGTTTTTATGTTCTACATATTACATTGCTAAACCATATAAATTTCCCATTGTGACAACTTTTGAAGAATTTTGGAGTTGGATCTTTTTTGTTGCAGGTTTTGTTGGCTTTTTGTTGTAGGTTTTGCAGCATTTTGGGGACAAAACCCTAGTTTTCAAAGATTCAACTATATCTTTCAAAAGGCTACATATTTCTTGACAAAATTATTTTTGTAGGTTGATGACACTATCAAGAGATTCCACTCCAAAAATCAGATTTTTTGGAGCAGTTTTTAAGTTTTAATAATTTTCTTTCTTATTTTCATGAAAAATCAATTTTGAGAGAAAATTAGCGAATTTTTCAGATTTATTTACATTTTTGGAAAGCTCTTAGAATTTCAATAAGGGTCTATTTTTTATGTATTTAATTTTCCTACAAAAGTATTCAACAAAAAATAGATCTTTAACAATTAGCGTTTTACAAAGATTGACTTATATCTCACAAGATTTTGCAGATCTGTTCACAAAATGTTTTTTGCAGGTTTGGAATGATGACAGACACCTTCAATTAAAAAATCATATTTTTTGAACTTATTGTTAAATTTTAATAATTTTTTAATGATTTTTCATAAAAAATTAATTCTGGATGCAAAATAGCGAATTTTTTGGATTTCTTTACATTTCTGAAAAGTTTTCTAAATTTCACTAAGGTTCTATTTTTTATGTTTTTACTTTTTATGTAAAAATTAGTTCCAAGAATCATATTTATTTTGACTAGCTAACCCTCTAATATTGGTGATCAATAATAGAAGTATCCTCTCCCCTTGCGCACTTGTGCAATCCTGGGTGTAAGAGAAACTATTATTGACTCTAGGAATTGGGCTTGCACTAGGTCAAATAGGGTTAGGGAAACACTCTTTCTCTATTTAGTAGCTTAAAGATTTTGGGTTACTAATTTTTTGTTTGCAGCTTGTGGCAAGGAGTCTAATGATTTTTACTTGTTCATTTTATAAATCTTAGACAAACTTGCATTTTACATTCATGGGTTAAAATAAACATGCATGCATACTCATTGGACTAAAAATAACACAACTTTCATTACAACTCATTGGCTTGAAATGAATCTGTATCTTCATAGCATTGGGTTAAAATGAACTTTTAGTTAGCTCACACTACAAACAGTTAAAATGAACCCCATGTTTTGACAAATACTACAAATGGTTAAAATGAACTCCATATTTTATTTTTTATGGTTGTCAACACATTTTGATTTGGGCTTAAAATGAACACCATGCAAGTGTGAGTTAGGATATTCATGTTTTCACTTCTTGTTTTTAAACAAGGATCGATTGAACTATGAATATTCTAATTTGCTTTTGTTGAACCTTAGAACATTGGGCCTGCTTTGGTGGGAAAAAGTACTCACCCCAAAGTGACTCAAACCGGCAACGAAGCTCTTTAGCCAAGCTACTTCTAACCGGTATATAAATGTGAATCCTAAGGGAAAACCTAGGATTACGAGTGTAGATATGTTATACGGACCAAGTAGTACTCCCCAAAACCCTGTTGAGCTTAACCTCTTCAGGTTGGAGTGCCTCCATAACAGAGCTTAATCTTGGCCCCATGTATAACCACTCAAACAGATGTTCGAATTAAATCCCTTGTTTTAGCAAGCCAAAATCCTTCTATTCTTTGGTACAAGAATGGTCGTTGTGATGACATCCACACCTGTGCAGTTCTTAGTAGAGATGATCAATCTACCATGGGAGTTTCATGGAGGTTGGAAGCTTGGTTGCCTTGAGAAGTGAGTGCACTGTAAGGGGGAGCCTGTGGGGCCAAGCTTCTGAATTCATTCGCTAAGGATATGCGGTTAGTGGGATCCAAAAGAATACTATCCTTGCAGCCATAAGATTTTGTAAAATGACTTCTATGTGGTCGATTTTCATCATTTTTACAACACCATGTATTTGCCAACTGTTTTGAGACAAATAAACATCAAACTTGTCAAAATATGAAATAACTTTGCCAAACTAAAGCAAATCTTTGCAATCAGCCTAAAATTTTGTCAAATCACTTTCTGCAACTCATGTGCCATCATGAACTGCATTTGTCAAATCAAGTCCTCAATTTTTCACACTTTGGGATAGGAAAAAATTCCTTTCTTTGTCAAACCATTGTCTCAAAAATTAAATTGTCATTGGACCAAGTCAAAACAAATTAGTCCTTAGTCATTGTCCTTTGGTGAGCTACTTCCAACTCATAAGTCTAGTGTGGAAATCTCACTTTGTCATTATATCATCTTGTCCTTCAAACCAGTCCTTTGACAATCCAAATTGAGACATTGGCCAAGCTTTGAGTGGTTAGAAAACCTTTCCTAAAGATCATTTGATCTAAGAAGCCCATTACCACCTTTGCAGTTGACATTCCTTTTTGTCCCCATTATCACTTTCCATAGCATAGTCTCATTTCATCCACCATCATGTCTTCAAGTCACTATGACATGCTTGCTAGTCAAATTGAATGCCAATTCATTAGTAATGGTCAAGCACAACTTGCTAGGGACATCAAAACACTATACCTCCAATCCAAGTCCAAATTTACAACCCCTAACCCTCCATCCATCTATCCATCTTACCAACAATCCATGAGATCTAGTCCTCTATCCATCTACTATAAGGAGTCCCCTAACACCATCCATGGCACTAATTCACAAAAAAAATTCCATTGGTCATACCCACCCTAACTTTGACAAGGGAAATCATCCATCCATCAATCCAAACCAACTATCCATGTCATATCCTAGTCCTTCATTCATATCATATCCTAATCCTCCATCCATGTCATATTCTAATCCTCCATCCATGTCATATCCTTGTCATGCATCCATTTCCTATTCTAATCCTTCATCTCATCCTAGTCCTCCATCCACTAACCCTTTCCAAACCTCCATGTCATATCCTAGTCCATTACACACCAATCCATTTCAAGACACTCCATTTTTTCATGATAACACATCTAGTCATGGTCTCCAAAGTCCCATCTCCTTGCATACACTTGAGGATACATGTCAAATGAAAAATCCAAAGCATGACATCATAACATCATCGTCTTGTCAAGATTAAAGCAGTCCATCCCATGACCCTATCTTTAAATCTATCCAAGAATTCATCCTAGACAATCATGGCATACCAAATATTCCTATCATTGCTCAAGAGTCCATCCACAACCATGTCATTCAAGATGACCCTATCCTTGGTCAAGATCCTATTTCCAATCATGTCATTCCAACTAATCCCATCTTTGATCAAGACACTACTTTTGAAGAAGTCCAAAATGATTCACTCCTTGACCTTTATGCCCTTCATTCATGATGACACACTTGAAGATGACCCTCTCCAAGCTCCCAACATTGACACTACCAACAATGAGACACTTGCCTCCAAGGGACACATAGACGATCTACCACTAGAACAAGAGTCTCTTAGCATGGACATATTTGCAAATGATCAAGCTATAACTGAATTCAGTGGGCTCTATGACCATGACCATGAAGACGGTTTTGACATCAACTTTGAAGCACCAGCGGAATCATCAGAATCTAATATGTCAAAAAATCAAACCGAAGATGTCAGTCAAAAATTTGTCCAACATGTCAGTGATGCTACAACATCCTATCAATTAGGATCATCTATCTTTTTCAGAGCAGGCTTTCTTACAGAGGAGAAGATTTCAAGCATTAATTTCCACAATAAAGATGGGTTAGCATCTTGCTTCCACAATGACAAGTAACCCATCGCCAACAAAATCTGTCAAAACATGCATTATCAAGGCAAAGGACTAGGCTTACATGAGCAAGGCATTATTGAACCAGTTCAAGTACAAGCAAATTACAGACATGAAGGTCTTGGCTATTCATCAGTCGGAAAATCAAATGATGTTAGTGGTCCCTCCTCGATACCGGGGGCAACTTTATCTAATACAAACATCAAAATGGATGTCATGAGTAGTCCTTGTCATAAGGTTGTTTCCAACACTCCTTACATCCACACCATACACTGTCATTCCAACATGAATAAACCTTCCATTTGGAACCAACAAAATTATTACAAATCCAAAGTTCAAAATCACATGTCAAAGGCCATGGAATCAATCAACAATACAAGTGGACAAACGAAGCGAAAGTGGATCCCAAAATAAAATGGATCAAGTCAAGAAAAGAATGAATCAAGCAAAGAAAATATGCCAAATCCAAAAGTCAATCAAAATGTGGAGCCACGGCACAAGAGGACTCCCACATATAATACATGTCCACCTCTGTCAAAATGGTCATCAAGAAAGACATATAGAAATTTTGGTTCCAAACAACATCTTAACTTGACACCTAAAGTTTGGAGAATAAAAACCAATACATCCAAACATCCAACCAACCCATCCACATCCACCATCATCCGTCATAATCCTACATCCTCCTTAACATCGGAACATCCCATGTCACAAATCCGTCGAATCTTGGCAGCAACTCTTTATCATAAGGACTCTCATGGCACTCTATCATGATGTGCGTATTTTTATAAGGCCAACTCTAGTATCAACAGGGATCAAAATGACATCAGTCAGCTGTATGCAAGCACTATCATCCTAACAAGGTAACTACTTCATAAAGGTCATTATTGGCATGTCATGGCACCAGTCTCTACATCAGCACCATCAAAGGCTTGAACACAGTCAGTGATCATCTAAAGAATCAAGGCTATTTGGCAAAAAATCGAAAATACAAAAAAATTGAAAAAGACAAAAATAGCAAAGAGAAAAATTTCGTTCAATAGTGAAAACCATTCTTATGGCGCTTTGGATAAGTACCATGATGAAAACTTGGCAAACAGGCGTCATGTGTAGAATACATCATCTATGTGGACCATTACACTTGGGGGCAAGTTGTCTCATCTCCCATGCCCTTCACATGACATTTCTTATGACCTTTCCATCTATCCATCCAAGCCCTATCATTTCATCCATTGTCCCACCTATTTTGATCTTGACAAAGACTAGGGCAAAAACAAAAATCATGCTTTGGAAAACTTTTTGACATGTCTATCTTTTGGTCATACCTTAGTCATTGAATATCATGTCATTATCATCATAGCCTCATGCGTCATCATCCTTGGAGACCATATGATATTATCCTAGTCCAAACCATCCATTGTCCTTTTATACCTATCACCCATCTTGGTTTCCCTTGTCAATGGTCTAAAGATCCCTCGTCATCCCATCTAGTCCCCATCAAGTCATTCCACATGCAACAATATGGAAAACCTAGCCCATCATCCAAAACATTCCTTGGCTTTGTCCCTGGCCTTGCTGCAAACTTTTATCCTCTTGTCATATCATTGTCATCCTCACGTTGTTTCGGGATGTGTCCTTCCCATGTCAAACAACATTGTCATTGTCATCGACACTTGTCAATCGGTATTTAGCTTAACTAGTAGCAAAATCATGGTTGTCCTTGGATTCATGTGCGTCGGCATCATTCACATGCATTTGTCACAATTTTCATAAAACATCAAAAATTCCTAAAAATTGGAAAAAGTCTTAAAAAAAGGTCATAAAAATCTGAAAAAGTCCTGAATAAAATCCTAAAAATTGTATAAAGTCCTGAAAAAGACCTAAACATTGAAAAATGTCCTGAGAAAATACAAAAACATCCAAATCAATGTCAAAATCTCAAAAATAGAGTCAATGTCTATCTTATCAATCCAGTCAGTCACGTCAATCAATCTCTAGTCCACGTTTGAACTACGTTGTCTCTGCACATTTGCTACATAGGCAAGATTCATCTTTGAATCCCCGAGACATTAGGTCAGTCTTTAGGTTTGTCAAAATAAAATCATGATTTCAAACTTCTATCCTTTGGACAAAGTCTTTTGGTCATGTCGAACTACAAGGTCTCTGAGTGCATGATGTAGGCAAGGCCATCAATCGATGAGCCCCTGAGGCCGCACTAGGTCAGTCCATTAGGGTTCATGGCACAATATTTTCACACACGCCAATTTTTCTTCAAGTCAAGCAAAATATTCCATCAATCCCGAGCAAGCAATCAATAGTCTATCTCATCATCAATTCCGATCAATTCAGCAGTGACATGTAATCAAATTCTATCAAGGCAATTGAACACTGCCAAACCTTTGGGTTCTTCTTCAGATGTGTCCTTCTGAAGAGAAACTCTCATCATTTCTTTATGCTTTTGGATGCATCCTTCCTAAGCATTGTCCTCATCATCTGGCATTTTGATGGATTCTCCTAACTTTGAGAATTGATCTCCTAAATATCAAATGTCATTCAGGATGTGTCCTTCCTGAATTCGATATCACTCGACAGTTGGCAACCTTGATCTTAAAACACTTGGCAAATACTTGGCACTTGTCTTTGGCCTTTTCATCATGTTACTAGTTTTTCAACGAGATCCCGACAATAGGATTTAGAGAAACAACAATGTCTCATGGCATTTGTCTTGTCTTTTGACACTCATGTTACTAGTTTCTCAGCGATGTCCTGACTACGAGATTTAGAAAAACAGCGATGTATCATGATGGTGGCGTTATTTTTGTTCTTTTGGCAATCATGTTGCTAGTTTCTCAAGGATGTCCTGGAAACAGGATTTAGAGAAGCAACGACGTTTCATGGTTTGTCCTTGTCTTTTTCTGCTTGCGATTGGTTATGACAAAAGGACTGGGGCAATTGTGCTCTTAGTATGAATCATGATCATTCTTGTCTATGATTGCTTGTCTTACGTGATGGTGCGATCTTGCACACCTTGATCTATGTCATATCATGGTGTTTTTTGGCCATTACAATAATCTGCCCAATGATGATTGAAAGAGCAATAAATATTAAAGTCCTATGGTAAACGTTGAAGGATTTGATCTAGGAACTAACATGCATCTCATGTAGACATTGCATCCATATCATCGTCCATATATTTCTCAGTAACTTTTCTTTCTCTCTCCATATTTTATTCTTCTCATTTAATTTCAAGAGCACGCCCATGTTCTTGGAACCCGTCTGTCCTCCCAAGGGAGCATACCGCAACCCTCCTCGTCATTCTTCCTCATCTTATTTTGTACTGGGGCATATGTTTGACTTATTTTCTTTGCCACAATGCGACAGGCTGCATTATGACAAAGAGGGGCAAATGTAGACACATAAAAATGACCTAGACCCACAGGCTCTTCTTCTAACCCTAATTAGGACATTTTAATTATGTCCCTAACTCACTTCCAATTATCAATTAGATAATTCTTAATTATTTAATTAATTCATGTCCCTTTCTATTCTTCTTGATTATTAAATAAATAAATTTTATTTATTTATCAAATGAGTCACTAATTGTCTAAAGTCCTCTTATAATTAAATAAATTTCTTAATTTATTTATTTAATTTTGTCTAATTAAGTCCTCTTCTTCCTAAAATTAAATAAATTCTTATTTATTTAATCCATCTTCCACTATAATTAAATAATTATATTTAATTATCTAATTATTCATTAACCTCTTCTCTTTAAATTAAATAAATTTTATTTAATTTAAAAGGTCCCCTTTGTCACATTCCTCTAAATTAAATAATATCTTTATTATTTAATTCACTTAAATTAAATAACCTTTTATTATTTAATTTCTTCTAAATCTTATTTATTCAAAATAAGTCTCAGCACATAAATTAAATAATTTTATTATTTAATTCCCCTTCTTTTATGGTGCTCATTCTAAATAAATTTATTTATTTAAAATAAGTCTTATTTAAAATTCCCTTCTTTTATAAATAATTTAATTTAAATTATTTACTGTCACATGACCCCACACTTTTGAATTAAAATAGTTTTTAATTCAAAAAATTAACATTCCCTCTTGATTTAAATAATTTTAAATAAATTATTTAATTCCCCAACGACTCCGTTTTCTGTACCTGGAATCTTTTGTCACATGCATTGTCAACCATTGATTTGATTCTCTAAAGAATCAATCTTGACCCTTTATTTTGAATCTGACCTAATGTTGCCCTAACCCTAATTGTGGGTTACTTTATTGAATCTCGTCCATTGATTCTAGGGCATTTACTAACTTTCAATCTTGGCCATTCACACAAAATTGCCTTTTTTATAAAAGAGTAATTTTGGTCTCATTTTGAACATCTTGCATTTTCATGTTTTGTTATCTTGCATTGTCATATTTTAGAGATTTCTTATCACACAGCTTGCATTTTCATGTTTTGATTAGCTTGCAATTGTCATAGTTTATCATTTTAGCATGTTTATCATAGCATATCTAGGTTTTCATTTGATATTAGCTTAGAAATTGTAGATGTTTACTATTTGCAGTAGGGCATAGTTTGCATCTAGGTCATTTCAAATCCTTCAATATTTGCTTAGGGCTTGTCATTTCTATTGGCTTGCTCTTCACAAATCTGAGGGCAAACAATTTATTTCACCAAAATAAGAAGGTGTAATGGAGGTTAGTCATGGAGGATGAAGACAATCTATAAGATTTTTCATCTATTCCTTTGCACCTCATTACCTACTTTGGGTTTTTATGTTCTGCATATTACATTGCTAAACCATAGAAATTTCCCATTGTTACAATTAATTGACAAGATGTAGGGCTTCAATTGTAACAATGAACATTTTTTCTTCAAGCTTCCTTCAATCCTCTTCAAACCTAATATTTGAACATTCACAAAGAGAGGATATGTTGGACCATTTAGGGGCTTGCCTTAGTCAAACCTCGTGTTAGTGTTTCCACTTCCACAATGGAAATGTCAATGATAAATGGATAAATGATAGGAAGGAATGATGAAATCACAAAGTGCTACAACTCACTACCATTCAACGGCTTCCTTGAAGGATTGAACTCATACACATCACCTCAAGGTCTTGGATCTTGCTTTCTTGATTATCTTGAATGCTTTGGAGACCTACAAAAGTGGTTAACCTTCACAAAACAATGATAACTTGAACACACATAAATTCACATAAGATTTGACATGATGTTGGGATCTTGAACTATTGTAATAAATCTCTGAAATATTACTCTTGAATTTCTTGATAGTTCTCTTGATCATAAGTTTTCCAATATTTTCTAGATAATTTTCAAATGATGCAATAACTAAGTATTTATAGGCATTTCTTTAATTTCTCAAAATTTAAATCCTGATAGGCAACATTTGTGACTTGAATTTTGAGTGTTAAAATGTTGAAACCAACATATCAAAAATTGGTCCCCAAAAAAATAGGGGAATCCATATGCCCTAGGGAAAATCGGTCTTTGCCCTATTATCTAGGACATTAAGTGTCGAGGGAAAAATATTAATTCTAGATGCATTTTTTCAATGCTTGCAATTTCTCAAAAAGTGGTACAAATAGGTTCCAAAATACATAATTTAGGAAATTAGGGGGTCAATTAGGCTCAATAATTTAGGGGGGACAAAAAATAGTGTGAAATTGTCAAGGGTAATAATTTATCATGCTACATTTATCCCCCACTTTAATGAGAGATTAACATACACTCAAACTCACACTAAAGTACAAAAATATGTCAAGAGGGGTCTAATTGTCCAAATGTTGAAGAGATAGGATCACAAAGGATCTAGGGGGAGCACGCAAGCACCTAGGATCCAAGATCCCATGGAAAACCAACATAACCACAAAGGAACATACACATGTATGATATGCAACAAGACAACATACATTTTGAAAACAAGAAGCATACATGATGAAGACACATAGCATGATGGAACATAAAGATGACAACAAAATGAAAACAAACACGAAGAATACAAACAAAAAAAACACAAGATTAGAACTAAAGTATTTTGAATTGGTAAGGCAAAGAGACCACAGTCTTAAATTGTTTTTGTAAGATTGGAATAATACAAAATAGCTAAGACCAAGTAGCAACCACTCTACCCAAGATCTAAGTTGAAATCTCAAATCTAAACAAGAGAGTACAAATGATAAAAGAGAGCAAACAAGAATGAAAACATAAGTCAAACTCCCCTATTAAAGTTGCTTCATCTCCCTTGCTTCTCCTCCATTCTTTCTCAAGTTGCAAATATTTTCCCTCAGATTTTGAAGTGCTAGAATACCTGCAAATGACAATGACAAGATAGCTTTGGAGAAATGTGGTTGTAAGGAAAAAATGAAAGAGAAGACCTTATTTTATAGAAAATATTTCAAATAGACGGACAAGATCAATCTTCTAGAATGATGCCAAGATCAACAGTGTAGAATTCATGCACCACAAAGTAGTCGGTTGGGGACGGCTAAGGATAGATGGTCAATATTGAAAGAAAACTAGAGAGAATCAACGATCAAGATTTGAAATGAGAAAGTGGAGGGAAAGTGGGGGAATAAAATAATAAAATTCTTTAATTCATGAGAAGAGCATTTTTTGCTAGATTTTAAATTTGGTAAAAGATAAAGGAGGAATAAATAATCATTTTAGATTATTTATTTATGGAGGAAGAGAAAATGAATATTTAATTGAAATGATTATGCAACCATTTAAATTAAATATAGAAGAAAATAGCAAAAGGGAATTAAATAATTTAGTTAGATTAATTATTTAATAGAGAGAAAGTGAAGAGAGGGAGTTAAATAATTTAAATAATTATTTAACCAAGGAAGGATGAAAAGGATTGAAGAATAGACAAATAATTAAAAATAATTATTTAACTATAGATGAAAAATGACAAGCAAATAATTAAATAAATGATAATTTATTTAATTATAGAGGGAAAGGGTGTTAGCAACATTATTAAATAAGTATTTAATTTATTTAATTGATCAAAGAAGAGCAAAGACCAAGAAAATTAATTAATTAAATAATTAACATTATTTAATTAATAGAGGAATGTGATCAAAAAAATAATTAAATAATTAAAATTATTTAATTATGTAGGGGAGAAGACCAAGACAATGGAAAAATGACTCTCCCAGACCAAGTGATTTTACAATGTCTACATTTTGCCCCTCTTTGACATAATGTGATTTGAGCATTGTGTCAAAGAATAAATAATAAAATATTTTTCAAATCATGCCCCAATGTGCCCCGATGAAGGTGGGATAGACCTATGCCCCCTCAAAAAAAAATTCAAATTTTCAAAAAATTTGAGAAACTATTCCAAAAAGCCACTTTGATGCACTAACAGGAGAAAAATTCAGCTTGCAAACCGTCAAGATGATTGCAGATGGAAATGTTAGTGTGAAGAAGATGGATGTTAGTACAGAGAAGACAAATATTAACATGGAATTAGTCAAATGAAAAGGGATGGATATTATTTCTTAATAAATGCCAACTTACATGTTTACCATCATTGGGCATCAAAATTATAGCAAATGGAGCACAAACATAATGGTATGACATAGACCAAGGTGTGTAATGTTACCACTTGCAAAAGAAAAGGAATGCCATGTCTCATACTAAGGACTCAATTTCCCCAATCTTTGTTTTAAGACAAACCATGGACAACAAGAAAAGAAAAGAGATCATGATCCATCATTGCTCCTCTAAATCCTTCATGGTACATCCTCGAGGTGCATAGTAACACGACCAAAGACAAATAAAAAAGATAAGACAAACTCAGACCAACAAAGCCAACAACCATTTAGATCATTTTCTAGAGAGATAATGTTTATTGATAGGATTGACGGGGTTAATTGATCGATTGATAGATTGACGAGGTTGATTAATTGATTTTATTGATTATTCCTAGTTTCAGGAAAGACACATCATGTATAAGGCAAGATTAATTGACCAAGATGACAAGATTGATTGACCAAATGACTAACTTAAGTTGATTTGATAAGGTTTGATTGACATTATTGACCAATGTGATGACGCTTGGTTTTAGGAAAGACATCATGTATAAGGCAAGAGTAATTGACCAAGATGACAAGATTGATTGACCAAGTGACTAACTTGAGTTGATTTGATAAGCTTTGATTGACATGATTGACTGATGTGATGACGCTTGGTTTTAGGAAAGACATATCCTATTTAAGGAAAATAACACATCTAATAAATTTGATTGATTGACCATTTTGATGAACACCTGGTTTTAGGAAAGACATATCCTACGTAAGGCGAATGACAAGGCTGACCAATGACAATGTCTAATCTCAGGAAAGACGCATTCTGATAGAAGAAAAGTGATAGGACTAAATGAGACAATTGACATAATGCCCCATTCCAATATAAGACCAATGACCTGATAGCGATGATGATTAGGCAATTGATCAATTGAAGATTAAAGACTTTTATATGTTTGTCTCTTGATTCATGATTTGGTTTGAACAGTGATTGCCCAAAGACAAAGGACACGACCAGAATCAAAAAACCCTAAAGGACTAACCTAGGGCCTCGAGTGCTCATTGATTGATGGACTTGACTATATTATACATGCAAGGACCTTGTAGTTTGACTGATACTAACCAAAATTGATATGACTCAACAAAACCCTAAGGACAAACCTAATGTCTTGGGGGCTCATTGAGTGATAGCCTTACTTGTATGTAGCAATACGTAGAGACAATGTAGTTCAACTGAACTTGTACTAACATAGACTCAGACTCAGACTTTGTTTTTGGAGTTTTGATGCTTTATGATTTTTGGGGGTTTTGATGTTTTCTAATTTTTTGGATTTTGATGATTTATGATTTTTTTGGATTTTGATGATTTATGATTTTTTTTATTTTGATGTTTCATGATTTTTTTGGATTTTGATGTTTTATTATTTTTTTGGATTTTGATGTTTTATGAGGCTAATACCATGTGTAGGATCCCATGAAGATGTAAGTCAAGGAATTTCCCCCAGTTAGGTATAGGACCAACTTATTATGTGTGAGGGCAAGCAGTGGATGAATACAAAGGATGGTCATGAAAGTGAAGGACACTAAATGTCGATGGTTTTCAGGCCATGGGAAGGATGATTAATCTTTATTATGGATAGATGATATGTGTGAATGAATTATTGAAGGGTGGAAAACCAAGTAGAGTGATAGTAGACAAAGGAGCATAGACTAACTATGCATAGCGCCTGTTTGTCAGGTTTTTACCATGGTACTTATCCAAAGCACCACCAGACTGGCTTTTACCTTTGGAAGAATTATTTCTCTTTACTATTTTCTTTGATTTTTCCATTTTTTAATTATTATTTTGTCACCAAGATGCTTGTTTGCCAGGTTTTCATCAGGGTGACCATTATTTTGTCTTTTTTTTTTTTTTTGTATTTTTCTGACTTTTTGATGGGATACTCTAACAATTAGGTGTAGTATCTACGAAGGTGAACACTATTGATGGGTTTAGGAAATATTTCATTTTCAGGAGTGGAGAGTTGATAAGAAGCAGATCCATATGTTGTTGTGATGATATAAGGGCCCAACCAATTAGGTTCAAACTTTCTAGGATTTTCTCGATCTATTTGATTCTTTGGATTCTGTTTCAAGACTAGGTCACTAGTGTCAAAGATTCTAGGTTAGGCCTTCTTATTGTAGTTGTGTCTAAGGTGGTTCTTATATGCTTGCAAATGTGTTAGGGAATTATCTCTCTTTTCATCTAAAAACTCTAGCTCATGTAGATGAGATACACAGTATTCTTCTTGATCGATCAATCCTTGCATAGATAGCCTCAGGGATGGTAACTCGGCCTCAATAGGAATTATGGACTTAGATCCAAAGCCAAGGGAATATGGAGTGGCTCATGTGGAAGTAAAAATATTGGTATGCTAGGCCCATAAAGTAGGACTGATTTGGATGTGCCAGTCATAGCCAACATCATCAACAATATTTTTTAAGATTTTAAGGATAGTCTTGTTAGATGTCTCAGCTTGACCATTACCTTGGCAGTAATATGGGGAGGTGAAATGGTATTGGATGTGAAACTTCTTGCAGAGTTCATAGAGATCTTGATTCTTGAAAGGGTGACCATTTTTTGTAATGATGAATTGAGGTATACCATAATGGCATATAATATAATTCATAATGAATTTGGAAATATTCTTACCAATAATATAGGTCATCGAGATGGCTTCAATCCATTTGGTAAAGTATTCTGTAGAAACAAGGATAAACTTATGCTTATTTATGGAAGTGGGATGGATCTTTCTTATGAGGTTGAGTCCCCATTAAAATAATGGCCATGGTGATGTAAGTGGTTGCAATTCCTAAGTTGGCACATGTATAAGATCTCCATGAATTTGACATTGATGACACCTCTTCATAAAGTGATAGGCATCACGTTCCATTGTAGGCCAATAATATCTCATCCTCATAATATTTTTAGCTAAGGTAGGACCAATACAGTGATTTTTTCATATATCATGGTGAACCTCTTGTAAGGTCATTTGTGCTTCATTTGAGTTGAGACTTCAGAGAAGGGTGTTGTCTAGGCTACGATGTTAAAGGGTATCTCTGATGATGGCATATTTAAAGTCTTTTCAGATAAAGGTTTTTCATTGGTTGGGGGACAAGTTGGGAGGGATAATCTGGTCATGTAGATAGTTGTAAATTTCCTTGTGCTAAGGAGATTTGAGACCAACAAGTTCATACATGAGTTCAGTTTTAGGGACATCGAACACAGGGACCAAAAATTGTTCCACCAAGAACTCATATTGTGATGCATTGTTAGGGATGTCCAAGAGAGACCCAATTGTTGCCATTGTGTTAGGTGTCTTGTTCTGGATTCTCGATATTTTCTCAAAGGTGATAGATTCAAAGTATAGTTTAAAAATATCAACCATGTGCTTTTAGGGCATTAACTTCTCATCCTCGGTATCATAATCATCATTGACTTGTTTGATCACTAGTTGGGATTCACCATAAACTTGAAGATCTTTAATTTTCCATTTAATTACCATTTGAAGTCCTGTTAGTAATGCTTCATACTCAGCGATATTATTGGTGCATGGAAATTCTATTAGAAATGACTTAAGAATGGAATCCTCTTGAGGTGTGATGAATAAAATGCTAGCTCCTAAACCATGACTTTTGTAGGATCTGTCGAAGTAAAATTTCCATGTTGTTGGTGTCTCTATGAAAAAAGATTCATTCATCTGGAAACTTGGATATTAGAGGATGATCTCTTTAATCAATGCATATGCAAGTTGATCAGCTATCACCTATCCTTTTATTTCCTTTTTATCAACATATTCAATGTCATATTCACTTAAAATCGTTACCCACTTAGCTAATCATCCTATTAGAGCTACTTTGTTGAACAAGTACTTTAGAGAATCAATTTTGTCTATCAACTTTGTCTTATGGTTTAGCATGTAATGTCTCAATTTTTGGGCTATGAATGTAATTTCTAGGAATTCTTGTTCAATAGGGTTGTAGTTGAATGCATATCCAACCAAGGTACAACTGATGTAGTACATTTCTCATTATTTTCCATCATTATCATTTTGTGCCAACAATGCCCCAGTGTTGATATGGTTGTTCTTACATACAATATCAAATGTCTACCATCAATTGGAGCCATAAGAACTGGTGGGGTCAATATATAATGCTTGATTTGATCAAATTCTTCTTGAAATTTTTCTATCCAAATGAAGGGAATTCCTTTTTATAACAAATTTTGAAATGGATGAATCTTATCTACTAGTTGGGCGATGAATCTATGGATTGACTACAATCTTCCTTATAAATTCCTTAGCTGACTAATGTTGGTGGGTGGTAACATGTCCAAGATAGCTTTTAATTTTGCAAGATCAACCTCTATTCCTCTACGGGAGACAATGTATCATAATATTTTTCTTGATTGGACACCGAAAACACATTTCTTTGGATTTAACTTGAGTTTGTATTTTTCAAGTCCTATGAAGATTTTATCCAAAATTGCAAGGTGACCTCTTCTTTCTAGATATTTTGAGAGAAGATCATCAACATAATCCTCCATAAGTACATGCATATAATCATGAAAAATTGTAGTCACGGCTCTTTGATGTATCTCCAACATTCTTAAGTCCAAATGGCATAATGTTCTAATAGAAGGTTCCCTAAGCACATGTGAAGGTTGTCTTGTGTTGATCTTCAGGATCAATCCTTATCTAATTATAGCCCGAGAATCTATCCATAAGTGATAACATCTCATATCCAATAGTGAGGTCCACTATGATGTCAATATTTAGTAAGGGGAAGTCATATTTTGGACAAGCCTTGTTAAGATCCCTAAAATCCATGTATACTCTAATTTGACCATTCAATTTTGTGACAGGAACAATATATCCAATCGACATAATCAATAGAGCATATGAATCCCACATCCAAAAGTTTCTTTAGTTCAACCTTGACCAAGAGTGCAATCTACGGGTGCATTTTCTTAGCTTTTGTTTATATGGTTTGGTGTTTGGTATCAATGGAAAGTGATGTAAAACAAGCTCAGGGTCCAACCTAGACATATTAGCATATGACCATGTGAAATTAATTTCTCTCTGAAAAGAATGTTGTAAACTCAATTTTTTCCTTGATGGTCAGCAATGCTACAAGTTGTATGATTCTAGAGTTATCTAGTGTCCCAATGTTCACTTATTCTATATCTTCTATGAGAAATGGTGATCTCTCTTGGTCTATAGGGATACTATCCAATCCTCCATCCTCAAGAGCCTCAGAGAGGTTTTCACCTTCGAATACGTCCTTTATTTTTACTTTTTCATGATCAATAGGCACCTTTTGATTTTCACCTAAAGACCCATTCTTTTTAATTTTATTTTTTTCATTTTCACTTTTGCAACTAGAGGAAAGGATAGCCTCACCAAAGTATGTTGCACTATCAATTTCTATGAAGAATCCAACCTTATGATCCCCACTTGGTATTCCTTCATGAAGTCCCATGAACTCAACAATTTATTTGTCATTCTCGAATGTTTCTAAACTCGAAGGTCCTTGTTGTTCCCAATCTATTAATTGTAGGTATACAAGGGATAAGCCATCATCAAAATTTTCAAGGGTCATAGTGTAGGTAGATAAGGTGGATGGAGGTAGAGTCATCTAGTTCCCAAAAGGTATCAATCCAGATATTAATTTCCACGATATTGGTCAAAGATGAGGATAAGCTAAGCTCTTGGAAAACTTGACCTAGCTTGTAGTCACTAGTCATGCAATAATCCCATTCATACTCATTGGAATTGGTTTCACCATAGTAACATTCCTCGGATGTCTCAGTCTCATCTCAAGTGTCAATGATCTAAATCAAGGTTAACTTAGTACTAGGAGAACTCGATTTGGGTGGAACATACCCTAACCCAATATACTTTGATAATTTAGGAGGTAGTAAAGGTTCCAATATCCCATGTTATTTTAGACCAAGGCCATTGTGTTCATCATATCCTTGTTGCTTCATTAAGCGGAACCATTTTTTATATTGATCAACTAGAAACTACTTAGGTTCTATGTCCTCCTCTTCTTTATACATCCCTATATAAATGTGGTCATCCAAAGATTATTTGGCTAACTCCCCCCATTTAGTCAAGGTGCTAGGAGGATTGTGGATGATAACCTTAGGATGCATGATATGTGATTTGCCATAATATTTTGGTAATTTAGGCAGAATTCTAATGCAAAATAAGCTCTTAATGTTGTACTTTATGCATCCTTTGTCTTAAATCTATATTTTGGGTTTCGAAGGTGTGGTGAATGGAGTGGATTATTTGACGAGGTCAAATGGATCAATGTAATGAGATGAGGTGGAAGATGAGGCCTCTTAGTTTATGGGCACTTGGTGTTCAACGATCCCTTTCAGGTTAGTGCAATACTGAAAGGGATCAAGATCAGCAAGAATAGTAATTTCAATGCCATTGTGTGGATTTTTGAGGCATTGGTGGTATGTGGATGGTATGGCCTTCATGGCATGAATCAATGGGCATCCAAGGAGAAGGTTGTAGTGTAAATCCAGATCTAAGACATGAAACATTATGTTTTGCATAGTTGTACCAACTCTTATGGGAAGTAAAATTACTCCCTTAGATGAGCATTCAACATCATCATAAGCCTTGATAACAATTTTCTTAGTTTTATCTATGCAAATCTTAAAGTATCCCAATGATTTTACTAGTTTCAAGGAGAAAATATTTAGACTCACTCCACCATCTACTAGGACTCGTCTGATCTTATATTTATTTGCGTAGACTTCTAGGTGTAGGGGATCATTATGATCTAACTTTTGTGTGGAAAAGTCTTGTTCAAAGAAGGTGACATTATGTGGCATATCTAGGTATCCAAAGATGGCCTTAAATTTATTGACATTTAGGTCAGTGGGTACATATGCTTCTTGTAATGCTTTATTAAGGATATCTATGTGTTGAGGGAATATGTGAAGGAGTTCTAGAATAGAAATTTTTGTAGGAGTCTTCCCTAATTGCTCTAGGAGATTGTAGTGGCTTTTCAGTTGTGGATTGGAAGAAACCGCTCGTAGAGTTACCTTGGCTCGGTGAGTAGTGTCAACACACTCTAAACTTTTGTTATTATGGTGATGGTAGCAGCATGATCATCAAAGGTTCTTATGTGGTGAACTATAGTGTTGTAATCATGTGAGACATGGGTATAATTAGAATTATTATTATTCCCTGAACTGGAGGCTTTTCCTTTTTCATGATCTTGCAAGGGAGTTTTAAATATGGTATGATCGGCATTTATCTTGCCTTGTGAATTTTCTACTAAAATTTCCAGCACGATGATGTCTTATGTCCTTTTCCATGGTGATATTCATAGTATTCATTTTTATTCCACCAACTAGGTTTGATGAATGTGGGTTCATAGTTCTTGATCTCTGGAAGTTGAATGGCATTAGATTGAAAAAGTTGCTTTAGAACTAATTCAATGGGTCACCCAATGTGGTATATGGTCTCTTAGTGCATGGAGGTCCTCTACATTGTTGGTTATTTTGGACTGTGTTCAATGTTTGATCTTGACCTTATGTTTGGGAATTTGATATGTTTGATGTGTTTGATGTGGAAGGACCTTTTAGGTGAAAGGCAATACCTTTGTTTATCACTTTAGCAACAACTCTATCATTAGTGACATTCTTTCTTCAAGACCAAAACTTGATTTTGTCATTATTAGGATTTGGGGTTTCTTTGTGCAATTTAACTAGTCCCTTTGTCACAAGAGCCTTTTCAATAAAGACACCTTTCTCAATGATATCCTCAAAATTTGTGCAACATTGGATTTGGAGACCAGTCATCAATTTTTCATTAATATTTTCTACAAACATGGGTACTATTTGTTTCTCATGGATGTGGCAAGGACACTTGTTATCCATACTTCACCATCATTGGTAAAATAAGGTAAGTGACTCTCCTTCATCTTGTTTAGCTGTGCATATTTTTAGGAGGGTCACATAACTTTCAATGTTAAAGTAAAAGTGATTAATGAATCTATCAGCCAAAACACCCCATGTCCTAATCCCTAGAGGAAGGTGTGTGAACCATTCTAGAGCTTGCCATGTAAGACTTTATGGAAATAGTCTCATAAAATAATTAGGCTCATATTCAATTTCCATACATGTCGTATTAAATTCTCGTATTTGTTCCATTAGATCTCCTTTCCCTTTATACTTGGGTAAACTTGGTACTATGAAGTGAGGGGGAAAGGGTGGCATGTATAGACTTTTTTCAAATCGATAGGGGCATAGTTCCTCCATGGAATACATTTTCTTGTTGGTCCCCAATTGCATGTTTGTATTTTTTTATTGTATGGTTTGTATTTGTTGCATCAAGGTATCCACAAGAGATGGTTTTGTGTTGGTTTAATTTTGCATCATAGCATTGGTGTTGAGGTCAAATGTTGGATTTGGATTTGGATTGACATTTTGTGGCATGGGACCTTGGTTACCTTGTTGATATTGATGTGTAAATGTTGCATTGGTGTTGGTTTGATTTGGAATGAAATTGGTATTTAGATTTGTCCCAAAATTCATGTTTGTATTTGGTATGGAATTTTGAAATTGTGGTGTAGGCCCTTGTTTTGTACTTTGGCATTGAAATGTTGGACCTTGGATTTTGTTTTGAAATGATGGTGTAGGACCTTGACTTGTATTTTATAATGTAGGTGTAGGTCCTTGACTCGTGTTCTAATTTGGAATTTTACGTGAGACAATATGAATCCTTCTTGATTTGTTTGGTTGATTCTGACTTGATGGGGTAGTGTTTTGAAATTTGGAACCTTGATTTGTGTTTTGAAATGTAAGTGTGGTACCTTGAGATGTACGACCTTGGATTGTATTTTTAAATAGATGATTTGTGAATTTCATACCCATGGAGCTTGATGAAGCAAAAGATCTACCAAATATATAAAAAATTTGTGTGTTGTAGCATGGGTTCCTTTATTTCCAAATGGTGGAATATTGGGAATATATGTAGATGTTTCCATTGTTGTTGTCCCAAGTGGTAATGTAGTAGACATTTTTTGTAAAGACGACATCCCTATTTTAAATGTTTTTTGAGTGGAACCTTGACTTAGTGCTTGGGTATCTCCTTCCACAATTGTGGAGACATCAAATCCTTGAAAAGTTTATCACCTTTCTTAGCTAGTGCATAAAAGAATTTGTTTGGATCAGCACTAACAAGTTAGTCTACAATGCGTAAAATCCATGGATCTTGGTAAGCTCTTTCAACTTCTTCTAGAGTGAATCATTTTTCAACCTCAGCTAGACTAATATTGTCAAATAGATTTGATGTGTCTCCTTGTGGTGTTCCTCTTTGTGGTGTTGGGGAGTGGTTTGAGTTTGTCCCAAAGTTTGTGTCATTATTTGGACTAGAGAAGGGATCACTTGAATATTCCATGTCCTTTCTTTTATTTCGTGATCTTGTTTAAACCATGTAAGACTTGAAAGTTGGGAGAGATGATAATGGGGGGTGGATAATGCAAGATGATATGAAACTAAACTATGTTTTTGTGATTTTTTGAATATAGGGATGCAAGATGACCATGCAAGGATAATGATGACCCTAAGACCAAAGTATGAAGCTAAATGAAACCAATGGATGCCAGATGATACCAAAGGGAGACTAATCAATGATCAAAGATAAAGATATGAGATTAAGGAATACTAATCAACGATCAAAGGTAATGATGCAACTAAGTACAAGATTAGATTAAGCTATGTATTTTTGTGAATTTTTTTTAATATATAAGGATACAAAATGACAATGCACCTAAGTCCAAGAAAAAAGAATGATAGGATGATAATGATGTTATGATCAAAGGATATGGTATGCGAAAATGAAACTAAATGGGACTAATGGATGCTAAATGATACTAAAGGGATGGACATTAAGATTTAAGAAAAAGGATGTTAACCAAGCTATGTAGATCCAAGGGGAAAAACCAAATTATCATTGACCCTTTTCATGACCAATATTGAGAAGATGATAGATTGACAATATGAGTCTAAACTAAGATACAAGTTTGAGACCCAAATTTTGACCAAGATGTTGATGAAAAATATTGATAGATAAAAAGATAAATGTCAATGAAAATCTGAATAAGTAACCATGGACTATCCAAAGGCTTGATAAACTTCCTATGTCTAAAATCTAGAAGGTAAGTGCAACCTAAATCAACCTAAAATATGCAAGGCAAGGATGAAAAATGCAACCTAAATGCAAGGAAACCTAAATGAAAATGGGGAATATGAACTAATTAGATATTGCTAGTCTATTTTTTAGATAATAATATCACTATCAAAATGATAACTATTTGAGATTGAATTGGTATTTTATGAATTCAAGTTTTCTAACTAATTTTTGGTGTGATTTTGTGAAATTGAATTTGGAAAACATAGAAAATAGTCTAAAAATACTTGTTTGGTTTGATCTAAGTGTGAAAATGTATAATTACAATGTATATGAAAGCACTCATAAACAATGCACAACCTAGGCTAGAAAGAGATACTACTTGTTGAGTCCCTACTTGGATTGCTCCAAACACTTCAACAAAGCGGATAGCTAGAGGTCTTGGTGACACTAGCTCCCCCTTATATGGCACGAGCACACTAAAATCTCTTACCCCCAAAGATCCAAAGATCTTATGAGTTGAGGGATTTCCTATCTCTACAATGAATAGTGAATGTAGGGCAGCTTCGGAGGTCTGACCTCCTGCACCAGCAAGTAAAAGGGTTTTTGGCCTCTACAACAAGTGGTTCTTAATCCATGTTTTGGGTAATATTGGTGTCTATACATGAGACGGTTCACTCAATTAAGAGGCCTCCCAACACTCAGAAATGGTTTTTACATATCTCATAGATACTAAGGGAGGCTTATGTTGGTATGGAATAGTTGCACCAGGTGATTGATGACTTTCCCAACAATCACAATTATTTATATAGCGAGTATGTTTTTTTTATCTCCAAGATTGCACAAAGCACAAAGAGAGAGCATACACAACACCTTTTTCTCATACTCGCATGGTGTTCATTTTAAAAAGAAAAGCCCAAAACCAAATGTGTGGGTGGTTATACAAATGCCAAAAGACTCTTTTGATTCTCAAGATCTCCAAATGGCATGAGATAAGAGCATATACATCTAGAGACAAAATGAAAACCACAAGAAAAAGTAGACACAAGTTAATTTTAAGCCAAATTATGGTGTCAAACAAGCACTTGAGTTCTTTTTAGACCAATGAAATGTGATGCAAGTCAATTTTAAATCCCAATAAGTGAAAATTTATAAATTGTTGTTAATTTTAGCCTTCATGAGTGACAATGCATGTTCATTTTAAAACTTTTATGAGTGTGCAATGCAGTTTTTAGTTGTTCTTTTTAAAACCATAAGAGTGATTATGCAAGTTGTGTTCATTTTAAACCCATGAATGGAATATGCAATTTGTTGTTCTTCTTAAAACCATATGAGTGAAGATTTGTAAATAAAATTCTCTTACAAATAACTCTAAACTAAGAAAATAAAAGAAAGGGCACAAAGTTTGTTTTGAAAGAAATAGTTTTGTTTCAAAAGAAACAATTTTAAATCTTCCTCCCAACTTGATGCCACATGCTGATACAGAGAGATTAGTAACCCAAAAAAAATAGCTAAAAAACTTTAATGATAATAGCAAACTAAAATAGTGATAATTTTCTCAAAATTGAGAAAAATTCAAAACCCTAAAAAATCTCTAGAAAGATAATACATAGACCTTCAAAACCTAGAAGGAGTTTTGCAAAATCCTACACAACAAAATTGTTATAAAAAAAAAACATGGGTCTTAACAACTAAAATTTAAAAAGTAGTGAGCACTAAAATGGTCATAACTTTCTCAAAACTCAATGAAATTTAAAACCATAAAAAGTGTCAGAAAGATAAGAGTGAGCCCTAAAAAACCTAGAAGTTCATTTTAAAAGATTTTATGCATCAATTGTTTATATGTTCAAAAGAAGATGACAGGTTTTTGTGCAAATTCTTGGTTGTAACCTGCAAAACAACAAAAGCAAACAAGAAAACAAATGGATTTCTTTGCAAAATTATAAGATTCATGTCGGATTCACCAAATGTAAGATTCAAAAATGAAAAATAGCTAATGCCAAGTAGCAACCACTCTACCTAAGATCTAATCCAAAATCTAAAATCTAAACAAAAGAGTACAAATGATAAAAGAGAGCAAACAAGAATGAAAACATAAGATAAACTCCCCTATCAAAGTTGCTTCATGTCCCTTGCTTCTCCTCCATTCTTTCTCAAGTTGCAAATTTTTTTCCTCAGATTTTGAAGTGCTAGAATACCTGCAAATGACAATGACAATATAGCAAGAAGTTTGGAGAAATATGGTTGTAAGGAAAAAATGGAAGAGAAAACCTTTTATAGAAAATATTTCGAACAGACGAAAGAGATCAATCTTCTAGAATGATGCCAAGATCAATGATGGAGGATTCATACACCACAAATTAGTGAGTTGGTCACGGCTAAGGATAGATGGTCAAGATTGAAAGAAGACCAAAGAGAATCAACGATCAAGATTTTAAATGAGAAAGTGGAGGGAAAGTGGAGGAATTAAATAATAAAATTATTTAATTCATGAGAAGAGCATCTTTGACCAGATTTTAAATTTGGTAAAAGATAATAGAGGAATAAATAATCATTTTAGATTATTTATTTATGGAGGAAGGGAAAATGAATATTTAATTTAAATGATTATGCAACCTTTTAAATTAAATATAGAAATGGTAAAAGGGAATTAAATAATTAAGTTAGATCAATTATTTAATGGAGGGAAATTCGAGAGAGGGAGTTAAATAATTTAAATAATTATTTAACCAAGAAAGGATGAAAAGGATTAATGAATAGGCAAATAATTAAAAAAATATATTTAACTATAAACGAAAAATGACAAGCAAATAATCAAATAAATGATGGAAAGGGTGTTAGCAACGCAATTAAATAAATATTTAACTGATCAAAGGCTCGAGCAAAGACCAAGAAAATGAATTAATTTAATAATTAACATTATTTAATTAATAGAGGAATGTGATGAAAAAATAATTAAATAATTAAAATTATTTAATTATGTAGGGGAGAAGACCAAGACAATGGAAAAATGAGGCTCACAGACAGACATTTTTCAGTGTCTATAGTTTCAAATACTAAACATCATCCATCAAAAAAATGAATGCTCCCATGAGGAGTAGAAAGTTGTGTTATGCCATATCACTCATGAGATACATGGCTCCATTAGCAAGCAAGTTATGTTACACTAGGTGGCCATGTTAAAAAAATGGGTGCTCAAATTCATGACCCAACAAGCTCCATTATGTTGAATCCATGAACTATCTTGCAACATCTCACTTAAAAGAGAGCATAATACTCACCTCAGGGGGTGCATAAAGTTTAACGTCGTGGGAGACAAAAAAAACTCCCCTCAAGGGGTGCACAAAGTTTAACGTCATGAGGGACAAACAAAACTCACCTCATGGGGTGAAAAAATTTTAATGTCATAGGGGATGAACAAAACTCACCTCAAGGGATGCATAACTCACCTAAGGAGGTGCATAAACAATAAAAAAATAAGGATAAAACCTCAAGGGGTGTTATAACAACACCACCAAATAATATGATGTACAAAGACAACAAAGGGTCTTTGCTCAATATATGAAAGGTCACACCTTAGGGAATATTACACATGACATCACCACAAAAGAGGACAAGTCATGGAATAGAAACTCACAACTTAGGGCATACTAACCATTGTATTACCACAAAAGGTCACACTCTTAAGGAATATCAAGTCTAATATCACCACCAAACATACATTCATAGAAGACCACACTTTGATTAACTAGGTCACATTTCCTAGGAGATGCATGCTATCATTACTAAGAAGGGACAACTTCTTATGCAAACAATGAGCGGGGGAATATATGCCCCCCCTTAAAATGTTATTGTACTTGCTACACTGATGTTTTAAGGAGATAAAAAAGGATCCATTGCTAGAAGGAATGCACCTAAAATAAGGCTACCTAACCCCTTTCCCCTCCAAGTGTAGGGACAAATATGAGACCAAGATGGATGATGATATGCTACTCCTTGAAAAATAAAATATGATTACATAAAACCTAGTTTATACCTCCATGTATGGTAGTGATTACTATGTGATACTGAAACTACCACATGGCAAGGAGCAGCAACTAATGCTATTGAGTAAGTGAAGGTCTTTTTGAAGGTTTTTTTTATTTTTGAAGGGCAATAGCTAAAACCTCTTGTTTTTTCTTGTGTGTTAGGCTCTATGGGAACACGAATGCTTTGTTCTTTAACATGACATTATTTTCCATATAGCCAAGTTGTTTTAAGAGTTCATAACCTCTTTCATAAATGGCTTCCATTTCTTTCAAGGAGGGTGTTTTTCATAATCACTTTCATCATATGCATATGTGTAATTTTTGTTTTCCTCTTTGCTAGAAGTTGTTGAATTGGATGATTCAGTGATAGGTTGTGTTGATTTCATAGCTTCTTCTTTTTCATTTCATGATTTTGATGTAGGTGTAAAATCTAATGAACCCCAAACATCATCTAACAATTTTATCACTGATTAAAGACACTCATCTTTCTCCTCAATTTGTAAAGCTTCCACTTTTGTAGTTGGTATCAATGTTCTAAGAGGATTCTTCATTCTTGTTTCAGTTTGTAAACAATTTTTAGATTTTAGATCATCTTTTATCATGTAAATATTATCATTGTAAGTTTATTTCATTAGAGGATGAAGTGTCAAAGGCACTCTTTTAATTTCATGAATCCATGGTCTACCTAAGATAAGATTGTATGAAAGGTCATGGGGCATGACATGGATGGTAGTTTACAACACAACCTTACTAGCTTTAACAAGTAATTTTATCACACCAAATGGTTGTCTTTCCATGTCACCTTTGATTGATAAATTAGCAGGTTGAATTAAAATTTTATCCATTCCAATTCTATCCAAAATATTTACACTACAAACATAATCCTTGAACTATTATCAATAAGGGTACACCTAATCCCAACCTTATTAATAATAGCCATTATCATCAAAGCATCATTTTTTTTTTGTGTTTCTAAGGGGGTTAATTCACTTTCATGAAAGATAATATCCACATTACCCAAATTCATACCATTAATTAAGGTTGTTACATTATTTGGTTGTGCACTAGGAGGGATAAAAAAAATCAAATAATTTTGAAGCATGTCATGATAAATAGGTGATGTTTGAATCAAATCCCACAAGGAGATCTTAGCAGGAGGGTTACGAAGTTACTCAACAAGATCAAATTCTTTACTACATTGTGGAATGTTAGGTGTGAGTTGGAGATATGGTTGAGGCAATGGGATGGATGTTGTTTAATTTATTTTGGTTGCTTATTATTATTATTATTATTATTATTATTATTATTATTATTATTATTATTATTATTATTATTATCATTATTATTATTATCATTATTATTATTATTATTATATGTTTGAGCATGATAACTTGGTTGGTATGACACATGATTACTAGTAAGTTGTTTTGCAAAGCTTAAGATATGGCCATGATTTTTAGGTCCTATAATGAGAAGTGACTTAGCAGGTCAAATAATTAAAGGGTTTTTAGGAGGTCCAAAAATGAGAAAATACTTAATATCCACTTGTGTGTTCATAACCTCAACAAATTTAACTTCTTATTGATGATTCTCTATTGAGAGGTAATCTAATGTCACCTTAGCATATTCATCTATTCAATCCATAAATGTATCAATAATTTGTATCCTATTGTCCAAAAATATCTTCCCAAGTAGGAGAGGTAGGGGCAAGAGAAATAAATAATATTCTCATGGCGCTCGATGATTGGATCTTCTAACACCAAGACATTTTCTTTGCAAATAGGAGAGATATTAGGAGAAGAAAAAACATGATTGTCATGATTTTAAATGATTACATTCTCTTGCACCAAGCTAACCTCACACATATGAGAGATAGTGGGAGAGAGATCAATGAAAAACAACAAAAGAGGGGAAATAAATTCATTGTGACATACTTGTAATAAAAATTATTTGAAATGCTTAACAAGATCTAACAATAGAATATGAATTATGATTAAAAAAAATATGTTTTCAATGAGAAAATGATGTAAACAATTATCCTATTGAAATGCTACATTTTTTTCCCAAATTTGCAACAAAATAAGCAAAATGACACCTTTCTTTCACATGCAATAACACTTTTTCATAATTTTAAATCAAAAATCAGCAGGCAGAAATAAATTGAAAATAAAGACATAAATATTTGTGCAAAAAATATTTGAGCCACCAGTAGCAAGACAGAGGCACCCAAGGGTGTCTGAATCCTACACAGGGTGTCTGAAATTTTAAAGTTTGACTATGTAAGGCACTGCTGAAGGATTCTTGGTCTACTTGCAAATAGGTTTAACAATTAATATTTTTCCAAAATTTATTGAATTTATGCCAATGTGATTCAACATGAAACTATGCAACAATATTGAATTTTTTTTGACAAATTTGAATGCAATTTCCAAATCTATAATGCAATAATTGACTGATTCGAAGATGCCACAACTTAAAAATTATGATTTTGATGTAATTTTGAAATTAAACAATGCAATGTTTTTTACTTTTTGAATTATATGAAAGATATCTAAATACATGCAACTAAGAATTCCAAATCAGATATTTGCAAGAACAAACAAACTAAAGACATAGAGGCATAGAGGCATAGATGTGTGGAAAATTTTGTTAATGCAAGTGTACAAGGATGAAGGTGCCCAAGGGCATCTAATTCCTTGATAGAGGTTCTAAAAATTCAAAATTTGAATGTTTATTATACTATCTAAAGGTTTTGCTTATGTGTGTAAACAAGTCTTTAAATGAATATGTTTCTAGAATTTCTTTAATTTATGACAATGTGACTCAAATACAAATATGTAACAACAAAGGAAAATTTTGAATGCAATTTTCAATGTATATCTGATCAAATATGACTAAAACTAACCCTATTGCAACCTATGATGCAATATGATATGCAATTTTATGAATTTTTGTGATCTTTTATGATGTAAAAATAAAACCCTAAATAAAATAATTAAAAAGGAAACCCTAAGTTTAATGTCTAAACCTAGGATTACTTTTGATCCCTTTTAGGGTTTCATTAATATGGAGATCAACAAGGTGTATATATTGAATTTCAACCATAAAAGTGAGCCAATCAAACCTAGATCTGCATCTTATTAAGGATTAGGATTGATTTGCATTAATTGACCTAATTAGACTATATGACCTAATATGTAAAATACAATAATATGAAAATTAACATACTAAAATAGTAACTTGTGTTAGACACACAGGACAAATAAGAGGGAGGTAAATCAATTGTACATTAAAACCTTAAAATCCTTATTAATATTTAAACCCTTATTAAGAATTTTCATGAATGTAAAAACATGAAACATCAACAACCATACATAATTGAACACTAGATTTTAAATGGAAAACCCAAATCAAGGAAAAACCACAGTGAGGATTAACTCACATATAAATGAATAACAATACCAATTACAAAAGGCTCACTACCCAAAGGAATCATTGTACAAAAGAAAGAAGGGATCACTACTTGAATAGAAAGAGAATAGAAAGGAACTGTTACAAGGAGGTTCACTACCTCATAGCAACAGGAGAATCCACCACAACAACTCTTCACCATATGCAACCTTTGGATCATTGCCTCCAGCAACTTCAAGCACTTTGAAATGTAGATAGCTTCTACTCATTGCTTCCAATAGTCATAGTCATCCATGCTTGCACTCAGATCACAAAACTTGATCACACTTACATCATATTGTATCACACAACACACCACACACTTCTCCAACAATTGACCTTACATATATATATCCTTCACAACCACAAACAATCTTCTCCAAGTCGGCTACAATGAAATATATGCACCTCAAACGTGCAACCATCAAAAAGGTTGGTACCAAACACCTCTGCGGTGGAAAGAAGTAAAGGTGGACCACACCAAGGGTTAACCAGGACCCAAATATATACCCACATGCTACACCAAGCTTCCACAATCCATGAAGTACATCTACAAGTAACGCTAACATGTTGGGTTGGCCAAACCAGTATTAACGTTACCAAGAAACCACATACACTCGTCACCAAGTTCAAAAAAATCCTATAGACCACATAGCAACATCACACAACATTCTAGAATATTCAAACACACTTCCATAAACACCTACAACTGAGAATACTATCATCCTATGCAAGTAATCAAACTACCATTGAGACACAACACATGAACCAATATTGTAGAATAGTTGAACACCAAAAATTCCAAGGGAAGATAGATACAAGAATCATTATCATATTCCAAGATCTACAAGACAAGAAACTTTAATGTGGAGAAATGCAGAGCAATTCCGTTTCTCCCAGACAACCTTCTTCATAGTCCAACACACTGTCAAACACATCTTCTACTATCACAATCCAAAACTTGAAACTCTAGATATAACACCTTCAAGTACCACTAATCATCATATTCAAACCACACAAGCACATCTTCAAGCATGAAGAAATGTGGAGCACAATACATAATACACCCATATCACCTTGTACACTCTTCATACATTTTTTCTCAAAAGCACTTGGAAACCAAGTGACCATGTTGCATCTGCAAAACCTACTCAACATCACAAAAATATTCTCATCATGACCACACTAGAGGTTGACATAGTTTGACATCAATGACAACACTAATGATAACATAGTGCAAAAATATCCTCCTTTGTCATTGATGGCAACAACTATTGAAAAACCATCATCAACAAAATCAACCAACTCTGCATCTCCAACACTCAAGAAGCTCTTCTCCTTACTTCAACTCTTTTCTTCTCTTCCCACTAATATCTCCCCTTTCTCTTATGTTTTTCAAACTTCACTATCCCCCTTTGACATCAATGGCAAAGGGAAAAACCTATAAACTTCACTTCTTTCTTTCACACTTTTAGGCATAACATATTCTCCCCCTAAGTGCACCAACCAAAGACACCATGACATACTCCCCCTGAGAGGTAGCCTTTATCAATCCAAGATAAATAATTCTTATTTAATTGTACCCCTATATAGATGCACCATCTTATGCATCTAGTTGAAAGGAGGGGCAATAACCCCTAGCTTGTTTTTGAGATACTCAAATGTATCTTTTGGAAGAGCCTTTCCAAAAATGTTTTCTATTTGATCATTTGTGAGTATATACTCCAACTTTACTTCATTCTCAACAAATTTATCTCTTATAAAGTGATACCAAATAGAGATATGCTTTGTTCTTGAATGCATTACCAATTTTTTTGAAATGCTGATAGCAATTGTATTATCACACAAGATAGAGATAGGTTAATCATATGATACTTTGTTATCTTTCAATTTCTACTTCATCCACAATACATGTATGCAGAAAGATGTTGTTATAATATATTTTTCCTCTACAAAAGATAATGGCACTAAATCTTGCTTCTTACTCAACCAAAAAACTAGTCTATTTCCAAGAAAGAAATCACCTCCACTTGTACCTCTTTTTCATCAACCTACCCAGTTTGTATCTGTATAAGCACTCAAAGAGAATTTGGTATCCTTATAATACCATAGACCATAGTCCGGAATGCTCTTCAAGTATCTAAGTATCCTTTTGACTGCTACCACATGTGATTCTCTACGATCTTCTTAAAATATTGCCACAAGACATACTACATGCATGATATCCAGTCTAGTTGTAGTTAGATATAGTATTCTACCAATCATTGATCTATACTTGGTCTGATTTATCTTAGGAGATTCATTATTTTTTCTCAATTTACAACCAATAACCATGGGAGTACATACTGGTTTAGAATCCTCCATTTCAAACTTCTTTAATATTTCCTTAACATATTTTGATTATGCAATAAATATTTTTTTTTTTATTGATTGATTTTTACCCCAAGGAAGAAAGTCATCTCCCCAAACATTGACATTTCAAAATCACTTTGTATCTCCTCTACAAACGTTTTACACATTTTCTCATTTCCTCCAAAGATTATGTCATCAACATACACAACTACAATCAGTATTTTATCTCACTCAACTTTGAAAATAAATATTTCTATTTGTGGTACCCTTTTTTATTCCTTGTTGCAATAAGTACCTATCCAACCTTGCATACAAAGCTCTAGGAGCATGTTTGAGTCCATACAATTCTTGCTTCAACCTACAGACCATATCAGGGTTTTCTAATAACTAAAAACCTTTTGGTTGTTCAATGTATACTTCTTCTAACTCACCATTCAAAAATATAGACTTAATATCCATCTAATACACCTTGAAGTCTTTATGAGCTGCAAAATCCAAACACATCCTAATATCCTCCATTCTTGCTATCAGAGCAAAAGTATCTTCAAAATCTATTCCTTCCACTTGTGAGTAGCCCTTACACACAAGCCTAGCCTTGTTTATGATAACTTCACCATTATCATTCAACTTGATCCTAAAAACCCATTTAGTTCCAATCACATTCTTATTTGTTGGTCTTGGGACTTTATGAGACTAATTAATAGCTAGTTTTCTCTTGCTCAGTTCATACTTTTCAGACATTTCAAGTTTTTTATTTCATATACATTTTTAAACTTATATATTTTTGTATATCCTTCATGCAACCTAAACCATATTTTGATGTGTGGAAATATGATTATAATATGTTAGTATTTGCATGGATAAATGTGTGAATGTGTATGAGATTTGATATGAACCTGTGTTTGATTCATGGTTATTAATGGTGTGCATATTTTATATGGAACTAATTGTTTCCATCCAATAACCTGTAGTAATTGGAGCACTCAGCCCATAGCCAAAGGATCATGAGCAATAGGGGAGAGTCTAGATTGATGAACGTGCAATAGATTTAGAATGAATGAAGGTGATCATTGTAAAGGTCATATTGTGAGTCACCAAGGCAATGAATAAACATGAAAAAGGAAGAAGGGTTCAATATAGTTATGCTCACATGATAGTTTGACTATTTCTTTGTCAAAATTGTTTGAGCAGGATTCTTGCTTCAAATTCCTTTCTATTGTTATTTTAATTAAAGCTTAGTTGCAAAAGACTCATTCACCTCCTATTCTTGAGGAGAGTGGACACTAGCATTTATTTTTAAATCCTTATACAAATAAATATCCTCTCACACCTATATTTGGGGATTGATGGTTGAGTAGATCTAGTTAGAATTATAGTTGAAGTATATTTTCAATTTTTATGCTTTAGCAAGACAATTGTTAGTTTACTATTGTAATGAATATGGATTTATGAATGGTAAATCTATTGGAGATTCCTGTCATATTGTGGGAATTCAATTTTTATTGCAATAAAAATGTTTTCAATCTACTATTATGATTAGTTAATCCAATAGCTTGTATGTGGTTTATTCTATGGGAACAATAGCTTGAGCAAGGGCCACTCAAGGTATTTTCCACCCACTTCAATTTCTATTCTTAGAATAGATGTTTCATGTTGTATTCATTTCAAATAGATTCATGGTTGTATGTGTTTTGTAACATTACTTTGATTCTAGCTCTAGAGTAATTAATTAGTTGAGTTATGAAGATTCAATAGTTAGTGGCATATATCATTGCAGAGTTTGGGTTCTAGCAGTTAACTAGTAATAGCACTAAGCTGAGAGTACCTGTAGCATAGGTGACAGGTTAAGTTATTTACTCTATTTTACAAGTTTATGCTTTGCTTTCATTTTCATCATTTATTGTTTTATGCACATGTGTAAACCGCCTATATCCAACAATATAGATCATGTAGATTCTATGTATGCACATATAGTTCCAGCATCATCACAAGCTTATGAATCGATGGCTGATAATTAAATGAAGTCTTTGTGAGGTTTAGTGAACTATTCAGTTAGGAATTTTCCCTCTGAATTGAGTGTCTCTCCATGAAACACCAAGTTGATTGAACATTAGAAAGGCCTTACAGGACCAGTTCCCATGTCTGATTCTTCTCAATCTACCTCAACTCTTCTTCCATAGCTTTGATCCAACTTTTATCCTTGCATGCCTCAATTACTATTTTAGGTTCTATCTCAAAAATTTAAAAAAGTTTACTTGTTCATTTTCCATATCATCTTTTCTTCTTGTCAGCACACCTATGCTTTTATCTCCAATTATTTGATCCTTAGAATGATTCTTTTGTCATACTTAGGATTCTTAGGATTCTTTTCTGAAGCTTCTTCCTCTTCCACTAGCATCTCCTTTTATTTCTTCTTCTTTGCAATGGGGTTCATCATATTAATATCCTTCTACCAACACTGAGCTTTGATGGGATTCCTCATCCACTTTGAAACTTGCACTTTCAACTATCTTATTTAACCTTTTGTTGTAGCACTTGTATGCCTTGCTCTTTGTAGAATATCCAAGGAAGATTCCTTCATCTTATTTTACATCAAACTATCCTAAGTTATCTTTATCTCTCCTGATATAGCATTTTCTTCCAAACACTAAAGTATTTCATAGTAGGAGTTTTTCCATACCATAGCTCATAAGGGGTCTTTCAACTATTCACTCTTGCTTGACCTCTATTAAGAATGTATATTGCAATATGAATTGCTTCTCTCCAATAGACATCTGGTAGATTTTCTTCCTTCAACATGGTTCTTGTGGCCTCCTAAATTTTCTCATTCTTCCTTTCCACAACTCCATTCTATTGAGGAGTTCTAGGAGCTAATTTTTTTTTTATCCCATGATCTTCACAAAAAATGTTACTCATTGGAGGTGAACTCACCACCTCTTTTATATCTTAAACACTTTATTTTCAAATCCATCTCATTATCAACCATAGATTTAAATTCTTTAAACTTATCTAAAGCTTCTCATTTTTCTTTGAGGAAGGTCACCCAAGTCATTATAGAGTAATCATCTATTAGCAGCATAAAATACATGTCACCTTGAGAGCTTATTGTTTTGGTAGGTCCACATAGGTGTGTATGAACCAACTCCAAAGGTCTTGTAGTAGAGTATTTTTTAGATTTGAACCTCTTCTTTGTCTATTTTCCAATCTAACACTCTTTGAGAATTGCATTGATTGGATTTGCAATTCTCGGCATGTCTCTCACAGCACGAGTAGAGTTGATCTTCACTAGGATATCAAAATTGATATGACACATTTTTCTATGCGATAGCCAACTTTAATTGATTTGAGTCATAAATTACTTACCAACAGTACCTTTGAGTTGATAAACATTCCCTTCTGTCCTCATTCCTACAGCAACCAATGTTGCAGAGCTTCCTTTTCTAATTTCACAACCATCATTCTGAAACACTAGATTTTATCCTCTGCTACACATTTGTCCTACACTAAGAAGATTATGTCAAAGACCCTTGACATAAATAACATCATTTTTCTTATGCTTTTCATCAAAACTAATTGAACCTTTTCCACATATCTTAGCATATATATCATCACCAAACTTAACAAGGCCACCATCATACTTTTCAAGTTTAACAAACTTACTCTTATCACCTCTCATATGATTTGAGCATCCGCTGTCAATTATCCAGTAGTTTCTCTCCTCTCTTGCATGAAATGAGTTCAACATAGTTCCTTCAAAGCTATGACCTATTTTTTGAGAAATTTCCTTCACACATCTTTCAGGGTCAGTAGAATTAGTTCCAACATTCAAAATCATGAACAAGCATTCATCACTTCTATCATCTGGATAGTTTGATTCCTCGTCATCAAATGTACCATTATCTTCTTTAACGTAATAAATCTTCTTGAAATATTTATCTCTATGATCTTCATGTTTGTCATTTGAAAATTTATCATGAAATTTTGAAACATAATGACTTATCTTTCCACAATTGAAACATTTGAAGGGTAGCTTACCTTTGTATTTGTCAGTTCCCTTTTTCAATCTCCTTACCAAATTTGCTTCCACCTCATCAAGATCATCTGAATCAAATTCATCACTCTTCTCTTTCTTGTTGACTTAAAAATATGTTTATTTCCTTGAAGCATCTTGGTTAAAATATCTTAATTTAAAAGTATTTAAAGCACCAAAATTTTGATCTCTAGAATATTCATCCAAATTATGAGCTTCCTCAATAGCATAAATTTTAGCACTATAATATTTAGGAATACTTCTCAATACCTTTTTAAAAACTTCACTTTCCTCTAGCTTTCCACCAAGACCATTGATATAATTAACAATTTCATCCACCCTCAACATGTAGCTTGCAATATTTTCATCTTCTAACATCCTTAGGGTTTCAAATTTGGCTTTGAAATTATGCATTTTTTCTTTCTTGACCTTAGCATCTCCATGAATTCTCTTCAACTTCTCCCTCTATAGCAATTTTTTAGCTTATCATCTTCACAAGTTCTGAATCAAAAATCCCACTCAAGATAGCATTCATTTCTTTCTCATTATTCTCATAGTTCTTGATATCATCTTCACTTTCCTGAGTAGTAGAAGGTATAGTATATCCATCTTCAACTAACTTTCATACACTAAACCCTGATGAGACAAGAAAGGCTTCCATCTTGGCTTTCCAAAAAGCATAATTTGTTCCATCAAACATAGGAGCTTTGACACCATTCATGTGTGCCATCCAGATCTACCTCAAGAGGTTAATCTTCTTCCAAGGAACCTCTACTTTGATACCAAATGTTAGAAACACATGACAACTAAGAGGGGGTGAATCAGTTGTACATTAAAACTTTCAAACTCTTATTAATCTTTAAACCCTCATTAAGAATTTGCATGAATCTAAACGCATGAAACATCAACACATCAACAACCATACACAATAGAACACTAAATTTTACATGGAAAACCCTAATTAGGGGAAAACCATGGTGAGGATTAACTCACATATATATTAATAACAATATCAATTACAAAAGGCTCACTATTAGAAGGTATCACTACCCAAAGGACTCACTATCCAAAAGAAAGAAGGGCTCACTGCCTAGATAGAAAGAGAATAGAAAGGAACTATTATAGGGGGTTTCATTACCTCATAGAAATAGGAGAATCCACCAAAAAAGCTCTTCACCATCTTCAACCTTCGGCTCATTTCCTCCAACAACTTCAGGAACTAAAATATATACACCTTCTCCTCATTGCTTCAGGTAGTCATAGGCATTCATGCTCTCACTCAAATAACAACACTATTACAAATACATCATTTCACATCACACAACACACACACACTTCTCTAATAATTGGCCTTGCATATATATCCTCCACAACCATAATCAATCTTCTCCAAGTCAACTACAATGAAATGTATGCACCTCAAACATGCAACCACCAAATAGGTCAGCACCAAACACATATGTGGTGGAAATAAGTGAATTCAAACTACACCAAGGGTTAACCAGGACCCAAATCTATAAAAAACACTATACCAAGCTTCCACAATCCATGGAGAACATCCGCAAGTAACACTAACATGCTAGGTTGGCCAAAATGGTATTAACACTACCAAACAACCACATACACTCTTCACCAGATTTGGAAACATCATGTGGACCAGAGAAACATCACACAACATTATGGAATATTCTAAAACCAATAGAATATTCAAACACATTGCCACAAACACCTACAACTAATAATACTATCATCCTATGCAACCAGTCAAACTGTCATTGAGACACAACATAGGAACCAAGCTTGTAGAACACTTGAAAACCAAACCTTCCAAGGGAAGATAGATACAATCATAATTAGCATATTCCCAAATCTGTAAGATAATAAAATTCAATGTGGAGAGATGCGAAGCAATTCTATTTCTCGCAGATAACCTTCTTCATAGTCCAGAATAATATCAAACACATCTTCTATTGTTGCACGATCCAAAACTTGAAACTCTAGATATAACACCTTCAAATACCACTGATCATCATGTCTAAACCACACAAGCACATCTTCAAGCATGAAGAAAGCACAATACATAATACACCCATGTCACCTTGTACACTTTATACAAATTTTCTCAAAAGAACTTGGAAACCAAGTGACCATGTTGCATCTACAACACCTGCTAAACATCACAAGCACCTTCTCATCATGACCATACCAAAGGTTGATATAGGTTGGATTCAATGACAACATAGTGTAACAACTTGCAGGAAGATTTGGGAAGTGCAGAGGCTTTCATACCTATCCTGAAAAGTTGGTCTTGATCATTGTATGAGGAAAAATTCACCATAGGGAGTATGGGTCCTTGTATGCTACTTCAGCTCTATTTTTGAGTTCCTCTAATGATATATTTGAGCTTCTAATTTTTGGCTTCAAATTTATCGAAACACTATCAGATAATTATGTAGATGATTTTTTGTGAGTTGACAAGAGTATGGCTTCAATTGCAATAATGAACAATTTGTCTTAAAGCTTCCTTCAACCCTCTTCAAACTTGAGATATGAACATTTACAGACAGAGGAGATGTTGGGCCATTTAGGGTCTTGCCTTAGTCAAACCATGTGTTAGTGTTTCCACTTTTGCAATGTCAATGTCAATGATAAATGGATAAATGATAGGAAAAAATGATGAAATCACAAAGTCATGCAACTCACCACCCTTCAATGGCTTCTTTGAATGACTAAATTTGTACACATAACCTCAAGGTATTGGATCTTGCTTGCTTGATTATCTTGAATTCTTTGGAGACCTAAAAAAGTGGTTAGCCTTCACAAAACAATGATAACATGAACACACATAAATTTTTAGGATTTGGCAAGATGTTGGGATCTTGAATTGATGCAATAAAGCTCTGAAATGTTGATCTTGACTTGCTTGATAGTTCTCTTGATAATAAGTTTTCCAATATTTTTCTAGACAATTTCCAAATGATGCAATAACTAGGTATTTATAGGCGTCTCTATAATTTCCCAAAAATAAATTCATGATAGCCAACATTTGTACCTTGAATTTTAAGTGTTAAAATGTTGACACCGACATATCAAAAATTAGTCCCCGAAAAAATAGGGTGACCCATACACCCTAGGGTGAATGGGTTTTGGCCCTATTTTTTAGGACATTAAGTGTCGGGGGAAAATATTATTTAGATCTATTTGTTCAATGCTCCCAATTTCTCATAAAGTACAAATTGTTGGGAATAGGATGTCACTTAATTGTAATCCTAAACATATTTCATGTATCTCCTAAGTCCTTGGAAAGTGTTCCCCAACACTAGGATTAGAAAGAGATTAAATTTGAAAGAAATGAACATGCAAATTGATATTTTTAATTATTCCTAAATAATAAGAACATGTGGGGGTGTCCAAGAAGAGATCCTAAATAATAGGATCACATGGGGCACCCACATGGAAGGTGGAACCCACCTTGTCTCAGTTAACTATTTGGAGGATTGATAACACTTTAGTAATGCATATTTAGGTTCCTAAAAAATAGGGATTGATATTTAGATGTGTGAAGTGGCACTATCAGTTCAGTATCATTTTGGTATTAGTTCAATTCAGTTTAGTTTAGTTCAGTTCAGTTCAGTTCAGTTATCTTTAGTTGCATGTAGCTATTTTGAGTTGTATACTAGTTGACTTGACTAATGACTTCAATTGCATGATAGATAATAGGTGGATACTTTCAGTAAGTGTGGATGATAAATCATGCATAATTTTTGCATGAATTGATGGAGAGATATGTTTCAGTTAACTAAGATTGACTTGGGTCCACCTTGGGTGCCCAAGTTGGCATCTTTCAGTTAACACCTTTTGCATGAGAAAATATTTACAAGGCTCAGTCAAGTGGGGCCCATTCTTGGGCATCAACTTTGAGGTGATGTTTACAAGATATCTTCATGACCAAAGTTTAGTTAAGTGTTTAGTTTGGGGCACCTAAATTGAGGAAGACTTTGGTTTGACTTCTATTTACATGGTGGAACTCTACTTGCCAAATATAGGTGTAGGTTTTTGAGAGGAGCTTTATGCTCTTGTAACTGAAAACTCTTATGAGTTTTACATGCTCATAACTGTTTATTTGTTGCAGCAAGTGCATAAGAGTTTCATGTGAGTTTATTATAGGTTGTGAAGAAGGATTTTTGAAACAAAGGAAGCATATCAATCAAGGATTGATATAGTTTTATTGTAATCTTGTTCTAAGGTTAAATAATACAAGAACTATTGACTTTGCTGGAGTTTTTTCCAAAAGGGTTTCTCCACATATATGTTGTGTCACTTCTATCTTATGTCTCATTCTTCTACAATCTTTTGTCTCTTTCTATAATTGGTAAAATTGAAACTAAATAGACTAATCATACACAAAGAATTGTGACAAAAAATACTTAATTAGATCTATAGTCACATAGTTTTACAAGTTTTAAGCTACAAATTTACCTTCATTTTCAACATTTGGTATCAGAGCATTTTTCACATCCATTTTCTTTATCTCAAAATCATGAGCAAAAAACAATAGATAAAAAGAATCTAATAGAAGTTAATTTAGCAATAGGAGAGAGGATTTCATTAAAGTTAACTCCCTCTCTGTGGGAGTAGCCCTTGGCTACTAATCTATCCTTGTAACTTTTGAGATTACCATCTGCTCCAATTTTCTTTTTAAAGATCCATTTACAACCAATGGCCTTTCTTCCTTTGGGAAAACCCTCAAGATCCCATGTGTCACAAGAATCCAAGGAAACCATTTCCTTGTGCATATCTTGTGACCAAAGCTTTTTCTCATCTGAAGACAAAGCTTCCCTGTAAGATCTAGGTTCATCATTAGTAATCATCAAAGCAAATATACAATGGAAATTAGGTGGGCTATACCTATCAACGAGATTTTGTTGTCTTGTGAATCTTCTCAAAGGAGGCTCTTCTTGTTCCTCAATATGATCATCATTAGCATCTATCTCAAAACTTTGTGAGCTCTCCTCATCTAATCCATCCAAAAAAAAAAATCAACATGTGCATCTTCATGCTTCTCATTTTTTTTCTCAAAATTCACTGTTCAAGAAGTATCCTTCTCCTTTGGTTGTTCTTCTCCTGAATAAGATCTAAATTCCCTGAAAATCACATCTTTCGATAAAGTAATTTTTTGGGTTAGAGGATTCCAAAGCTTGTAACCTCTTACATTTTCACCATAACCTATGAATATGCATTTATGTGCTTTTGGATCCAACTTAGACCACTTTTCTTTAGGCACATGAACAAAAGCCTCACAACCAAAGATCCTTAAATGTGCAACACTAGATTTCCTACCTAACCACATTTCATAAGGGTTTTTATCTTCAATAGATGAACTAGGAGATTTATTGATTAAATAACAAGAAGTACTTACCGCCTCAGCCCAAAGGCATCAATCTAGCTTAGCACTACTTAACATACTCCTAGCTCTTACCATTAAGGTTCAGTTCATTCTTTTTGCTACTCCATTTTTTTGAGGTGTATATGGAGTATTTTTTTGTCTCACAATTCTTGCATGCTTACAATGATCATCAAATTCCTTAGAACAATATTCACCACCATTATATGATCTCAGCACTTCTATCTTATGATCTAATTGCTTCTCAACTAAGGCCTTAAATACTTTAAACTTATTGAACACATCATATTTGTTATGCATAAAATAGATCCAAGTGTATCTTGAGACATCATCAATTGGATGTGAAAACTGCTTTCTTACATACGGATCTTGATGAGGAGATTTATATGAGGCAACCTGATGGTTTTGTTGTGAAAGGAAAAGAATCTTTGTTTGCAGGTTAAAGAGATCTTTATATGGATTGAAATAGTCACCTAGAATGTGTTACCAAAAGTTTGATTCTTTTGCATTGAAAATTAGTTATGTTAGGAGTGAGGAAGATCATTTTGTTTACATAAAATTTATTGATGATCAGCTTTTAATTATTATCTTGTATGTTGATGACATGTTGTTTATTGGTAACAACAAGGTAATGATCAAAGAATTGAAAGCACAACTCTCTAACACATTTGAGATCAAAGATCTAGGGGCTGCAAAATATATCTTTGGTATGGAGATCAGAAAAGATAGAGGTAATAGAAAGCTTTTCTTAAGACAAAGAAACTATGTTGATACTATTTTAAAATAGTTTAACATGTAGGATAGTAAACCAATTAATATTCCTTTACCAATTGGCACAAAGTTAAGTTTAGACATGAGTCCTAAATCTTATTTTGATCATGAGGAAATGTCTGAAATTCTATATGTTAGTGTAGTTGGTAGTTTGATGTATGCAACAGTCTGTACTAGGCCGGATATAGCCCAAGCAATGGGAGTTCTAAGTAGGTTTATGTCTAACACTGGTAAAGAACATTGGACTTATGTTAAGAGGGTATTTAGATATTTTCAAGGTACTTATGATTTTTTTTGGTTTATCATGGTGCTAATGACATTGATATTATACATAGATCATTGGACATGTAGGGTTTTGTTGATTTAGATTGGGTAGGAGACTTGGATAGTTGGAGGTTGACAAGTGGATATATGTTTACTTTGTTTGGAGCTACGGTTAGTTGGATGAGTAAGAGGCAGCCCACGGTTGCTTTTTCCACCATAGAAGTAGAGTACATGGTTGTTACACATGCCTCTAAAGAGGCAATTTGGTATCAAAGCTAATGGTTGGTTAGGGTTTGGGATGCCTTTCTCTTAAAATTTTGAAGGTTTTTTGGTTGTAGTGGGAGATTTTACTATTGTGTTATTGCAGATTTGTAAAAGAAGTGTGTTATAATGACTTCTAATTCTCATCTATATATTGAAAGATTCAATGGTTCTAGTTATGAGATGTGGAAACTAAAATTGGAGGATATCCTTGAAGAGAGAGATCAGTGGTTTGTTGTTTATAATGAGAAAAGGTCATCTACAACAATGTCAGATGAGGATTGGGCTAAGCTTGATAAGAAGGCTAGAGGAACCATAAGGTTATTTCTTGTTGATGTTGTTCTCATGAATTTTTTAGATGAAACTACCGCATATAAATTATGGAAGAGGATAGGTGATATCTATCAAACCAAAATTCTTACTAATAAGTTGTATCTGAAAAGATAGACATAATCTTTAAAGATGAAAGATGGTGATTCTATTGCGCATCATTTAAATTCTTTCAATTTGATTCTAAGTTAGTTAGCATCTATAGATGTAAAGCTAGAAGATGAAGATAAATGCATTTTGTTACTTTTTTCTTTACCAGAGTCTTGGGAAAATCTAATTGTTGCTATCAGTGGTAGTGGTGTAGATCCTAAGATGGAAAATATAATTCCTAATCTCCTATCAGAGGAGATGAGGATGAAGTCTAAAATGGGATCCCAAGATGCCTTGTTTGTAAGAGGTAGGCCTAAGGAAAAGGAACCTAAGGTAGACAAGAAAGGAAAGGGTAAGTCCAAAGGATGGTCTAAAACCCCTGGTAAGAATAGTAAGGTAAAGTGTTGGAAATGTGGGAAACAAGGACATATAAAGAAGGATTGTAAGAACAAAAAAAAAGAGTTATGATGCTTCTACAAAGAAATCCTTGGATGATGGTAATGATGCATTAATCATTTCATGTTAAAATGTTAGTGATGACTCTTGGCTTATTGAATCGGGTTCCTCCTATCATATGACTCCTAACAATGAGTGGTTCACTAAGTATATTGAATATTATGGAGGCAATGTCTTCTTGGAGAGAATAGCACAACAAAGATTTTCGGCAAAGGAGAGGTAAAGTTGTGTTTCAATGATGGTAGGGTTAATACCCTTATTGATGTTTTACATATTCCAAGACTTGCTAGAAATCTATTTTTTGTATCTAAGTTCAATGATTCTAGAATGCATGTGACATTTGACAAAGGTGGTTGCAGATTGGTGAAAGGGAATATGGTGGTTGCTAAAGTATCTTGGATTGGGACTTTGTTTAAGCTTAATACCTCCAATTTGAATAAATCATCCAATGTAACTGAAGCTGAAAATACATGTATGTTGTGGCACCATAGATTGGGCCACATTGGTGAAAATGGTCTCATGACCATTCTTAATAATAAATTGGTTGACGGTATTCTTTATTATAATATTGGAAAAATTGATTTTTGTGAACATTGTTTATTTGGAAAGCAATCTAGATCTTCATTTCCTAATGGAACAAATAAAGAAAATAGATTATTACAGATTATTCTCTCAAATGTTATGGGTCTTGGGGATACTGACTCTATTAGAAAATATAGATATTATGTCACATTTATTGATGATGTCTCAAGATACACTTGGATCTATTTTATGCATAACAAATCTGAGGTGTTCAATAAGTTTAAAGAATTTAAGGCTTTAGTTGAGAAACAATCAGATCATAAGATAAAAGAGTTGAGATTAGATAGTGGTGGTGAATATTATTCTAAGGAATTTGATTATTATTGTAAGCATGCAAGAATTGTGAGATAGAAAACTACTCCATATACACCTCAACAAAACAAAGTAGTAGAAAGGATGAACCAAACCTTAATGGAAAGAGCTAGGAGTATGTTAAGTAGTGCTAAGCTAGATCAGTGCCTTTGGACTGAGGTAGCAAGTACTTCTTGTTATTTAATCAATAGTTCTCCTAGTTCATCTATTGAAGATAAAACCCCTTATGAAATGTGGTTAGGTAGGAAACCTAGTGTTGCACATTTAAGGATCTTTGGTTGTGAGGCTTTTGTTCATGTCCCTAAAGAAAAGCAGTCTAAGTTGGATCCAAAAGCATAGAAATGCATATTCATAGGTTATGCTAAAAATGTAAAAGGTTACAAGCTTTGGAATCCTCTAACCCAAAAAATTACTTTATCAAAAGATGTGATTTTCAGGGAATTTAGATCTTATTCAGGAGAAGAACAACCAAAGGAGAAGGATACTTCTTGAACAGTGCATTTTGAGACAAAAACTGAGAAGCATGAAGATGTACATGTTGAAGAACAATTGGATGGATTGGATGAGGAGAGCTCACAGAGTTCTAAGATAGATTATCATGATGAGCATATTGAGGAACAAGAAGAACCTCCTTTGAGAATATCCACAAGACAACATAATCTCGTTGATAGGTATAGCCCACCTAATTTCCATTGTATATTTGCTTTGATGATTACTAATGATGAACCTAGATCTTACAAGGAAGCTTTGTCTTCAAATGAGAACAAGATTTGGTCATAAGCTATGCATGAGGAAATGGTTTCCTTGGATGCTTCTGACATATGGGATCTTAAGAGTATGCCCAAAGGAAGAAAGGCCATTGGTTGTAAATGGATCTTTAAAAAGAAAATTGGAGAAAATAGTAATCTCGACATGTACAAGGCTAGATTAGTAGCCAAGGGCTACTCCCAAAGAGAGGGAGTTGACGTTAATGAAATCTTCTCTCATGTTGCTAAATTAACTTCTATTAGATTCTTTTTATCTATTGTTGTTGCTCATGATTTTGAGATAGAGGAAATGGGTTTGAAAACTTCTTTGATACCAAATGTTGAAAATGAATGTAAATTTGTAAGGCCCCATAATGCATAAGTTAGGAAATTAAGGGGTCAATTAGGTTCAATCATTTAGGGGGGATAAAACATAGTGTGAGATTGTCAAGGGTGACAATTTATGATGCTACAAATATCTAGATCATGGCATGAGCTAAAAGACATAGATTGGGATTTATTTCAAAGCATGATGTAAATACCTATCCTCAATGTCAAGAAATGTATGGAATGCTATGAATGGATGCATGGATTGATATGATAAATGGATATGGAAAAGGATGCCAAGGACTAACCTATGATAGGATAACCTATTAGGATTAAGCATAATATCTCAAATAGTGATAGATGTAGGTGATTGTATTGCATGGGATATGATATCATCAATGGCAATGACCATGTCAAGATTTTTCCAAAACAAATTTTTAAGTATACCCCTTATCTTTTTCAAGATCGAGATAGTTTTAGAATGGGATGAAAATGGATTGGATGAATCCTATATTTTTTATGGATGAGATAGATTTATTATGGATGAGATAAGATGATTCCACCCACAATGACACATGTAGATGCTTTAATTCTACACATGATTCCTGTTTGCCAAGTTTTCATCAAATTATTTTCTCAAAACACCACCAAAGTGGTTTTCACTAGAGGATGCGTTTTCTCTTTACTATTTTTTTAAAAAAATTTATTGACTTTTTTTCTACTTTTCGGTGTTTTTTTAATTTATACTGAACCACCTGGTCATATTGATTTAGATACTATTTTCATGATGTGCCAACAATATCCTGACTGGAGAAGTTGCTTTTCCAAGATACAGGCACTTGTATAGAACACTTGAATGTTATTGTCTTCTTTATCAATACCAGAGCTAACCTTATCTAGATGTGCACATCACGATAGAGTGCCCTTAGAGTCCTTATGATAAGGATGTGTTTCCAATACATAGTCAATGAAATATTTGGATATTCCTGGTTTTGAGATGGATGGTGGATTTCAATGAGGGATGTGAGATGAGGATGGATTAGTTGATAGTTTAGATAGCAGATCTGTGATTCTCCAAACTTGGGATGATGAGAAAAAAAATATGGATATAGAATATTGAGTGGATTTAGGACCAAATTTTCCATATACTTTGTATGTTGATGTTGAAGCCTTCTTTTACTTTGGTGGACACCTTGATGGATGAAAGTCCATTTTTAATTTTTTTCCCATAGTTTCTTTGACTAATGGAGTTTGATAGGGATTATTTGCTTTATTTTTCTTTAAAATCCATTTGAATTTCATGTGTCCATTTTGATTTGTCAATTCTTCAGCTTCAATGACTTGATCTTTTTCTTTGTGCATATTTTATTCTTGTTGGTACCAATTAGTGGGTGGAAAGATGTGAGGATGATGATGTTGAATACCCAAGATACTGAGAGGGGGGTGAATTAGTATCTCCTTAAACTTATTGAAAAAATACCATCCAATTATTCCAATGCATATGATAGTTAAGATAAGCAGAAGCATTAATAGAACATGGAAACACACAACACATGAACATCAAAAAATTTACGTGGAAAACCCAGAATGGGAAAAACCACGGTGAGGGTTAACTCATAATATAGTATAACTGGTTATAAGATATTACAAAGGGTGGCTCACTCACAAGACTCATTGTCCAAAAGAGAGTCCCACTTCCTACAAAAGATACAGTAACAAAATGGCTTATAGCCAGAGAATAAACTGATGAAGATACACCTCACAAGTGCAGATTCAGTTCCTTTGAAGCTCGAGAAATTTGCATGCCAGCAGACCAATATTCACTCTTTTTGCATCCACACTCAATCCACCAACAGTCGCATACTCAACATCTATACTTCAATCTCCAAACTATCCTATATATATATATATATATTTGACTTGTCCACAAGTATCAATTAGGTCGGCTCCAAGCAAATATAAAAACTTCTTAAAAACAATTCAAGCATGTAGCATGCTACATCATGTTGGCATGGATCACTCAAATAAAATTTAATCCATTACACCTTCAATCGCTTATTAGGTCAGCCAGAGATAGACCTAATAACAAGAATGTAAACAACAAAATGATCCCAACTTTGCATGTGAGCACTTGTATGCACGAGATTTTTTCCATGCATGCTTTCATCGACCAAAAACCATTTCCCAAGATTGTGAGAAACATGATCACTGGAGGGGAAATGCATACCAAAATATCGAAGGATGTTTCTGCATTACCGGTTCATAATACCCGATCAACATTGACTTTGAATCTTGTAGTTGTAACTCATATATCATGGTGACATCAATGACAACAAAAAGTTGCATTAAGAGATGTGTTCTTCTTCATTCTTCCAACAATATCCCCCTCTGTCATTGATGGCAACATGTGCCAAAATAATTTACCATCTTCCTGCATTCAGAAAAAACTCCTTTTCTCTTTTCTCTCTCCCCCTTTGACATCAACGACAAAGGGTGACCCAAAAAAATATGAATATCCATATGTACACATGGTCTGGAATAATGTAAAATAAAAAGAATCAAAATACTGAACTACCCCTTAGGATTTTATCCCAATCAATGCATAAACCAGAAAAACAAATTACCTAGAGGAGGGTGCACTTTGAAGCACCTGGAGAATGCCTTGCCAGGTTGTTTTACCATTCTCCCAGCTTTGTTTAGCAGATATCAGCATTTTATTCAAAGACTCCAATGCAAGCAGGCTCTCTTTAACCTCATCCAAAGTATCTGAGTTCATATTGATCTTATCCAATTTTTCAGCATCAGCCAAAGCATTGGCTACCAGAGTGTACTTCATCCTTACACTATCACCAAGCAGACCAAATTTTTTGATTATTTCTTCCTTCTACTTTTGTAACATGAAAAATTTCTCTTTATGAGCAGAAATGGTGTTACAAGTTGACCTGTCTCTATCCTTAGATGTGTTGTAAGTGTTGGAAACAGCTGTCAACCAGGACTCAATGGAGTCCATAAGATATTTTATGCTTTGTGTGGCATCTGGCCTTCTTATGTAATAGCGAAACATGAAATTTGATTCAAATTCATAAGCCTTCATAGATTCAAGGCTCTTTTCTACATTGGTGTTTGCTAGAGCACACTTGTCATGAAGAACCAATAGCCTTTTCTCGGTCAGTTTTTCTTCGACTTCTTGATATGTTTTTTCACTAAGTCCAATGGAATACTCCTTGAAGGAGTCCAATATAAGTTTCAAGTTTTCTACTAGAGTGAGAGATGTGTCCACTGACGTACTAGGTGTGACTTCCTACAAAGCTTAATCGCATCATCGATAAGCTCAGTTCCCTTTTGATGTGTTTCCAAGATTTCTCTTCTACTGGATGCATGAAATGCATCACCTAACACCATTTTATGTATAGGAGAAATCTTTTCCAGATCTGCATAGCCTTGATTCATGGTAAGTTGCAGGAGCTCCGAAGGAATCACTGGCTGGAATTTGATTTTCTTATATAATAGGCTTATTAAAACATCATCAACAGAGGAGGATTCTCTGAAGTTTGGAGGACCTTTGTGATTCAACTACCTGTTTAGTTCTTTCTTCATTCTTTCTAGTAATTTCACCTGATTTCTCATTTCTTTCTTCTTCCTCTTCCTTCTTTTCTTCTTCCTTTTCTTTTTCTTTTTCTTCTTCTACCTTCTCGCTTTCATCCTTGTCCTTCTCTTCTTCATCTTTATCTTTTTCTTCAGTAGTATGTACCAAAGGAGCAGTATCATGTATCTTTGCTTCAACATTTTCTTCACTCTGCTTCTCAATCTCTGGAGGTTCATTAGTAGCAATGATTTCCGGAAGAACATATGCACCACCTATTTCTGGAGGGATATTTGTATCATTCTTTTCCAGAGGAAAATTTGTATCACCAATACCGAAAGGAATGTCTTCCTTAACTTTTGTAGAGGCTTCTTATCCTGATTTAGATGCTAATGCGGATCCACCAAGCATACCATACTTCTCAGTCATGCTTCTGATTGTATTTACAGTTTCTTTCTTTATCTTCTTAATCTACCTCTTTTCTCTGGTCATTAAAATATTAACTCTCTTCTTCTCCACAACATAGTAGAACAAACCTTCTTCAAGGTTTCTAGATCACCCAAAGTCAGAAAGGATCCAATTTCCTTATATGCCTTATCCCTTATTTTCTCTTTCATTTCAACTACCTTTGATCTTCTCTTCATCAAATCTTCCCATAATTTTTCAGGCACATTATCCTTAACATCATCCCATTTAACTTCCAAAATAATGATATATTTAATGATATCCATCATTAATGTTTCCCTATCCTCTTCACCTACTTGATTAAGAATTTCTATTATGGATTTCAACATATTTTCATAATGCAATAAATTATTTACCAAGGGTTCTAGTATGAGAGGGGCACCAAGTCTTACTGGAGAAACATTCTTCTCTACCTAGTCCAAAGAAACCTCTTGTGTGACTCTTGACTTCTTTGCTTCCACTTCATGATCACTAACTTCCTATTCTTCAACATCCTCTAAGGACGATACATAGTGAACTCTGTTTGATCCAAAACTAGCTTCCTGAGAAGCACTGTCGCTGGATGAAATGCTTACTCTCTTCCTTCTTATCAATTTAGCAATTGGATCTTCCTCTTCTTCCTCCTAATCTTTAGTAATACTAATATTATTCTCCCTTATAGCTTTTTATTTTCTTCCTCGTTTAGCAGGCACTACCAAAGGAACACCTTTTCTCTTACCCGATCTTGTTTTAGGTCCAGAGAGAGCCAGGCCTTTGCCTTTGTCTAAAACACTAGGTTCAATATTTACTGTAGTCGGGCTAAAAGTTGGCATAGAAGGAGAAATCCTACTAGACCTCCTTATACTTGATGATACTAGACCTCCTTATACTTGATGATTCTCCAAACTTATGTTCTCCCAGAGCTCTTCCTTAAGCTATATTTTTAGGAGTGAAACTAGATCTTCTAAGTGCCTCATCTACCTTTTTCTCCTTGTAGGTTTGCAGTGCTCCAAATGAACTTCCAGGGATTTTTCTGCATATAAACCAATCCTGGGTTCAATGGCATCTTTTGGAATTTTCAATAATAGTTGTACGTAACCTTCAGCTTCATCTTCTATAATTTCATATCCCAAGGGTTGAATCTAGACAGTTCAAGGTTCAACCATGCATTGATCATAAGAGACATGGAATATGATGTCATTTATCATATTTCTCAACAATTTTCCTCATAATTCTATCTCTTTCATTCATGTTTTTCTTAAATACAGAAAATAATGTTGTCGGGGTATTATCTGTGTTCTTCAAATCACCCAACTTATGCAAATGATCAAAAATTTGATGAGCAACTGGTAGAGATGGGTCCCAAAACACTATTTCATCTTTTCCCATAAGCCTTCTAAGGAAATAGAACAACAAGCAAACAATCAATGAACCAAAATTGAAAGGATATTTCTTCTCCTTTGACATCCTCAGGTTCTCAAATAGTCATTGTCTGAGAAGCTCACACTAATCATAATATGCACCATTTGCAGCCATGTCATAGCCAGTATAAATTGATGTAGCAGACACAGAGTTCTATCTATTTTTGAAGTAGATTTTATGTCTGATCATTATTGATGCATACTTCACAGCTGGATTAGTGATAGGATTTTTTGTGAGAGCCTTTTTATCATATGTGGCACCAGTGAGTTCCATCACCACTTCATTTTTCACTTCTTTCAACACTGGCACTAGTCTGATATCACAAAGTTCGATGACTGCCTTGATTACTTCCTTGGTTATCAAATGAGGTTTATTACTCCATAAGAATTGATCATGCATTATGCTAAGGACTAGTTTAACATATTGATCATCAACAGTGGAACATAAATTAGGGAAGGAGTTCCAACAATCCAGTTCCTTCGTCACAATATTTGAATACTCGGATTTCACCATGAAGTTATCTCCAGTGAGTTCATTCAGCCATATGTCTATCAGCTTGTTGTGATTGAATTCCTTGGTCTTAACCCTAATATACATTTTGGTATCCTCAGTAGGCATGATGCCATGAGGAATTGTCAAGAAGGCCCCATAGGGTCGTCCTCGAAAACCTTCATTGAATATTTCCTATAGGGTCTAGGTCTTTCTAATGCTTTCACTACTACAAGAGTTTCTATTTTCAACACGCTGAGCTCTAATGAATTCAGAAAGAGAATTTGCACAAGCTCACAACAACACAGAATCAAAAAATACATTTTTTCCTTCACGAATAATCGAAGCTAGGGTTTACATAGCTCGCACTTCAAATCATCTTAAGAACACTCCAAATTGTTCTCTACTTCCTTTGAATACACAAGTGATTAAAATGCCTTTACAATTTCGCTTTATGAATCAATGTAATGCCCTAATTCGCATTAAATGCAATGGAATTCGAAAAGCTACCAAAAACCCTTTAGTTGCACTGAAAAACCCTAATACGCTCCATAAACTAGCTTACTTGCACTTTTTCTTTCAGTTTCTTTTTCATAACCTATGTCCATACATTCCTTACACCATATCCTCGTGCCAACATTTGACACGCCATATTTCTAGGGGGTTTGAATAATTTTTTGATAAAGCTCCCCCCAAGACCATGCTAGGTTTAATTCCCGAAGGAATTGTTTATACCAGATGAGGGCACAGATGCATCTAAATATTATGGCTCTTCTTTCTTTTTCCATATCTTGTTCATTTCTCGCTTAACCTCATATTTTTCAATTTTATTCATAGGTTCATTCTTCTTTAACGGAGCAGTCTGCTTTCCCTTTTTACTTATGCATACTCTTGAAATATGTCTCAGTTTGTTGCAATTGTAGCAGACAACATTTCTCTAATTTTTTTGACTTGCATTAATCCTTGATCTGCACTAATTTTCTTTATGTCCAAACTTATTACAAGTATATCAGTAACCAACAAAGGATTGATTCATTCTACTTCCATTAAACCAATTCATCATCTGAGTTCTGCATTCACTAGCTCTATGTCCAATCTTATTACATGCATAGCATTGTCCGAAGAAGGAACCAAAAAACTAATTCATCCTGCTTCTACATTCAGTTGCCCTATGAAAAAATTTATTGCATGAAAAAAAAATGCCATTGAAAGATGGATACCTTTGAGCATTTGGTTGTCTGATAGGTGGTCTTCTTCTTGGATTTCTTGTCTGTTTTCTTTTACCTTGAGTCTTTTGATTGTTCATAACTTTTGAGCTTTCACCTACTTCTAATCCCAATCTACCTTTGTCTTTAGATGGTTTTTTTCCTGCAATCAATTCATCAATCATGGTGGAGCTTATCTTAAAGTTATCTTCATAGACTTTTTCTTTTTCTAGTTCTTCTCTCAGGTTCACCACTTCTTGTTCAAGCCTAGAGAATTCATCAGACTTTATTTGCACTATTGCATTCAAACACTCTTCAATTCTCATATTTTCCTCCACTTGCACCTTTAGTTTGGTAACTTCTTCATTTGATTGCTTTAATTTCTCACTAACTTCTTTGTGTGTCTCTTTGAATTTCTTCAATTGCTCTTTAAATTTTTGGATGCATTCATTTCCTCATCAAGGTTTTCTTTCAGATCTCTATTTTCATTTTCAGCTTTGTCAAGGTCATCAAGGGTTGTCTGGAGTTCTTCTTTATCATCCATTTGTTCAATCTTCAAGATCTCCCTCAAGAAGTTAGGCTTCTCCAAATGAACCAAGATTTGATACCAATTTTTGAATACCCAAGATACTGAGAGGGGGGTCAATCAGTATCTCCTTAAACTTATTGAACAAATACCACCCAATTATTCCAATGCATATGATAGTTAAGATAAAAAGAAGCATTAACAGAACATGGAAAAATTTTACACAGCACATGAACACCAAGATTTTTATGTGGAAAACCTAGAATGGGAAAAACCACAGTGAGGGTTAACTCACAATATAGTATAACCGGTTATAAGATATTACAAAGGGTGGATCACTCCCAGAACTCACTGTCCAAAAGAGAGGCTCACTGCCTACAAAAGATACAATAACAAAATGGTCTATAGCTAGAGAATGAACTAATGAAGGTACACCTCACAAGTTTAGATTTAGTTCCTTTGAATCTCAAGAAATTCACATTCCAGCAGACCAATATTGGCTCTTTTCACATCCACACTCAATCCACAAACACTCGCATACTCAACATCTATACTTCAATCTCCAAACTATCTTGTATATATATCTGACTTATCCACAAGTATCAATTAGGTTAGCTCCAAGCAAATACAAAAACTTCTTAAAAACAATTCAAGCGTGTAGCACGCTACATCATGTCGGCATGGATCACTCAAACAAAATTTAATCCATTACACCTTCATCCGCTTATTAGGTTGGCCAAAGATAGACCTAATAACAAGAATGTAAACAACAAATGATCCCAACTTCACACATGAGCACCTATACGCACAATATTTTGTCCATGCATTCTTTCATCAACCAAAAACCATTTCCCAAGATTATGAGCAACAATGATCACCAGAGGGGAGATGCAGACCAAAATACCAAAGGACATTTTTGTATTACTGGTTCAGAATACCAGATCAACATTGACTTTGAATCTTGTAGTTGCAACTCATATATCATGGTGACATCAATGACAACAAAAAGTTGCATTAAGAGATGTGTTCTTCATTCTTCCAACAGATGATTTATGATATGGATGGTTGAATTGTTGGTAACATTTTCATTATAAGGACTCTTCATGACTCCCATGTTGATTTTTGCATTAGATAAATTTTTCCCCAGCATTACGAAGGTATCACTAACATGATTAGATTCCTCGATTGATGAATAAATAATACCTTCATGCTTAGGATTTTCGACAATCTATATTATTTCTAGGATACCCTATTCATGAAGTTGTAATCCTTCTCTACACTACTGGAAACCAAAGGTAGTGGTAGAAACACTGGATTTTGATTGTTCTTCAAATTATGTTGGTTTTTCAAAGTCGGTGTAGAAACCTTCTCCATGGTCACTTGTAAAATGTAACTATGAAATCTTGTGAACTTGGCTATAGCTTGATCACTTGCAAATGTATCTTAAGTAGGAGACTCTTGTTCTTGAGGAAGAGCATCTACGTTTCCAATGAAAGCAAGTATGTCATCATTAGATGTAGGAGTGATTGGTGTATGGACATGGTCATCTTTTGTGAAATATTGTATGGATTGGAAAATACTCATGAGATCATGGTATTATTTCAGAGAAATATATTCTTGATATTGACTTAATTCAAAGAAATATTTATTAATGGAATGGAAAATACTTATTAGATAATGGTAGTATTACAGAGAAATAGACCCTTGATCTTGACTTATTTCAGAGTAATATTCATTGTGCTTAGGATTATGTTCTTGACATGGACCTTGGGTTGATTGTGAAATATGAATGGAAGACTCTTGGGTGGTCTTAATGGATTTGGATGATGTAGTAGAGGCTTTTTTCAATGGAGCCTCTTCAATATTTCCAATCATGAAGTCAAATGAGGGGGTATGTTACAATCTAACATACATTTAATGTCATTATTTTGATGTAGAACATTGCTAGATGTTGTTGAATGGTCTTGATTGTGCATTAATAAAGTATCTTGATAAATATCCAATTTCTCATCATGTGAACAATGATTAGTATTGGCATAATCATCAAATCACTAGATATGTCCTAATAGGTTATCATAGGTATAACTGACATTGTTATAGCTTGTTTTTCCATCACTTTTTCCTTTCCATGCTCTGACATCGAATCTTTGCATTCTGAGATATTTATTTCTAGAAGATCTTGGATGTTGACCTATATTTACTACTCCTTGATCAATAATGTCTTGTATTAGATGTTTTATTTTCACACAATTTGTTTCTTATGACCTTTTGTTCTATGGTATTGGAAAAATTCATTGTCATTATACCATGTTGGTTTGATTTTTGATTCAGGATAATTTCTTAGCTCAAGAAGTTAAATGTATTTTGATTGAATTAACTTGTTTAGGACTGTTTCAATGGGTTCCCCTAAGGGAGTGAATTGGCATTGAGGAGCATTACTAGGTCTTGGTGGTATTGTTCCTCTTGGAATATTAGCATTTTATATGTTTTATTGTTTGTTAGATTGAGATTGTGTTTCTAGTAGAAATTTTGCATCAACAACACCGTCATTTGTTATGTTCTTGTTCTTAGCTCATATGTGGTGTTTTTCATTCGAATTTGATGGATATGTATGGTCCTTGTAGATCTTCACTAACCCTTTAGCGATAAGAGCTCTTTTAATGTTAAGACCTTTTCCTATGAGCTCCTCAAATGTTGTCACACATTGTATGCGTAGTTGAAATCCAAGTTTTGTGTTTAGATATTTTTTATTAATAAGAAAATAAGGCTTTTATAAGGGACACAAAACCCCAAAACTACAAAATATTGCTACAATAGAGTAAAACATAGCCAACCAGCAACAGAATAACAGCTAACCAAGAGAAAACTAACATACCACAATAAAACAAAAAGCACCTAAACAATAAACTATTTCAAATTTTTTAAGGGTCTCAACCACCTCAATTTCTTATTGATAATGCTTATCAACCAGCATCAACAGCTCTTCATTTTCCTCTTCAAAGTTCTTCTTCTTCTTGCCATGAGTACGATCACTAGGCGCCTTCTCAGCTTCTACCATTACACTATTATCTTTCTCCTTGCCCGAAAGCTCCTTCATTTTGTTGTTGGCAAGTCTTTCGCCCATCATTTGCTCATCCCTTTATTCTTGCAATTTGTGAATGATAATTTTAAACATTTATGAACTATTATTAATGGAACATTGCATAATCTTTAGGAGCCTTTCCATACTAGGTTTAACATCTTGAAACATCTTCTCAATTTCTTAAATGTGATTCTCATGATCCACTTTGAGTTCCTGAATAGCTTCCTCAACATCCATGATTTTTCTTTAAATCCTCCACCCCAATGGATAACTGGTCAAAATCCTCATCAACACCCTTCACCTCACCAACAACCTTCTCCTACGAAACCCTCGATTTGATATTAACTTTGTCGAGTTCCCTCAGGAACCACTTGGTTAATTTGAAGCTTCCCATAATACTATCTCTAACCACCCATAAAACATCTGTAATCACTTCCCTATCATTAATCAGGTAGTTGAAGTCCTCTGAAAAAGGATCAATCTTGGAAGCTTCAACTAAGTTCTTAGTAGGTCCCATCATCGAGGAGAGATCAGCATCCATTCTACCCTCCATTTTCACTTGGGTCGTATCCTCACCCACCTTCTCCTTCCCTTTAACACCAGCTCCCCTTGAACCCTCCAAGTTTCCCTTTCTTTGGAAACTACCACCATCATCCTCATCTCCAGTTTGAGACAAACCCATCCAACCAAGAGAGAACTTTTCTAGGACTCTTATTAGGTAGAGCCTTTTAGAGGGTGCTTTCCTTTTATTCTTCCCACCTTAGACCAAGGGGGGAGAAGGTAGGGCCACCATTGGTTCTATCCCATCCTCAGAAGCCATCCAGTCCTCATAATCCTCAATCATCGTAGTATCAAAGCCCTTATCAAACACCACATGATGCTCTTTCTTTTTACTCTTGATTTTCCCTTTCTCTTTCACAGGTTTAATAGGAATTTTTTTTCAGCATACTCCATAATAAGTAATATCAAACCCTCTTGCAAAACCATAGCACTAGGGTTTTTATGATTCACATAAGCCTCCAAAGAAGAAAGCAGGAAAAAAGGGAAAGACGCCAACATTTTATGGTGAAAATGATTAAGGAAATTGAAATGAACACCTAGGGTTGTGGTGAACCTACTATAAATAGTGGCGTATCGCATAATCACCTCTACAATTTTAGCCCAAATTGGCTTAATTGACATTTTGTCATAGACCCACAAAGTTAGTTTCAAAAGCTTCTCCCTTTCATCACCTTTAAAAAAATGATTCAACACCTCATCATTGGCTCTCCTATCCTTGAAAATTTTCCTTCCTTAAAATTGGAGCTCGATAACCTCTATAATCAACTCCTTAGAAATGATAAACTCAACACCCTGAACTGTCAAAGGTCTCTCCTTCTAGCCACTCACAAATCTTTTGGTAGCTTCATACGCATACCCATGAAGTCTCTCCATGTAAGGGGTGAAACCACCCTTAGCCAAAATACTCCATACCTTCAGCTTTCTCTTCGTAGGATAGTGGCTCAACACGGTTTTGATCCCCTCCCATCTTCACCATGAGCACCCTTCTCTTCTCAGACAGTATACTACCACAAATCCAAAAATAAGAATGCAGCTTCAAAACACCTAGAAAGCATGTAAAGTAATTAAAAACATTAACCTCCCATCCTTTCTAATCTTGGAGTATGTGATTGACATCATTATAGAGGATGGAAAGGACCTCCACAGGCATGGAAAAGTACCCCTCCACTTAAGAAACCTATAGAATCACCTCTTCTTTGACATAATTTTCCAACCTTTTTCCCTCTCTAAACACATGATTAATCCTAATTTCATCTAAGTTCTTTATCATGATTAAGGAATAATTAATAAGAGACTCAATCAACCAAATAGGGAGGTTAGATTTTGCAAATATTTGATATTAAGTGAATCCCCCTCAAACCAAACTTGTTTAAAACCCCTTTCAAATGTCAATTTAATGACATCATGTTTAGATTGTTTGCAATAATATCGATTTATTTTTCTAGAATAGGTCATTTGTATTTGTTGGCCTTATGTCTCCATATTTGTAGGAAGGAAGCAAAGGTTTTTCCATTTTTTTCCTTGATGAGATGTAGTTCATTTAAACTGACTTTTGCATCAATGTTGTAGGAGAAGTGAGCAACAAATTGGTCTATAATTTCTTAAAAGGTTTTAATACCTGGGGGTAAGCATGAGAACCGTTCAATAGTTGGTCCACCTAAGCTGCAAAGAAAGAGGTGCATAGGTATGTATCATTGTAAGATACCTCTAGACAAGCGGTGTAGAACTCTTGTGTATGTTCTTTGAGATTACCTCATCCTTTGTACTTGTCGAATTTTAATATTTCAAAGCTAGGGGGAAATGGTAACATTGTTATGCTCCTATCAAATGGATACAGATATAAGTCTTAGAGAGCATATGATTTTTTAGTTGTTCCCATTTATATATTGTGGCTCTTTTGTGTTAAGCTTTGAATTGTGATGATAGATCCATAGGAGGATTGTTCGATGGTGGATTATATGTGTTGAATGTTGTGTATTGATAACGGGGGATGTTTGTGTTATATGGATTCTATGGAGTGTGTTGAGGTTGAGGATTCAATTGATATTGTGGATTGTTTTGTGGTGGAGGTATTTTGTACGGACCAAATTGATTTTGAGGAATAATGTTTTATTGTGGGTTTTGTGTTTGTTATTGGATGTATTGTCGGTGTTAGGGATTTTGTTGCAAGGTTTGTTGTTGTTGTTGTGTGAGCAACTGTTATCGTGCAAGTATTGTTGTTGTGCAACTAGTTATTATTGGTAAGCAATATTTTGTTGGTGTGAGGTGATGTATTGATGGTGTTGTTGTTGAGGATGTTGTTGATGTGGTTGTTGAGTTTGTTGTTGAGGTGTTGATGGAATGATGTTTTGTTGATGATGTTGTTAAAGTTGATGAGAATATTGTTGAGGTGTTTGTTGAGTTATTGATGGATGTGCATTAGGAGCACTTGGGTGTATATTCTGTGAAGGTGGTGTTGTAAATGGATTTATCCCATATTTTATTGTGTTTGGATTCAGAATGTTGGGGTTAGGTTGATTTGTGTATGTTGGTGGGATGTTTGTATTTGGAAAGCCTATGTTTGTATGATTCCCTAGACCTTGATTATGAAATAACGGATTTACATATTGGTGTGCAAATTTGTTTAGATCCATCCCAAGTAGAGTGACCATAAGCTGACCTGGTACATTTGGTAAAGGAGGTTTTGGTATTTGTTGTACAATGTAATATACCAAGGGTTCGCTTTCGCATGGACGATTTATTGATATAATGGCTTATTCTCTAAGTGTATTGACCTCAAAGTTTGTGGGTAGTTTAGCACCTCCTTCTGCAAGTCTCAATAAGTGTAGATTTGGGTTTTCCTGTAATATATAGCATCAAGTGCTCTACCAAGAGATGGGTTTTGTGTCATCCCTAATAGTTGTTCAGGAGTAAATTTTAGGGTTGGTTTGTTGGTGATGTCTTCTATGATGATCGTTTCAACTTGAGATGTTTGGGTTTTTTTTTGAGTACTATACCCTTTGGGATTGGAACCAGGCATTCTTAGAGGTTGTTCAATAGCACTCGTGGTGGTGGGAACATTAGAACCATTAGGATTTGATTACATGTTTTTCTTATGTTGAGATCTCATTGTAAGCATAAAATTTGTAGTAACCCTAGGAGATTTTGGATGTGAAACTGTATGAAGATGGTTTTGTTTGGATGTTTAAGTTTCTTCAAATGGGCTAATAATGAAACCTTAAGTGATTTTGGACCAATGTTGGATGATGGTTGGATGCTCATGGAAGATGTAAAACCTTCAATTTAGACAAAGTTCGTTTTGACTAGATCTCTTTGTTAATGTGTGTTTGAGGATAATCCTTGCTTGTCCTAGACAAATGAGTCCAAGCTAAGGAAGATGATAATGAGGTCACAAACAAAGTAGACTATGACTCCAAATCAAGTTAGCTCACAAAGATTTGACACTAATTTAACTAGATACTTGAAAGGATACTTTTTCCAAGCAATAAGCTAAACTAGGGGATGAGATGGAGATCTAAACCAAAATGACCAATGTCAAATGTAGGTTGGTTTGAATGAGTTGTTTTATTGATTGGCTTGATCTTGATCCAAGGATGATTATTAGGTGTTTAAACAAGTCCAAAATGAACAAGTGAGGTGGAAAGTTGTGTTTTATTATTTTGGGTGGTTGTGTTTTATTGTTTTGGGTGGTTAAGATGACTACAAATCTATTCTACACAAGTCGCTAATTCTATACAAACTACTAGTTAAAAATAGGAATCTAATATTTTTAAAAGTTCTATAGTTTTTGGAATGACAGTCAAACACGCCAATCTACAAAAGCATCAAATGATAGTTAGACGCGGTGTACTACCCCTAACAAACATGGTAAGATATTTCAAAAGCGTAGGTCTATAGGAAAATGCACCACTTTGTGACAGTCAAACGTGGTACTATACTAGTTTTAGGATTTTGACAAAAGATTGCTCTGATTCAAACATGCCAAGTTGAACATATGCGTTGAATTGCAAACAGAAGCATTGATTTGAAAAATCAAATGCATTGGAATGCAAATAGAAGTGGTACAAGATGACAGTCAAACTCATTGACTTGACTCTGAGATAGGGTTTTTGTAATTTGATCCTAAGTATGTCTAGAGTTTAGAAATTTCTTGATTGATTAAGGACTAATTTGTGTTTGTTTGATATGAAAAGTGATAAAAATAAAATAAAGAATTGCATAGAGGACTAACTCAAAGGATTTTTGGATAGATTTCGTGTGCCTTCTTCAATAAGATCATGTTAATTTATGTCACAAGTATTTGAACAATAAAGACACACCATAGATATACAACTTAGCTAGTAGTACATCGGCTATATTAATTTGGAATAAGCCCACTTGCTGGAGAAAATAGCTCCAAGATGAATGGGTGAGTACAGTATACAAAGTTCATGTACCACCTTCACACCTCTCACCTTAAAAATCACAAGGTCCTAATCAAGGAATATTGGTCAACTCAACAAGTGAAAGTACATGGTGAGTTACTTCACGCATGATATTGTGTGTTGCATCATTCCAAGCTAATGGCTAAAAAGTCTTAAAGGCTACTAGATAACAAGGTTCGTAGTGGGGATCGATGAACAGTGAGCTTGTTTGTTATGCCCGATTCAAGGGGGTCTCCTCTCTTCTCGTCACCTATACATGTCTCGGTGGACCAAGGGTCATGAGGCTTGGCTTCAAGGACGTTGGCCACACATTGGGATACCTTTTTTCTCCCCCCTTTATATACCTCACTCAAAAATGTGGTTGAGGTCAACCTTGAGGTATTAATCCCCAAGCATGCCTCCTACTTGAAATAAACTGTAATGATGCTATTTATAATCCCCAAGATCGTTCTTAAGAGTCACGAGGGGAGAGCATATACAAACAGTCACACCTCAGGTCTACAAACAAAGATTACAAGTTAATGATGTTTTTGATTTTTGATAGTGCAAGGAAAGAGCATACGCAACCATTAACCTACAAAACATGGCATAGAGTTCATTTCAATGCACCAAACTTCAAAATGTGGGTTCAATTTTAAAACACCAAATTCAAATGTGCAAGTTGTTCATTTTAAACCCAAATCAAAATGTGCAAGTTGTGGGTAAATCTTAAAGCACCAAAAGAAATCTGGAATTTGTTGTTCTTTTTAATGCACCAAATTGAAATGTGAACCTAAACTAATCAAAAACCTACAAAACCAAATGTCAGTAGTTTTTGAAATAATATTTTCCCAACATATGCCACATGTTGCACAATTGTTAGCTTAAGAAAATCAGGCCCACATTAGGGTTAGAATGAAAGAACTAAAAATATTTTGCAAAACCCTAAATAGAGCAAACGTGTTGAGATTCTACAAAAGTGTCATTGTAACATAATACAAAAGTGTTGATCCTCTCAAAATCACCAGTGTAACCTGCAAAACAAAGAATAGAAGCATCAGACACAAGTGTGGAGATAGAGAAAAAACGTCGCAATGTGACAATCAAAAGCATTGAGTTTTGGCAAACTCATCGAATGACATTCAATCACATCATTATAATATAAACAAAGATAGAAAAATAGGTCAAGCAAACACATCAAAAGAATTAAAAGTGGCAATGTAATTTTTCATACAGTGAGTTACAACAAAGGTGTCACTGCAGGTAGAACAAACACGTCGCAATGATGCAAAAGCACCTCTATAACCTGTAGGTCTACAAAAACGTCTAAAAAATGTTAAATCTGAAATGTGGGTCCCATTGAGCGCCAAAATATCGTAGGGGAAATATGCATTAGTTGCAAAAGCATAAATCAAGCCATTAGAGTACAAAACACTAAAAGCTATCAAATATTAGTCATATAAGCCCATACTCAATGAAATTAGCAAACAATGTCATTAAAGATTCAACTAAAAGTAATGAAAACACAATTCAAGACAATTATGCTCTAAATGTATGTGGATTGCTCTATTAAGCATAACCCATGATTACAAAAGCTAGGATTGATGATTGATTCACAAAAGGATTCTCAAATTGCTCAAGAATTCAAGAATGGCTCATGAAAATTGTGAATGATTTTGATGAGGATATGACTTGTTTTATAGATTTGCAGATATTTGATCGATGGTCAAGATTGAATCTGAGGATCGGCGAATGAGAGGAAATCAAGGAGATCAAGGGATGAAATTGAATGAGAACCCAAAATATCCCTATTTTCATGGAAAATTGGTTAAAGATATTTTAGAGGGAAAATATATATTCAAATTTGAATTTGAATTTGAATTTGAATTATGAAATATTCTTTTTGGAGGGAATATGCGATTTAGATATTTTGGAGGGAAAAGATATATTTTGAAAAGAGAATATTCTCTTTTGAAAAAGTAATATTATTTGTGCAAGTTGGAGAAAAATTAGGAATTGAATATTTATGAAAATTATTTGATTGTGAGGATGAGAAGAAATTAGGATTTTTAAATAAATAATTAAAAATAGAATTTAATCAAGTGGGATTGAAAAAAATAGAATTTAATTAAATTAGCAAAATTATTTAATCATGGTGGGAAGAAGAAAAGTGAATTTAATTAAATAGTTAGAAATTATTTAATTAAGAAATTAGTAAGAAATAATGAAAAATGATGAATTAATCAAATAATGTTAATTATTCAATTAATAGAGGAATATAGTGAATTTAATCAAATAATTAAAAAATATTTAATTAAAATGAGGAATTAGGTGATAATGAGGAAAATGATGTTAAAATGCAAAATTGAGATGTGTGATACGTTTGAACAATTTTAGGTGCACATATATTTAGTTGTGCACAAGCTCACAAAGTACTCACACTCTTTGTCATTTCTTTAGTCCTTAAGGCACTGCAATTTGCTTACCTATTCTTCAAAGAAGTATTTAGGCTTGGGCTATCCAAGAGCATTGTGAGTGATAGAAATAGTCAATTCTTAAGCTTTTTTTTTGGCAAGAGCTTGTTCATTTGATAGAGACCAAACTCACACCCAACACTAGCTACCACCCCCAAATGGATTATCAAATCAAGATTGTAAACAAATGGGTGGAAGGTTATTTGAGAAATTATGTTGTTGATCATCAAAAGGTATGGATAAAATGGCTCCATCTAGAGGATCACTACTATAAGAGTACTTATCACACATCAATTGGGATGACACCCTTCATGGCTTTGTATGGGAATGAAGCCAAAAATTCTCTAACCTTGTCTTCTTTGATAGCAAGGTCTTGATAGCGAGCAACTTGATCCAACAAGGTCAAGTAACTTAAAAATAATCTTTGGTAGGCATAAAATTAGTAAAAGATGTATGCAAATTATCATAGGATAGAGAGAACATTTGAAGTTGGAGATCTGATGTTTGTCTAACTATAACCATACAAGCAATCTCCCTTAAAGGAAAGTAGATCTACAAAAACCAAACCTCGTTTTAAAGGCCTTGTAGGGCTTTGAAGTGAATTAGTGAGGTATGAGTTGGAATTGTCAAAGAAAAGTAAGATTCACAATGTGTTTCACATGTCTTGCCTCAAGAGGGCACTTGTAAAACATATCGTACCTTTAGTAGAGTTGCCTTCATTAGATGAAGGAAAACTAATTTTGATCCTTGAGGCGATTATAGAGGTAAGGAAAAAGAAGCCAAGGGACCAAAGCATCATAGAGTACTTGATCAAATGGAAAAATCTCTTTGTAAAAGATGCAATATGGGGAGTCTCATAAATGTAGAATCATCCAAACCAAAAATTGCTTGAGGACAAGCAGTTTCGAGTGGGAAAGACTTGTCATGTCTTCTTTTTCTATAATTTATGTAATGGACCAAAATTCCGATTTCCTAACTCATGTCCTTTCATTGATAGCTTTTTGTGGCTATATTATGCCCCTTCATCTATCATGCATCTACCTATGACCCCAAGGTTTCCAAGTATGAAGGCACAAAAAATCTCCTAAATTGTTGTAAGTTGCCAAAGTTGTGGAGTTCCCCTCTTCGGCATGCCTCGCATCCCAAGTCTGCTTTCTTCTCTACTTTGTAGGGATTTTGGGCTTCCCCATCCAATCATCCCCTCTGCCAATTCCCCACCTTCATTCCCTCTTTAATTGAACCTTTGAAATCTCCCCTACCCTTATGCCTTTCCTCCAAACTTCCACCTCTTTTCATTGTTCATCCTCACCTGCCTCACTACATGATTAGAGCTTCATTAATGCCTAGAGTGGCAACATGTCTTCCAAAATAGCTCCTACCAACATAGGCATGGAATTCAATGTTGAGGATGTGGATCCTTGTGTACCTCCAATTGTATGAAAGGGGAAGACAATTTTGACCACCATTAATGTAGTAGCTAGGGTTTCAAACCCTACGAGACCTCTCGCCCTTATTGTTGAAGACTATGACAACTCAGTGGACATTTTGTCATGTTCCCTAAGTACATTTTCATGCACGTACACATGAGCCTAGGAAAAATTCAAAGGAAACTAGTGTCCGATAGATATCGGAAATCCCTACCACATACCAACCTTAAGTGGAAGCCATTGTTGCAAATTTTGATATGGGTGTATTAAGGATTCGAAGGCTTCATTAAATGATTATGATGAAAATGCAAATTTTGATATGGGTGTATTAAGGATTTGAAGGCTTCATTAAATGATTATGATGAAAATACACCAAACTATAACTAGAATTTTTTGTAAGCCCTCATATTCAAGCATTCAAATTTTAGGATGGAAACCTACAAATCTACAAAGGTCAAAGGATGAAAACCTAGATATCTCATATACCAAGGGACAAAACCCCTCTTGGTTGAAGGAACTATCTCACCCTGAGATCATATTGGATCTTTAATGTAGATTAAAGTCCTAGATATGCATTGGCAATCCAAGTTGCAAGTAGTCGTATTGTAAACCTTTTATTTGCAATTAATTGTGGCTACTATGCAACATTTTACAACGTATCACAGACTTGCATAATATAAGAAAATCTTTGTGATTCATTTTTCCTTTTCAGGCTCGATTGTAATTTGGGTTTAGCAAATTAAAGTAATATTTAAACATGTAGTCTATCATCTTGATGTGGACAAACCAATAATATTAGTGTGTCAACTAAGATAAAATAAAGAAGTCTAAATGATAAAATGTGTCACTAATGCTATTATGTTTATATTAATATAGTTTAGGGTATACACTAGTTTTAAATATATTTCAGACCAAAATTTAAACAACCAAAAATATTTCCATAAATACTTATTTGGGGACATTATAGTGCCACTAACATTAAATGCATTTGTATTGTCACACAACAATCCCAAAGAAATGTATTGATCTTTCCAAAAGTGTGGCACCCCACATTAATATAGACCATAACTATGCAAATTAATAAAATATATTTTTGTGCAAGGTGTACAAAACCTTCTCCCAACAATGTCAACTAAGTGACAATTTGTAAAAACAACTTTGTTATAATCACCATACAAGGTCCTCACATCAAGTTTGAGTAAGGTTCCCAGAAAAATTTCCTTTTCTAAAACTAAAATTGTTCTCACCACCTTACAACCTTCCTTACCAAAGATGTCATGTGCTCCTACAAACTTCATTTTGCTCATTGAAATCAAGTTCCTTGACAAACCTAGGATGTGCAATATGTTAAATAGATTTGTTACTCTTCCATCTAAAAAACAAGCTTGAGACTTTCATTATCATTAATTTTGTGATGTGTTGCCTCCCGAGAAGAATTCTCCATTGTACTCATGTAGAAAACCACTTTGTGTGGTGAGTCGTTTAAAACAAGACACCAAAATCAATAAGCCATCCATCATCACATTCATAAGTTGGAAAAGTTGCGAGAAATGCATCTTTGAATCTTTTATTGGAGGTTTCAAAATTTGTAGCATCATTTGAGCTCTTTTCTTCACTTATTTTTTATGTGACCATATTTTCTACAATTCCCATGCTTAACCTCAAACTTGCCAAGAGACCTAGATTTTCCTTTAGAATTGGATATTTCCTATCTCATTTGTGTGGTCTTGCCTTTTTTCTTAGGCCTACCTTTGATTAACAAGGCATCCCTAATGGAATCCTTGTTTCTTCTATAAACAAGGTGATAACCACCTCCTCAAGCTTCAACTTAGAAGTAGAATTGATCCTCATAACAAGAATCTAGCAATAAACATAATAAATTAATACACTGGTCTTCTTCATCCATTTTCACATCTACTAATGTAGGCTAACTAATGAGAATATTGAAAAACATTCAAATGTTCAGTAATAGAATCATTATCTCCCATTCTTAGAGAACTTCTAGAGGAAAATTGTCAACTAGAGACTCATTTGGTACAAAGCCCCCAACCTTATCCAAAGTTTACTTATGATATCCTCACAAAACATTTAGCAAAACTAAATCTACAAGACAAATTCAAACCAAGCTTCTTGGCTTCCTATCAACTATTAGCATAACTAAATTTACTAAAATAGCATAACAAATTAATACACTGGTCTTCTTCATCCATTTTCACATCTACTAATGTAGACTAACTAATGAGAATATTGAAAACATTCAAATGTTTAGTTATAGAATCATTATCTCCCATTCTAAGAGAACTTCTAGAGAAAAATTGTCAACTAGAGACTCATTTGATACAAAGCCCCTAACTTCATCCAAAGTTTACTTATGATATCCTTAAAACGTTTAGCTAAACTAAATCTACAAGACAAAATCAAACCAAGCTTCTTGGCTTCCTATCAACTATTAGCATAACTATATTTACTAAAATAGCATAACTTAATATGCAAGACAACATCAAACAAAGTCTAACCAAGCTTCTTGCATCACTAACAAGCTAACACTAAAATATTATAGTCCTTGTAAGGTACTACAACAAATCAATAGTATATCATATAAAGTGGAGCTCCCACAATCTACATGAACATGCCCAATCCTCCATGTGTCATGTTTAAAGGTCGTTGAGCATAAAATTTTAGTTCAAATAGAGTTTATAGAGCTTAATGTACAAAAGGAAGAATTATTTGTCAACCAAAGGCAATAATTCAAACAAGGATCAAGATGCTACTGACTCGGACAATTACATAATATCTCATCAAATGGAAGAATTCAATGCATGAAGATGCAACATTAAGATGGAGAATTCATTTAGAAGTACACAAATTTAACCATTGATGGCAACGCTCCTTTGAAGAGAGAGGCTTGCTAGGCCCTTATTGCATGGGATGTAGTGGGAAATATGATGACCAATTAGGGCCTTTCTAATCCTTAATTTAATATCATGATAGTCCTATATAATGATTATAAGCCTAACATACCTACATTGGGATTAGTGGGATACCCGTCATGTTATTAGGAGAGGGTCTATATATAGGAGGTAATAAGTAGTTGTAGAGGATAATTTGTGTATTCTATTCTTGTCAAAGACTTTTAGAGGTTGCCCCCTAAGTGGGTGAATCCATTTTGAATAATTTGTTTCTATTTCACTCTTGCAATCTTGTGGATTTGATATATTGACTATGTAATTTCATAGCAACTTACTTTTTCATAACCTTAAAACCCTAAGTTGCTTCAATGGTCAAATAGAGGGTTGGATTATAGAAGAGGATTCTAAAGGAATGAAAGCAAGAGCTCTACACACAATCCATAAGGAACTAGGGCATACTTTTTAGACATCTAGGGATTCACAAACAACACCCATCATATATATTACAATTCACTATTGTTGCAACAACTAACACCTTGCACCTAGGATATGTTCACACATGTTCAAGCTTATTTCATCATCCAACTATTTAATTAGTCTAGGGATTTGACAAATTCATGCCCCGAAATGTGCCTCAAGCATCACCTTTCCCAAGTCTAGATGTTTAGAGTGCAAGAGTTGGTACAAGGTAATTTGTCAACAATGACAAGTTTTTATTAGAACAAGACATTATGCCCATATAGGATGTCAATGTGCCAAGAGGATATTATATGCTTAAGCAAATAGGATTGCATCCACACAAACAAGTATGCACAAAATCAAACACAATAACTTACACTATCACCTCTAATAATATAATACTGAAACACAAAAAACCATACATAATCCCAACAACATTATCTTCCTATATATCTTCTCCGACTATCAAATGCCTACATCAAATAAAAACAAATACACTTCATTTTCCCTCTTTACTTTTCACATTTATATTTTTAGTGCAATCTCAACTCCATTGTTTCTTCTTGTTTTAAAGCGTTAATTATATTGTTAATTTTTTTCATCATTATTGTCTTACATTTCCCAACAAAGAAAACCTAATAATTAAAAGTGGAACTCTAGAACACACTAGAACATCTCTTTTTTTATATAAATTGAGGTATTGGCCCCCTCCCAATACATCAAAAATCAAAACTAATACGAAATGAGTTTCATTAATAGGCCAAAGCTCGCCAAAGTATTATCTAGTGAGATTTCTCTATAATTAAAATGAAAGTACGATTTGACAAAGAACCATAACTAAAGTTTCTAGCTTGATCATTTGGAAGAAAACCTAAACACTCCTAACAATTAGAAAGCAAAGCCCACGCCAAAAGTAACTTACTCCAACTAGAACTTTGCCACAAGAGATTCTCTCAAACCATTGGCACCAACGTCCTCTATCAACAATCACACCATCCTGACCAATATCTTAATTGCCTTTTAGTTCGTTCATCTCTGAAACTATCCATATGCGGGAAAGAAGACTTAAAAGAGTCCGTTGCCAAGCCAACACCAAGAAAATAATCTTCTCCACTTTTTTCCCAGAAAGCTCCTCAATATTTCTGCCTCCCCTAGCAGGTAATGGAATCTAGCGTCTAATTCTTTGAACCCCTTAAAATCCAGACCTAACAATTTGCAACCAAGAATGGCTATCAAGAAAAAGTTTGTCACCTCAAGGGTCTTCACAAGGCCACCTCTGAAATCTTCTTTCACATAATGCATGGCCAACGCTTTCACCAGAGACTTGTCTTTTTGATGAAATCCAAGAGGTTTCAGACAAACATAGAAGAAATATTAGAGTGAACTCTACTCCTTGTTCCTACCTCAAGATAATCATACCGGATTACCTCCTTTACCACCATCTCCATCGATTCTGACTGCAACATAAAAAATTTACCCAAATGTAGATGACATGATTCCATTCTCGAAGATAGTGAAAACAAGAGAAGTTACTAGCACCAAACAAAAGCCCCTTTTAAAAGGAGAAAAGCCCATCTTAGCAGCTTCCATTTAACCCCTCACACATGCCAAGAGTTGGAAAGACAATCAAAGGAAGGAATGGCATCCTAGTGATTGTGCCACGATAATCAAAGGAAGGAATCTTAAATTGTTCAAAGCCTTGTGACACGGTATCCCATACGGAATCTGAGCCATTCATCTATTCGTGTTTTTATCAATTATTATATCTTCACTTGAATCATTTCCATTATTTGCTAAGAAAATCTACCACTTCATTTGATTCTTCATAGCAATGATGCAAGGAATCCAAAGATTCCAAAGATAGGCTAACTGTATGGTCCCCATGGGGGGGGCTTGGGCTCCTATTTTCATGGAGAAAAAAAAAAAATCTGCTACAGGATTAATTGGAATTTTTTTCAGCCCAAACTGTTTTGGGCTGAAAATTTCAGCCGGTGAGATTGGGATGGGGCTTGAAATTGCCCCACCTGCTTAAGAGTACTTTCCTGCCACTTGTCACAAATCTAAAAATTTAGAACCACAATTATAGATTGCATTGAAAATTACCATAGAGTCTCCTCCAATTCACAAGGAAATACCACATTGCACCACTACATGAAGACCTTGAGGTAAATCAAAAGCCTGAACCTCATTGTTCATTCCATCTTTTAATTTCCTGAAGACAACTCACCTGAGAGACCCTGAAGGGTCCCCTTACACAACCAGCACTTGAGGTCCTCAGATTACCTCACAAAGCAGCATCAAAGTTTAGCTTGAAGGAGCAACCTGAGACCCTCAGATTGCCTTGCAAAGCAGCATCAAAGTTTAGCTTTTAGGAGCAATAGGAAGGAGTCATCCATTTAGCAATTTTCCTTAAGGATGAATTGGAATGAGCACCAACCGCCCCATCAATGGGGAGAAGACTTCAATGCAACCACTTGTCCAAAACCTATGCAACCCAAGAAGAAAAAAAATTCCTTTTTAGTGTTGTCATGGTCCTCTTAACATGGCCACTTCTAAACGGCTATTTCCAGTCTTGCTAGCACTTATTCTAAAGAAAGTATTTTATCAAGAAAGATTCTTTGATTTCTCACTTTCCAAATGTGTCAAATTAGTAGTGGACTAACTACCGAAAGACAAGAGATTAGAGCTTCTAGTTTCAGACTTGGCCAACTCTTGAAAGACTAAAGTGAAGTCTCTAGAAAAGCACCGAACCAATTTAGGCACATGCAACCTAGATCAACAGTTAACTGCAAAGGGGTGTTGAATCAGTGACTGGTTCAGAATTTCTTCATCACTGTAGTAGAGAGTGCACCTAGATGTACAAGCAAACCCAACTTTTCCCAATCAATCACCAATCGGTATTTCCCTGTGCAAGGTGGACCACAAAAAGGCTCATGCTTTGGGGAAACAAGCTTTGTGCCACCATTTTCAAATGGACAGATCTTTATTCATAGACAGATCAAAAGCAAACAAATATCCCAACCTACCTGAGTAAGCGTCACATTTGGAGCTAGCCCATCTAATCACATCTTCCTCTTCTATGATAATTTATTCTATTGTCAAGAGAAAGTTTTGGTTTTGGATAAACACCAATGTGGAAAGGCCTTTCCAAGAAAAACTGCCCTACCATTTATTCGTTGAGAAGCTGGTAGTCCCTGACCTTCCCCAAGAGACCGTCAAGACCTCTTTGATTCTTGCAAGCCCTCCCTCTCAAATAGGGGGCAGTAACCATTTTGTGAATCTTCCCATAAGCTAGCACTTCTGCCATTTCTGATTTCTCAAGTAAGATGGTCAATGATTAACAGTCTAGAATAGAGAAAAAAAATTCACATGAGAACCTCTAGTGGAATTAGCAATTGTGAAAATACAGATTGGGTCATATATCCATATTTAATTTTGAAGCATAATGCTTCACTTGGTCAAAGGATTAGAAAACATTTCTGAAAACTAACTTGGCACCCAATTCCTTATTTTGCTTAACCAATATTCTTAAAGCTGCCCCTTCATCAACCTTAGGAGAGCAAACTATATCGCAAGCCAAAAGTAGGATTTTATTTTTATCCTTCATTCCTTGCCATAAAAAATCTCTCATGACTTTGTCAAGGGCTTTGACCAAGCTAGCAGGGGTTTTGAGAGCAAATATCAACTAGACCTACAACACAACAAGAACTAATTGGATCAAAAGGATTCAACCAACAAAGGGCAACCACCCACCTTTCCAATAAACCAGTCTAGAATGGCAAAGAGTCAATCAAGTTCTACCAAAGAGGAGCATGACCAGCCCCAATGAACAACATCACACCCAAATGCTTACTAGTCAAAATCCCAACTTTGAAGTACATCTCATTAGCAAACTGGCCCTGCAAAACATGAGTTAAGGAAAAATAAATAAATAAATCTCATTTATTAATTTATTAATTAACCTCAGGCTATTGTATAGGAGAATAGAACGTCTTTCAAAATTGTCTCTTTTCCAGACTTGCTTCCCCAAAAGGAGTATATCATATGCAAACTGAAGGTGAGTGAGCATCCATCATCTGAGTTGCAACAATACATTTCCATCTCCCAACCAATATAGCCTCGTCAATAAATCTCCCTACAACCTCTACCATGATAATGAATAGGAAAGAACAAGGATCTCTCTCACGAAGGCCGCTTGCTAATTCAAAGAATCCAAATGGGCCACCATTGAGAAGGATGGAAAATCTTAGGCTCAATATACAGCTGAAACCCACTCTCTATTCCTAACAAAAGCCAAAACATTCCAAATTTTTCATTAGCAAGCGTCGATTGACTATCATAAGCTTTGTTAGTGTCTAATTTAACCACCATACTTTTCAAATTGGATATTACAACTGAGTTAGCTACCCCATGGGTGATTCAATGCCTTTTGTGACTGCTTGGTCAGGGACAAACCCTCCTCCTTCACTCAATATGATAATTGGGAGAAGCACTTCAATCTACACGCCATCACTTTAGATATGATTTTGAAACTATATTACAAAGAGAGATTGGACATAACTCTGCAAAGGAAGAAGAAGAAGCATTCTTCAGAATCAGAGCCATAAAGGCGCAATTGAGATTGTTAAGCACTGTTCTTGAACGTCTTGGCTCATTTGCAGCCAGCCACACATCCTTACTAACTTATCCCACCACTTTTGGGGGAAAGCAGTTGGGAACCAATTCAGCCCAGGATCCTTATCCAACTGCATCTGAAATATGGCAAATTTGGTGTCTTCTTCTGAGAAGGAAGCCATTAGATCATTGTCTTGGAACTCAGAAATGAGAGGTGGAATAAATTGGATCAAGCAATTTTGAGCATTCAAGTCCAATGCTTCCTAACTCCAAAAGATACACAAAAAAGGCTACAGCCTCCAATCTGATTTCTCAGTGTATTCCATTTACATAGTATTGATTTGCTAAGAGCTTCTAGCTCTACCTATGTATAGTGTTTATTTTGTGAGATTTTGGTTCTATATGCAAGCATTAGCTTGTATACTTGTTACCGTAATGATAGGTCCAAAGAGACTCAACATGTTGTAAATGAAACAAAAATAACCAAGAAGAGCTAGAAGCTCTCAGTAAATGAATTTTATTTCTGACAGGAATTGTAGGCATTACATTCCTACCAACATTACCATACACTACCGTGCTACACACTAATAATGTTGCTAAGTATTGCCTAAAACAAGATTGAGTTGCTGCCATTGCTACAATAAAGATGCCTCCTACTCTGCAAAAGAAACTCATCTAAATGTTGAGTATTCAACGAATTTAGAAAGAAACTCATCTCAGCGTGAAGTCTTCAAAAGAATTTACTTCACAAACTTCACAATAGTAAAGTATATGTCAACTAGTGAATAAAAATCCTAATCACTCCAAAACCAAACATAAAATCTACAAATATAGTTTTGAGTCTCGACAGTCAAAGGAAAGAAAAGAATGACGCCATAGTGCATATTTTTGTAAATATAGAATCAAAAACTTAAAATACAATCACAATCATTCATTGCCACTTTATAACTTTTTTCTCTTTAAGTTCAACGTTGTATCATATATAATGAAAAATTACAGCAATAACCACTCTTCTCCTAAAGAAACAAAATTTGTAGTAGGAGCAACCCATACAGCAAGCATGAGTGACAAGGCAGGTACAACCCGTCGGCAAGAAAAGAGAACTATTAAGACTGCTAGATATCCAAGAAAACATGTAACCAGGCAGCAAAACAAAGGGTATTAAAAGCTAATAACATCGAGAGAAATAAAGGAGCTGGATTGCCGTAAAAACGTATCATAAGAAGCAAACAAGCAACAAGTATGAAAATGGAAGACAAAACCAGTTTGTATAAGCCCAAGAAGATAAAGTTGACATTTAATAAGCGTATCATATTTCCAACAGAAACAACTTTATCGTAATTTAAGAAAACAATACATGAATTTTCAAACAAGACAAAAACCTCCTGGACTTTAGGTACTCTATAATCTTCACCAATACCATTCATCTATAAAATAAACTGCTGAAACTCATTATTATTCAAGTTTGATTTAATCCCATTTTACTCCAGAAATCAGACTTCCATTATCCAAACAAATCATGCAAAATAAACAGATTGGGAATTTATTTTTGCTTTCAATTATGTCAGCAAAAAGTAAAGCAATAAAAGCAGACTCATTTCAAACAAGTCACAAAATAGCAATCATCTGGGAATCTTTTTTTTCGTTTTGCTGTCAACAATATAAAAGACAAATTCAATGGGCTTCAATGCTCTTTACCTAATAAACCATCAAAATCAAGTAGAAAACAGATCAATTTTTTATTGTAAACATTATTTTCTTAAATGCACCAAAAACAAGCCAATGTGATACACACATTCAACATCTTGGTTGTGCATGTCTGCATTTCCTGAGATTGAAAGGCAGACATATACCATGGATAGAGTTTGTGACCAAACAAATTTGGCTCTCCAAAAGTGTTGGGATTAAAGTGCCATCAACCTTGTAAATCTCATGTAATTTAAATACTCCTAATATTGTTTGTAATTCACTCATAAGGGATAGAGGGTTTCACCGACAGTGGTAATTACATTTTTACTGGTATGGTAAATATTTATTTACTGGCCTCGGTAATTATCTATTTACCGGCAAGGAGTTACTGTGTTACATTTACAGGACAGGCATCATGGTAATGGTTAAAAAGTTAAATCGGAGATTCTAGGTGTCCACCTTGGGAATATGATATTTTGGGATGTTATGACAACCATCATAAGGTGAAAGCATCTATGACAACTATGACACCTGGCATAAGATTCTATGATGACTATGACAGCATCTATGATGGAATCTTTGCTATTTTGGACCCTAGGTGCCCACGAATGAATGATGCCTTATGACAACTGTAAGAGAATCTGTAAGAGGTCATTATGGGCTGCAATTGATGATTCCAAGGTGGTGGTGTGAGGATTTGACCAATTTGGACGCCATTCTTCGTGGGTTGTATTTTTCTATTTAATAGGTACTTGGAAGTGGATTTGAAATGAGTTTTGTTCAAGTTTTCTTTGCAGGGGTTATGCTGCTGATTGAAGACTCAAGAGAAGTTAGAGTGGATGTATTGTAATCACATTTTGCTGATAATACAAGCTATTCATCTCTTCTTTCTTTTGTGGAGTTATTCCCTGAAAGGGTTTCTCCACATTAAACACTGTGTTATGTGTTCAGTTTTCTGTTCTATGCTTTCATTGTTATTGCTGATTTAAAAATCCATATTATAAACGCTGTCAGATATGATTTACAGTTGAATTCAACTTCTATTATTGCTGTTCACCTTTGGTATTCTAACAAAAAGCAGGATGCTCTTATAAATCTCAATTCAACCTGCAAACAATGAGCAACACTTCATACAAATCCCTGAATTAAAAGGTAAATATCATCATTATAAATCAAACACCTGAAGGAATACATAGCATGTCAAACAAAGAAAGAGGTGAATGTTTAACACCAATGTTTAGCAATGTTTAGCATAGTTAATCAGATATGATTTACAGTTGAATACAACTTCTATTATTGCTGTTCACCTTTGGTATTCTAACAAAAAGCAGGATGCTCTTATAAATCTCAATTCAACCCACAAACAATGAGCAACACTTCATACAAATCCCTGAATTAAAAGATAAATATCATCATTATAAATTAAACACCTTAAAGGAATACATAGCACGTCAAACAAAGAAAGAGGTGATTGTTTAACCCCAATGTTTCGCATAGTTAAAAGTAAGTAGGCCATTTCCATTTCGCAATTTTGTACAACCATAGCTGTAGCTGGACAATCTATCCCTTAAAGAATAACATATGGTTGACAGATATCTAGCCATTAATGTATGCCAATTCAGAAAAAAATGTTCAAAATTCTACTCGGTTCCAAAATTGTTAGAATTTTATGAAAGTGAAACAATAATCCATCAATTAATTGGAAAGCTTCAATGAAATATTGAAATATATGATTTTTTAAATCTCATACAGAGGTGAAATATATGTTCCACAGTGTTTCCAGGACTGGGACAACGGGATCTGTTTTGGGGACAGCAGAGGATGGCAACATAAAATTATATATATTATTATAATTTAAAACCACCTTTGAAAATAAAGTTATTTTGACATGTAGGAAGTATATTTTACAGTGTGTCAAATTATGATGTTTTATCAGGATTCAGCTGCATAGTGTTCGAGTCAAACTCTGTGCTGTTGAGTCCTAATAAAATATCATAATAAAGCTATCTTCATCAATGTTTGGGTGGAATATGGATGAGTACTAATCTAGAGAGTAAGAATTTAGCTCAAATGTCAAAACAGAATATCACTCTGGTGATAAGTATGGTTTGTATAGATCATGAGAAGTCTTTACTTGGATGATGGTGCAACATATTCTATGACTTTCTTTTGATCCGTTAAGACTGTTGCACTGAAATCCATCTACCTACACAGAAAATGGGGCAAAAGTCCCATTGACTACAATGAGGAGATCTTGTGTCCCGCCACAGTATACTTCTGCCAAAAAAAGTAGTATTCTCCAATATGAGTAAAAAAGTAAATCACTGTCTTCTAACATGACATTTTAAGAAGAATGTGTAATACCTTATTTAATCCCCACTCGAAGGAAGATTCAATTAATGTGCGACCATTGTGGAACCATGATAAAGATGGTAAGATCATCCATTAATGATTGATTAATAAAACAAGGGTACAGTTTCTTGCTTGTCAAAGTCATCTTGCAGATCTTATGATAATTTATCTTAACTGCAAACCTGAGTCGTGAGGTCTTTGTCAACCCACGGGAATCTATACTGTTCATTCAAAACTGCAATGCTATTATGAACACATACTTGTGTGAATAAGTAGTGCTGGCCAGAGGACAACAATTTTTGGGGGGTAGAATAAATGGCCATGTAAATATGTCATATTTTTTTGTATTAATTAAATTAATGTGGCCATCTAGCTGTCCCAGACATCCCTGGAACATAGGGCTGAGTTTGGACACATCACTTAAATTTTGCATGATAGGGGAGAGCATGTACTGGAAATGGGGGTTGGATGGAAGACGCATCCCCATGTAACATAGCCATAAACAGATCATTTTAAACAGAGAACAGCAATATATGATAGCTTGCTAGAGATGAACCTTAAATTTTAAATAATAATAAATGATCTTCAAAAAAATGCACCAAAAACAATGACTTTCATGTACATGTTCCATATTTCCTGGGAAAGAAATAAGCAAAATTTACCATCTAACATGTATAGAGCTTGCAACCAAAGGGTAATGGCCCTCCAAAAGCAGGATGTTTTCCCAATCCAATCCACAAACAATAAGCAACACTTCACAATATCCTTAAATAAAAGGATAAACATCATCATAATAAATCAAACACAAGAAGGAATATGCAACATGTCAAACAACAGAGAGATGGTTGCTCAATCCCAATGTTTAGCCTAGTAAAAGAAATGTAGGCCATCTCCATCTGCCATTCATACAAACATAACTGTGGCAGGAAGCTCAATCCATTAGAATGCCACCATATGTTTGGCAGTTATCTAACAATATTACAACAGAAAAATATGTTAAAAATGGAATTCATTTCCAAAATTGTTAGAATCTTACAAAATAATAACTTTATCAATTAATTGGCAAGCTTCAATGAATATCTGAGATATATTATTCTTTAAACAGAACCTAATAAACAGATCATTTTCTACAGAAAGCAGCAATATATAATGGCTTGCTAGGGATGAACTTACAAATTTTAAATAAACAAATGATTTTTTATACTGATAGCCCACAAACTGGCCTATCAATATTGATTACTAAGTACCCTAACAAGGATTTCCAGCTAGGACTTGATATGGACAACTTAACACGCATTAATCAAGATCTTTCCTCATAAGAAACTCTGCCAGACTCTGAACATTGATGTGAGTTGGCATTAGAGCATTCCATGTACAGCTAAGGGAATAAACCATGCAAAATCATGACTCGAGGCCACACAACAAATGAAGGACTTGTGATCAGCATCATTAGTATACCTTGGGGTGAAAAAATAATTTTTGATACAAATCACCTTGGGGCTTGTTCTGAAGCAGGAATTCCAGACGTTTGAACAGATGGAATGTTACTTGCCGATCCATTCTCAGCTGGTGGTACAGTGCCCCACTTGCCTTCTGATTCTAAGGGTTCCAAAACTTGCACACCCCCATCTGACAATCCAAGTGCGAATTGATTTGGTTCAAAAGGATGTGCTGCAATAACAAGTGGGTGTACACTAGAGCTGCAAAATAAATAAGAGCAAATAGAGTCGAAAATTAGATCACAGCTCAAAACAGCTATGACAATACCTCTCTCTTTTGACACTAAAACACAAAGCCATGGCATCTTGTATCCACAAAATGAACAAGACAACAAACTACTAAAGCTCATCTGCAACTGAATATCTGAAACATATAATACACTGGAAGTAAATGGTTCTTGCAAAATTGTATTATTGATATTCAGTACAATGGATAATTGTAAAAGTGAAAATATTATCTTTGTAAAATTAATGATATTTTGGTACAATGGATAACTGTAAGGTGATGAAATATATCTTTGTATGTGTTTTCTAACTTGTGTTAGTAATACAATTCTACAAGATTTTATTGGGCTTGGGAGATTATTTAAATTTTTCCTCTTAATTTTCACAAAGGTACCTTTTGCCCCTACTACCACACCATCCAAACTTATATCATGCTTGGCCCCACATTCTTTTGTGTTCAATAAATCAGAAAATTTACCTACAGGACATTCAAACATCTAATCAATCTTTCAACATAGAGTATTTCTGATCTCTGTTACCTAACATTTTGAGGAAGATAAGCAGATGGACCAATTCGACATCGCAAGCGCATTGAAGCAGCATGGAAGACACCCACAGTGCCATCAATAAAGCTGGCATATATTAGCTGACTATCACATGAATATGTAGCATATGATATTGGAGCAGAAAGGGACTCCCGTGGCACCCACTGCCATAAACCAGAATTGTAATTAGTTAAGACACTTAGAAACAGATGCCAACTTATGATTTGAATGAAGCAAAAGAAGTAATATCTACAACAAACCTGTTTAAGGCAATCAAGTTTACTGGTTTCATATGTAGCAATTTGTGTTTCATGCACAACCAAAAAGTGCATCTGGTCCTGATGAAATTGCACTCGAGTCTCTGCTAGTGCTGATGGTACTCTACCTGCTGGAATTTGTAAAAACTTACTCCCTAGCCTTTCCCAGCCATCTGTTCCCCAAACACAAAGCTGTAATGCAATAGATCCCAGGTGTCACTGCATTAGCTGGTACACAACCTACTTGATTGGCTTAAGAAAATGCACATCCTAAGCTCGCAGAATCGTGGATTGTAGGGCAATTACCTGAGCATCTGCACCTGATGATACAAGCACATTTTGCACATGAGAAAAGGCAAGACCTGTTACTCTCTTTTGATGTCCCTTCAGTTTGCTCTTCACCTGCATCCAATAATCATTTTGTATAAATGGGTTCAAGAACTTGTATGCCAAAGTGAACTGCAATATTTATAACAAGGTTTGGAATCTTACTTCATCCACACGAACATTGTAAATTTGAATTGTGGAGTCTTCCATGCCAATAGCAATTATGTTGTTGTCCTGTGGGTGGAAAGCAAGAAATGTTGCTGCTGGTGGTGGTGCCATGAAGGTCGTCATTGTCTGCAGTTAAAATAGGTGAAGTATTAAAGAATGAAAATAGAGAGAATCTTCCATATATGGATATAAAGAGTTATCCATCTTTCAGCAACTCTTTACCTTGAATGTCATCATGTTGAATAATGAAACTTTTCCACCACTAGCTGACATAACATATGAGTCATTTTTTGATAAAGCAAAGCAAGGCACAGCTTCTTCTGGATTAGTATCACTTATGTCATTAGTCATCAGTATGCCACTAGCTGGTTGCCACAACAGAGGGGAAACGCTTGTAGTTGCCTGTAAAAGAAACTCCCTTTCAGAAAATTGTCTCATGCATTCGGTAGAAGAGCAATTAGAACAGATTTTGAGCATATACATGATAAACTTGAAAAAACTCTCAAATTCTCAATTGATTGATATAATAACATCATAGGCACACATGAAATAGAGGTAAATGATAAAACCTTGCCACTTGTGTTGCGTTCATTTCGTGACCATTTCCAAAGCTTGTGAACAGCATTAGAAGCCAAAGCCAAGATTGCAACTCCTGAATTAGTATATATTAATCTTGAAACCTGCAAATTACAAAAAGAAAAATCCTTCAAAATCTTATATGGAATAATAATAGGCCAGTAAGTTTATGAACCAGATAGTACATTCATATATGAATGGATAGTTTTGGAATGACTTCATTCAAAAACATGCCAACACAGCAGAGAATAACATTCTAAAGTTGGGCTAAAGCATCCATCGAAACACTTGAGAGGGCATGAAAATCAGGTATGTTCTCCAAAGCGCTGGCTTCTTATACTTAATCAGACAAATGCATAGTAAAATGCCTGCACAGTGACAATCTTGAACTTCATGCCTATATTGACTATTCCCATCTTGATGCTTATATCTATAAGCATAAATGTGGAAGCACAGGCAATATTAAATAATAATTTGCAACGAACAAAAATAACAAGTTCATACTGAACTGTTGCTATCTTTTTTGTCAGCAGCCTCAGTTAAATCCATTGCGAGCTATTCAAACTGAAATTAGAACATACCTTGCTTGAAGGTAGGTTATCAGAAAGTCTTATGGATCTGCATTGAACTGGCTCATTTACTTCAGTTGGTTTCCAATTCTTGTTCTTGTCAACTGGATCATCTACCACCCTTGCTTTATCCCCAATGGTTCTAGAATCTACTCCATTCTGAAAAAATAGTAAACTCCATCATTTTCAATTATTTCTAATTTTCAAAATTGGAGGCTGAAAATTAACAGAACCAAATTTTGAATCTCACCACCATAAATTTAGCAAACTTTTACTGACTACTGTAAAATTTCCCTGGCCTTCAGAACATTCAATAGTTACAAAATAAATCATAATAAGACCTCTTGTTGCTGTGCACATCCTTGAGAAACTTTCAACCATAACTGTAGAGACTTACCAGCCCAACCATCGAAACTGTTGAAACAACACGATCAGATCCCCCTGTGGTTTGTCCAGCAGGGATACTTGAAGCTGCTATCTGATTTACTACAGACACCTGCAGAATCAAATATTAGTCAAGGCATATTATTCTTAACATGCAAGCATGAGAGCCAAACAATACAATAGATGTGAGATTCTTGCCTTTGAATCTTGAGGAACTCTTGCAGCATCAAAATTGCGATTCTCAGATGTGCGCAACAATCGAAGACCGTCACCATTGACTAATATTTTGATGCCATTATCACTTGTTGAAACAGCCAATATTGTTCCTTCCTTGTTGAACCGAAGACGGGGACTCGGCTGAAAATGGACAGAAAACAAGTAAGAAACATCCATGCTCCAAACCACAAAAATAAGTAAACTGTGGTATGAAGACATACAGGTAATCCACCCTCTGCATCAACTGTTGTTAGGATACTTGTGTTGTCCATGTCCCAGAATTTGATCATAAATTCATCTCCAGCAGCCAAGAAGCGATTTCTAGTTGTATCAAAGTGCACAACACCCATAGAGCGCTTACGGAATCCTTGATAAGTTCGTTTAATAGCTCCTTCACTTTCATTCCACTCAACAAGATAAGATTCTCCTTCTTTGCTTGTTCCACAAGAGAATAGCCTGCATAAATTTTTTGTGCTTTTTCTCAGCATATTATCAATCCAATAGCAAAGAACATCGATGTAGACTCTCCACAAAAGAAAATGCTAAAAAGAAAATGAATAAACCTTGTCCCATCAGCACTGTAGGCCATTGTTGTGCACCAATGACCAGGAGCATCATAATCAACCCTTGAGCCCATTTGATCATATAACCAAGCCTTTATCTTTCCATCAAGAGCAGTTGAGAAGATAAACTGATGCATTGAGACACAAAAAAAAACCTTTAAGTTGACAAATTATCGAACTCTAAAAATTTCAAATAAGTGCCTTCAAAGAGAAAGTTCTGTCCTAAGTCATATTTAAATGAAGAAATCCATAAACTTGCCAACAAAATTACATACTAATTACCTGAATATTTTCTTTATAATGTGGGCATACCGAATATACAGGTGCCTCATGACCTTCAAAAGTATACTGATTTGCCCCACTAACAGCATTCCATACCTGTTGCACTATTAAACTTTTATTAATTTGAGATTTCCCAGGACTTAAACTCTATAAAAATAAGTTTGGTTTGTCAAACCTTTATAGTTTTGTCATCTCCACAAGTAATGATGCACAATATCTTGTTGGGATTGGAAAAAGCAAGGTCATTAACACCTCCAATATGAGCATCAATCTGTCAAAAGATATGAACTGTTACATGTAGATAACAGCAAGTTCAATGGAACAACCAATGCCCTTATTAGCATGGCACAATATAACAAGATACATCTCATGCAACATAACATCATGCTTTTCTATTACAAGCATGAGCTCTACAACAAAATGTAACAGGGTCATCAAAAATAATTCAAAGGGAAGTGTTTAAATACCTCTAGGTGCTGCCGCAAATCATTACCACCATGGAAGGTATATATGTGCACGATGTGCTTTGAATAAGCAACTCCTGTTTACAGTAGCAAACAATAGATATCATATAGTCAAATTCAAATTGATGAGATTCTACAATACAATATCTTAGAGCGTACAGAAAAGTTTTATATCCATAGATCAAAAACATCTAGCTATAGTGCATACCAAACAAAGACCCATCTGGACTCCACATGACACGATTGACTGATACACCAGGATCCTTGCCAAGTGCTGCCTGTTGTCCCCCACAAAATCTGTTGTTAGAGTATTTAATAAAGTTCAACAAGCAAACAAGAAAAAAGAAGAAAGTTATTGAAATTAATATCCATGAAGCACCTCCCATTCCTGAGGCAATTGGTAAACCAGCGAATAACTACACAATTTTGGAGGCATCTGCCATTGGGTTTCTTGAAGCTCAATTTTGATGCAACCTCTAAGGTAACCCAGGATTGACAAGGGTGAGGTTCCTTTTAAGGAATGAGGGGGGTTGTTTTTTGAAGGGGGCTTTCTCTTCTTGGGATCCAAGACAAATAATGAAGCAGAATAGTTAGCAGTCATAGGAAGGGAATCATTGACTCTTTCTATAGGTTGCAGAAAACTGATTGTTGAAGGTAACTCTATGGTGGTGATTGCGGGGCTGTGCAAGATGTTTGCCAGATGTTGAAAGTTTAAAAGGTTACTGGAAGAGGCACTGAAGCTCTGTATAAACTTTGATGATGTTTAATTTTTCACTGTTTTAGGGAGCATAACAAGGTGGCAGATCGTTTGGCTAACTTAGGCATTGAAATGAATCCTTTGATGGCAGAAATCAGTGAACATTTGGAGGTCTGGGAGGTGCTGGAACCTTTAGTCCTCTCTAATTCCACAGATAGTGTGGATAATTCCACTTGGAAGATTGGCAACTATTATTTTTTGTATGTGTCGAATGGGAGAGGTGGCAGCCTCATAAAGTGAGAGTGTTCAAGTGACTTTATATTGCTGCACCCTTAAGTTATTTTCACATATTTTGTTTAGATTTCTCAGCTCAGCTGGGTGTCCTGTTTGCAGGTTGCAGGTGTTGTAGAGTTGGGCAGCCAGGTTTGAACGGATGGCCAGGCAATGGGTAGAGGGGAGGCAGCATGACAGTATGACCCTTTTTTATTGCGGCTTAGTCTTTGATAGCAGGTTGAAGGCAGTTTTTTCTTGCCCAAATGAGAGATTCTGAAAATGGTGAATTTGTCTTGGGCCTGAGGGATTGGAAAACACTGGACAGCTCAGGTCAAAGAGAACCGTTACTGCTAATTTTGTTACGAAGCTGGAGGATTTGGTGCCAAAAAAAGCTATCAGTGAGCAGATCATTGGGTTGGTGCTGCCAAGTTTTTCCCTGCAGTTAGCAGTGATGGAGGAGGAGGCAGCAGCAGTGGAATCTCTGGGGTCCCAACCACTGTGTACATGAAGAAATTTGTGCACTGAGAAATGAAATCCAGGAAGTGTACCAGCAGGAGGAATTGGTAGTTTTTTGTAAGACTTAATTCTGGTGGTGAATCCTCTGTTCATTTTGCAGGAGGAGGGAAGATTGGAGCTGGTCTCCCAGTTGCCTCTTCCATCTCTGGCTGGAGATGTGCTCAGGACTGTGGTGAAGGGCCAAGCTTTTGTAGATGGTGGCAGGGTTGCTTAAGGGGTTGGGGACGGTAAGAGCATGGAGCTGGCGGTGACAAGCACTTCTGTTGCATGAAAGTAGCTGGTTATGTGGGCTTTGCAGGGTACCACAGCCACTGCATGCATGAAGAAATTTGTGCACTGATAGATGAAATCCAAGAGATGAACTAGCAGGAAGAATTAGCAGATTTTTGTAAAAATTTAGCACTGGCAGTTAATCCTAGGATTATTTGCAGAAGGGAGGAAGATTGAAGCTGGTCTCCCAGTTGCCCCTTCTGTCTCTGGCTGGAGACGTGCTCAGGAGGCTGAAAAATTCCTGTGCATGACCAAACTTTTGTAGTTGGTGAAAGGGTTGCTGAAGGTTTTGGCAGTTGGTTATGTAGGCTTTCTGGGTTTTTTTATTTTTGGCATTTGGGGTTGATTGGTTTGATGAAGCCATTTGGCTTGTAGAGATTAAGCCCTTTTTCTGTTAGCTGGTCATTGTTACTGTTTCATGTATGTATTTTGAATTTTATTCCCATGGAAGAGGGCCCCAATAGAACCCTCACTATTTTATCAAAAAAAGAAATCCATGAATCACCAACATTGATCAAATTGACAAGGCCAAGAAACTAAAGCAACTCCAGCCTGTATCTGCATAATATATATCAGAACAAGTAGACCTTGAAAATTCAAAAGAACAGCCTGAAGACTTTGTAATTTAAAATGTGTCACGTACATATGAATGTCCAGGAATAATGATGCTAACTTCCTTATATGTATAAAGATGTAAAGGTCATTAGTAATACCTGCATAGCCATAGTACAAGCTCCAAGATCCCACACCTTAAAATTTTTTATGGCCAATCTCTCTTGTGAACCTACTTCCCATAAACCTATATCTCCCATATTTGTACCAACTAAAAAATAGGTGCAGAAAAAATATTTGTTAGCGGCATATATTTTTATCATAAGTCAAAGAGAAACAGGGCACTTTTAAGTTAGCAAACTATAAAAAATGAGAAATATCAAAGCACAATGCCATACCTAACAGTATAGTCTGCTGCACCGGATGAAAATCCATGCTTGTAACTGTTGAACCTTGATTCAAAATCCGTGCAACATTCTTGGGAAGGTCATCTTGTGAATATAAGGCCTGTGGAAGATTTGAACCAGGATAGCTAACCTGCAAAAGTACTTTAGACTCTTAGAGGAAATTTCATTTGGTCCTAAAATTTTATTTCTTCTTCTACAGAAAACTGAATTCTCTATCACTTGGAGTTTCTGAGTTCACCAGGCATTAAATTATATTTGTTGGCTTATGTTTATAGAAATAATTTAATAAACAATATGAAGCAAGCAAACTCAAAAAAACCTCATCTCCAGATTGCCCAATTGCTCTCGCTCGCTTCAGAAGGTGATCAGAATCTGCTGATTGATAATCAACTGTGGAAACGTTAGGAGGAGTCCTAGGCCGCTTTAGCAAAGCAGCTACAAAAAAAAACAAGAAAAGTGTGTTACTGGAACAACATAAGATAAGCATGCTGAATCAAAATGAGATTAATCATAATTATTCCTATATCAATTATATCAAGAGAAGTTGATTGATGCCTATGCATATGATACCTGTACTTGTTGCAGCACCAAGTCCAATCGGCCCTGCAGAAACTGCCGGATGAGGTGCAGGAGCAGTATTTGCCATCCAGCCTGCGAGAGCAGTAGCAACAGGTGCAGTTGCTTGTTGAAAGGGCTGCAGGCAGAAGTTCAAACAAAAATCTTAGACGACAAGTAATCATGACTCTATTTTCAGTGATATTGATTACAAACTCATTTAAATCACTCAAAATGAAATCCATATTGGCATACCACGTGGCCACCAAGTGCTGGGAAGCCTCCCCCTTTGGGAATTGCTCCCATAAGAGGATTAGCTGCAGGGGATGGTGCACGTGCTCCATTTGGCTGTCCACAATTGTGATCAACAAAAAGTGTTTTTATGTCTGGGTTGGGCCTTGGATTTTTGCAAAGCTGATGCTGCCAATTCAAACTGCAAGAAACATCAAGCACCAAAACCAGGAATTTATAATCAGTAATTTGAATCGAAGTAAACAGATTCAAGGACCAAGAAAAGATTCATCAAAAACCATAAAATATGAGCAAAGGTATAGCTAACCAATCCCAAAGCTCATAAATACAAACCTTTGATTGATGAGTGTTCTCAAGCGCGATGTTTTCAAGGTGGGAAACTGCAACTTGTCTCGGAAAAGGGGATTAGCCTCAATAAGCTTTTTGAGCTCAACTAACATGATATTCCTAGCTGACTTGGTCTCTCCATACTTGGAAAGTTGTTCATTTTCTCTGGTGTGCATGCAGACAAAACCAAATTCCAAAACTTAATTAAAATACAAAACAAGTAGGATATCGAAAAGAAAGAAAATATCCCCAGGTAGAGTGGAATGTGTTGCAATCACTTTTTGATGGGAATTTGGATTCTGCAGGATATGTCCAGAGTGAAATATAATATGCAATATTCAATATTGCAATGACACAGGCAAACTTGTGGCACAATATGCAAACGTGCCAATATTCTTAATGCAATAAGATTCTAAAGAATACTAAAGAAAAAGGAGAGATTGTGTAAGCTACAAACCTAAAGTTCTCCAATGTAAGAAGCTGTGTAATCTCCTTGAATAGTTCTTCATTGAATGAAGAAAAAACCTTTAGGTCTTTTACTAGAATCTCCACTGCTTTGGCTCGGTCTTGCCTGGCACAACGAAAGATGCATCTTGATTGTATCAGTTATCAATTCAAACACGTCCAATCAATACGCATAAATACACACCCTGAGCCTTGAGATGGATAAGTTTCAAGAATATTTTGCAAATCATTATTGGGGGATTCTTTTTTCCAATCAGAAAAACAAAACCATTACAACAAAGAAAAGCATTGTCAGAATTTGCAGATGATCTTAAAGCATTAAACAATGAATGCAAACAACTATTACAAGTACAGAGCTAGGAAAAGAGTACTTTTGATAAAATAAAATCTGCACATATCACAAATTATTTGTGGCCTATACTGTATTAAATCGATAGAATGAAACCTTGGAAACAGAAGAAAAATACGTTCTCTCAGCAATTTGCCAGAAGCCAAAGATATCAGAACTTGTGCAAAGAAAGCTCATCGTCAGACATCAAACATATATATTTATCTTAAGCTGTTGCAACTTTAAAATTTTCTATCAGATTTAACAGCCATGAATTATCACACTCCAATAACAATGTCTTTTGTCGCACATATGTTTTTGGGTGCAGTGAGTAATTCTTTACGTTAACTACTCACCTCAGCCCGAGGCAAACAGTGGCAACCTACAAACTTTGCTGCTAACTCTTAAAGATGCAGCTGGATTACAAATAAAATGAGTCTCAACAGCCACTCAAACATGTACAGCCCAAAAAATGCAATTTTCAAGAATTAAGCAAGAAAATTTCACAAGTAGTTCGTTTTGTTTTATACGAACTGTTTGGTTAATACTTAGGTAGCCACTTTGCACGGAGCATTTTACACGATAGACATTATATATGGAAAAAAAAAGTGTGGTTTATAAAAAAATTTAATAAATATGAAAAAATGCAGTTAATTACTTTGAAAAACTCATTGCTTAGTGAAAAAATTTATTTTCACAGTTGACAAAATAATTCGTAACTGGATATCCAAATGATTGTATGGTGTAATAGCAAGTTGCCGAATGTTGGGCACCTGAGGTGCTGGGTTCAAGCCCCTTCATGAATTGGGAAGAGATCCCCATTTGTGACATCGCCAGGTGGGGTGAGTTTACTCTAGAAACAACGTTGAAATGAAAGTGAAACTGCATGTGGTTGAGTGTAATAAAATCTATTTGGATACAATTATGCAGTGTTTTCAAAAAAATAATATTTAATAATTATAAAGTAATTGATTATTTAAAAATTATAATATTTATATTCAAATTCAATATATAGTTTGAGTCAAATTCATTGATCTATATTTCATAAGCAGTGGCTTACACGAACCCAATTTCTTATGAGAATGAATGGTTGACTTAGCATTCATTGCATCTAGGTGATGTTTAAAGGTGTGAAGTAGCTATTGGGAGGTCATCAATCCCAATCCTACTCCAATTCAAATGTGCTTAATCCTATGATGTCCTAATGCTTCACCCCTATAAGCATTCTTAGATATAATGGGTGCTAAGTAGATCATTCATTATCATTAGGAATGGGTTCATGAAATATAGATCAATGAGTTTGACTAAAAAAACTACACAGTTGAATCTTGATATAGATATCATAATTTGATACACTGCAAATAATACTTCCTACTTATTTAAAAGTTAATAATTTGTGAAAAATAATTATTAAACAAAAGAGGCAGTTGTTATATAAACTTTTATAAATCCATTGCTACTTTTTAATTTCTAAATTACAAGGCATCTCCTGACATTTTAAATAGAGTTTTTTCTGCAATTTTGTTGTCATTTCCTTTCTTCTTAATAAGAAATTATACTTACGGGAGTGTGATCTACATGTGATTTAAAAGGTCAACATTAACTAAATTCACAGTTGTTTTTTCCAAAAGCTCCTACTTAATCTAATGGACTCCGATAACCTCGATATTAGCTAAATTCGCACAGTTGTTTCCAGATGCTCCTTCGCAATCTAATAGACTGAAAACTGCATGTAAGTTGCTGGAGACAATTGTTGAGAGGCCAATTAAATATTTACAGTTAGTTTACTTTCTTTTTTCCATTGGTTGAAAAGAGGGCAACAGCACCTAAAATTGGCCTATGTAGGTCGTATTTGGTGAGCAAGGTTAAAAAACTCAATCTTTGAATAGAAATAGAGGATTTGTTATGAAAAAAAAGGACTTGAGTGGCACTTACTTGTCCAGTGCCTCCAGATACTTCTGTTTCCTAATCTCAAAGAATATCTTCATAGAGTATCGATTGTCATCCACTTTGGTGAAGCCGCAAAGATACCTCTCCACCTCATCCCAGTTTCCATTCAACACCTCCTCCTCGAAATACTTGATATTAAAGAAGAATCCCGATTCCTGTTCAAGCCTGCCCATGGCACAACATGCCCAGGCCCATCAAGGTTAATTCAAAACAGTAATCAGGGAGAAGAATGTAAAGCGAATGCAGACTACATGCAAGCTTACTTGTGGACGCTCTCCTTGAATTTCTCCTCGTCCAGAAACTGCAAAATGAGGAACACCAGCTCTCTGCTCAGGGAAGTCATTTTTCTTTCGTCCTACGTTACCCTGATCTTTTATTTTCTCGCCATGTCAACCCCAGATCTTTAAACGCCAAACCCTAACTCCTTCAGATCCCCGCCGTTACTGTACGAAACAAGTCTGGTCATAACGCCTCGCTTTGGGGATTGGGAAGGGAGGTCCAAGTCCAACGCTCGGAAGAAAATATGCCTTAAGTACACGTCATCCACGGCACCAAGAAGAAACAAAAGTTCCTATCTTCCTGCCTCCTCTGCGTCGATCCGATAAGCCGGGCTGCGTATCCATCCATGATAAGCCGGGCTGCGTATCCATCCATGAGAAGCTCTCCAAGGGGCAGTAGAGGAGGGACCCGCTGGGCTCTACTCTACATATGAATAGCGCTCATATTTTCTGTCATTTCTTTTCTACAGGACGGGGTATACGCACTCCAAACTCCCTGGAATAAATCCGCACCTTACACGTCTGGGATTAACGGCGAATTTATAGCTCTACAGTTTTGCTTCGCCTAAGACACTTTCCAAATGGAGAAGATGCGATAGCAGCATAGAAATTTGCAAGACATGTGAGGAAAGGCGATTAAAATTTGATTATGGGCAAAAGAGGTCAACATCTAGTAAATTAAGAGGATGGATAAGAAGAGTAAGACATCCACTAGAGGTCAATTACCCACCATTGTAGTTATCATCACATCCACCCCCTCTATCATTTTAACTCATTCGCGTGCTTAACAGCTCACCTTCTTAATAATCATTGCTCTTTCATAGCTTTTTTCCTTCATAAATGATACCTACAATTACTACTTAATTTAGATTGTCATATCCCATTTTATTTGAAGGTAATTAAAATTTTATTTTCTATTTTAATTTTGGATATTTATTGTTTTCATATTATCATATCATATGATTTATTAAAAGGTAATAAAAATAATATAAAGGAAAGAAGAATTAGAAAATAATAATGTCATAGACATAACAACATTTAGAAAATAAAAGCAACGCATTAAGTGATTGTACTTTTCATTTTTCATATAGGATTTGTAGACACCTACACTAGACCACCTTGTATCAATAATTAATTAAATTGATTAATTAATCAATGTGGTGGTATAGAGGGAATTGACTAGGATGAACTAATGAATATAAATTGATTAATTAATCAATGTGGTGGTATAGAGGAAATTGACTAGGATGAACTAATGAATATAATTATTGATACAAGGTGGTGTAGTGTAGGTGTCTACAAATCCTTTATGAAAAATGAAAAGTACAATCAGTTAATTAATTAGTTCCGTTGTCATCACCTTTAATTGTCTAATTAATTATTATTAATTAGTTACTTAATTTCTTCCTAACTAATCTCTTCTTAATTGATTAATTTATTAATCAATTAATGAATAGTTTATTATTAGTTTATCAATTTTAATTTTAATCTTTATTTTCTAATAGTATCTTCTAAATTAATTAATAATTTATTATTAATTAATCTATCTCCAAACCTATGCACATATGGTTAGTTAATTATAAAAATAATTAATTAATTATCCTCACGGACCTTTCTCAAACATCAATTTCTTCTATCAATGTAAATTTCTAAATTCCTATTATTTTTACATACTCATTCATAAATGAAATCAAGCAAATAAATTAAGTAAATTAAAGATTATGCAAATTAATCTCCACCATTCATCTTTTTCATCCAAAATTCTATCAATCCACCTCTTTTGTCTTAATCTATCATATGGAGAATTTTACAAGTTTATGTTATAGGAATCCCATTCTAACTTTTAGAATCCACATACTCCATCATTATTGAATAGATCATTTTAATGCTTAATATGAGTTTTTCTTGGTATTAGAATAGCATTATTAGTTCCTTCATGGAATTCAAGGGTAGTTTTTAACTAGTGATTAAATTTTTTAATTTGAGTCAATCAATTTTTTTATTTTTTTGATATATTATATTTTAATTTTCTTAAAATAAAATGCAAGATTTTTAACTTTTTTTTTAAATTTCTCAATCTCATTGGTGATGAGTGCAATTTTTTTTTAATTAACTTCTTTATGATAGTTTTTCAAGACATTTTTTAGGAAAAAATTTCCTCCACTTCTAATTTTGTGTTTAGAATTTGTATATTATTTTATATAATATTTCAATACATATATTTAACTAATTTACATTTAAAATATTATATATTTTTTGTTTAGAATAGTTTTAAAATATTTTTATTGTATATCAATCATATAATTATTATTCTAAAAAATAAAAAATAAAAAATTATACATTTAATTTTAAATTTTAAAATTTAAATTATTCAAAATATAAAAAAAATTGTTATAAAAATTAAATAAATTATTTAAATCTTATAATATAGAATTTAAAAGTTAAAATTTTAATTTTAATTTTTTTTTAACTTTTTTAATGTTTATAATTTAAATTTAAATTATTAATATTTGCATATTATAATTGTTATTAATAATGTTTTAATTATTGAATAGCTGAATTTATTATTTATAATATATTATAATTCTTAATTTTTAATAAATTATATATATGACATTTCATAATTTATAATTAATTTTTATTATTATTAAAATTAATAAATTCAAATAATAATAAAGGTTTAAGTCAAGATTATGTTTATATATATTAAGTTTTAATTATAATTATATAATTTTAATTAAACTACAATTGAAATTATAATTAATTAGAATGTATAAAATTAATTAAAATAAGATTTAATGTTTTAATTAAAATTATATAAATTATTCTTTCATATAATTATTTAGTTTTAGAGTTAAAACATATATAAAATGAAATTTTAATTTATTAATATTATTTTGAAATTTAAAATAATTATAAAATAACAATAAATATTTGAATCAATTATATTATAATCCTAATATTAATTAATAATTATTTATCTTTTCGCTTAGTCGTCAAAGAGGCAGACTTCTTTTAGGGAAGTCACGGACCAAAGACTTAAGTGGATATTGTTGAATTATGAGTCGTTGGTGTTAGTGGTCATGAAAATGGTTCTGGGTTCTGGCCATTTGGAAAGCAAAGAGTATAGAAGAGACAATTTCCATGTCTCTTCTCGGTTCTTAGCCTCTTTGTTGGACAATCTGGTGCCAAAGGTGGAAACACAAAGTTTAATGGTTAAAATGTTTAGAGCAGATTTAGTTGAAGGGATGGATGTGGTTCTTCGTGTGGTGGTTGAAGGCAGAGGATGTCTAAGGCCTTGCAACATGGAGAGGGTGAGCTCTGAGGATACGATGAAGATATTCTCATTCCTCTTGGACTTGCAAGGACCTGGTTTGATGCGGCATCGAGCGATTGTGGTGGTTGTTGTTGTTTTTCTTAAAAATCTCTTCGAGCTAATGGCGATCAACAGTGAGGAGTGGAAGGAAGAATTTGAAGATTTTGCAAGGCTGAATAAATTTCTTTAAGTTGGGTGGTGGTTCTTTGTTTGGCTCGTAAGCGTTAGTTTCTAGTTCGTCTCAGCTTTTGTTAATCTTAACTGTTTAAATGACATTAAAATGTTTTAAATGGGGATAATTTTGGATGAAGTTCTTGGTGGCTCATTTTGGATTTCGGATGGTTGCTGAAGTTGAATTTTGGGATGGGTGGATAGCATGCTTTCAAATTGCCTTATTACCTACATGGCAAGCGTTTGTATTTTAGTTTTAATATTAATAAAATATGGCTCTTACATATCAAAAAAAAAATTATTAAATTTTTTAATTAAATAATTATTAAGTAAGGATATTATAATTTAAATAAACTATGACCTTGATTTTATAATTATTAATTAAATTATAATTATATCTCTAAATATTATTATTTTAAAAGTATTATAATTATGTTTAGAGTTGAAATTAAGATTAGAGTAAAAATTAGTGTTAGAATAAGATATAGTTGGAATTATATGTTAATTGAATAAATGCAATTAAATATTCTCTTTTTAATGATAAATATATTACAAGTTTGTGTAATGAATATGTATTTAGAAATTTGTTACATTTTAGTGAAAAATCTTAACTTCTTCAAATAATTATTAGCAAATATTAAATTTATAATTAAATTTCTTAAATTAGATATACAAAGTTAAAAAGAAACAAAGGAGGGAAATAAAAGAACAAACTATTTATTATATGGTGATGGTGTAAATGTGAATGAAAACTAAAATAAAACAAAGAAAAATATAAAATATTTTTTAATAATAAAATATTTTTTAATAATAAAATATTTTTTAATAATAAAATATTTTTTGAATAGTTCTAAACTAAATAAAACAAGAGTTGCAGAGCTACGAAGTTCTGCCAAAATGTATAAGAATAGTCATGTTTTTATTTGTTGTGCCTACTATGTTTTAGCAATAGTGTTGATATTATAATAACTTAATATTAATCTTGAAATTTGTGAGATGGTGAAGTTGTTACAAACAAGAAACATGTATTGTCCTTTCAAAATTAACAATCAATGTATTTAGATCAAATATAATGAACAACCTACCCTGCTTGTTATGAAATACAATGAATAACCACATAACTATATCTGAACAACCTACCCTGCTTATTATGAAATACAACGAATAACCACAGAACTATATCTCCAACAAGACACAACATACAAAACTTATTAATAGATGATAGAATATCTTAACCCAAAGAACCTATGACAACCAAGTAAACTAATTATAAAGTTAACAATTTACAATAGGCACAATATCTGAGATACGTTTATGATATACAAAATTAGGAAAGAAAAGAGAGTGTAGGCCTCACATACAACATGATTCTGGCCCCTTTTAAGAAGAGGGTTGTTAGGCATATCTCAAAAAAAAAAAATAAGTGTTTGTCGGTAACATCTTGAAGATTCTTGGAGATTCATTGGTGGAGATAGTGGTAGTGGTTGAGCCTCCAGTGAAAAAAATTAGATCATGAATGTTGAATATCTCTTTTTGAGTAAATTTATTGTTTGGCAGGAATTAACATTCATGGAGATTTCGCTTGCTACTTGGAAAGTTCAAATTCTATACCTTTTGATTAAAAATTCATGAAAAGCTACTAGAAGTCTATCTCAAAATTGTTGCATCCATGTCTCTCGCTAGAATAGCAACCATAGTGCTATACAATGAATAATCACCCACAGGTATCTTAATGTTGTGGCACTTACCTAATCAACTGATTGTGCCACCATTTGATATCATGAATTGAAAGTTTGGGGTTAGATAAATAAATCAAGATAGATGTGCTACCAATTTGCTATCTATGAACCTATGGCTACTACTAGATTCAATCAACATTGTAATCTATTTATTTTTAAGGAATGGATTTTTGGATAAAGCATTATAGGGATGGGTGGTTGTTTGATTGATACTTTCCCTTGTTCATCATCAGGTTTTATAAATTTCTTGTTCTTATTTGATGTGTTCTCAATATACAATAGATTCTTTTTGTTCTAATATGCTTTTTCATTTGAAGCATAATATTTTGTCATGTTTATCTTCTATTTGGTGAACTATCAATCTAGTTGGTTATGGAAGAGAGGATGTTGGAGGGCTACACTCCTTGCAACTAGTTGATGACTATTGTTTGGTGGCCAAATGTCTTTCCTTCACTCTCCTGGTTTTATTCATTATCAACAAGGGGTTACAAGAAGCCTTGTGTTATGTTAAATTTGATCCTTCAGTCCTCCTAAAAGAAAGCCCAACATGTTGTCATCCAAAACACCTTCCACTTGCAAGCTCGGGGGTGTGAACTGGTCAATGTATTCCTTAATTTTTTGTCAGTTTAAAGCTTTGTTGGCTGATTATCAAATTATTGTTGTAATTCAAAATTAGTTCTTCTACAATGATTAACAATGTGATAATAAAGTTTTTTTTTTCCACACAATCAATGATACCATATGAATTGTTGTGGCTTCAAATAAAGAGACACAAAGGGGCAATAATTACTTTTTGTTGGGATGGAACTTCTTATAATTTGAAATTTTGATTTTTCTGACATATCCATGTGACTAGATCTTGGCCAACAAGTTTTCATATCAATTTTGTGAGTAAAATTTTGGGAACCCAAATGAAAATCTTTGATTTGTGATCTTGGTGAGAGAATTGATTCTATATGCAAATAACATTGAATTTGAAGCCAAGTGCATTTAGGCAATGAAGCCCTGGAATTGGTTCATTTGTTGAGGAAGGCGGTTCAAAGTTTTTTGTGTATTTTATTGAATTTTAGACATAGATCAACTCATATCATTGATACAAGTAAGTGTAATATTATGGTGTCTCCTCCACTTCTGAATCCATATCCTCCTTGGAAGGAGTCTTCCATGATGTGGCAGTGGACCATACACATCCTTAGATAGAAGGCCCTGTTGTGTTGACCTAGTCAATAATATAGGCTAATCAGCAACTTATGCACTTGAGTTTGCCTTGCTAAGACAAATCCAATTAATGTTATATTTTGCAAATCTTGAAAACTTCCCAAGTACGAGAAAATAGGGCTGACAAACACTTGTATTATTGTGATTGCCTTGTTGAGACGTATCCAACAATTTCTATATTCCAATAGTGGGTGAAAACCCAAATCTAGACCTTTTATTAATACCCCCTATCAACCTGGTTCTGAGGAAAACCCTTAATTCTCATGTATCAAAAGTTTTTTATTTGGACCCACAATTAGACAATGAATAAAATTTTGAACTAGATTCCTAGCAGAATGACTGTAGATCTGAAGTGAAGATAAAGAGAAATTGGGGGAAAAATAATTGTTTTACTTGGGATATTGTCCAAACAAAGGGTTTGATAACAATAGTAATAGAAGTTTAGTATTACTTTTTTAAAAGATCATAATGGTTGCATTTACTGTAGATCGACAAGATAGAAAGTGTCCAATTACAGAATAAATATGGGAGAGAAAAATGCAAAGAACCACATGATATGAGTGAAAAGAAAGCAAAGCATAGGATATTGGAGTTAGCCATTTTGAGGGGAATATCTCCCAAAGTCTTACAAGAACATGTTTAAAGAAGATTGTCATGCTTTATGAAATAGAGTAAAGAACTCTGAATAAATTCCTCCAAATAATTTCATTGCCTATTTTTGGCAGTCTATCAAAACAATGTTGCGGACTTGAAATAATGTTCTAGAAATAACAAGTAGACCAAAAAAAATGGAAAAGTTCAGGGAACCATTTGCATTTTCGTAAACTCGCTCTAGTCTCTCCATAAACACACCTTAAACAACAATGTCAAATTTTCCAACTATACTTTAACATTAATGAACATGTCAAAATTGATATAAAGGGATTGAATTACAAAACCTTGCATCTCAAAAGAACTAATTTTACACTACAAATTGAAGACACTTTACAAAGTTATGAAGATCTCAACCAATTTTTGAAATATTTACAATCTAAAAATATACAAACTAAAGAAAGAATATTATGAAGATCTCAACCAATTTTTGAACTATTTATGATCTCAAAATATACAACTAAAGAAAAAATGACAAAGCCAACATAATAACTATAATCTTGCAGTCCTAAAGCCTGCTACAATCATGAATGATTCTAAATGGGAGGTGCTTAGTTCTCAATTTAGAAATCTTAGGAGTCAAAAATATCAAAATTTAATATCCTTGAACACAACTTTCCTCTTGCTAAATTAAGCATCTGACATCTAACTGTTTTCATCTACATCAACAACAACAAAATTCTACAGTAGAAGAATCCATCAACTCATCAAGGTTACTTGATTTCACCAATATTATTTTGACCTACGGAATCAGTAAAACAAAAACATACCAATCTCATGCATTGAATATAACTGAAAATTGTAAGATTAATTCAGTGGTCATTCGATTTGGGGATTATACCTTGGCCTTCTGGATTGACCTACCCCTTGTCTCTTCCTTCATGTCAACTGTAGATGTAAAGATTTATGCACAATCGATTCAACTAAGTTAGTTCATTGGATATCTGACTATGCCAACATATAGCAACATTTTATAGTAACCTATCAAAGTTGCAAAACTATAATTGAACTTAATTTACTCCACTACAAATCCATTATTCTTTAATATTTCAACAACAGTAACAACCATTGCAATGGTTGCAATGAGATAAACAAATAAATCAACATTTGATCAAGTAGAATAGTAAATAAGCATTCAACATAGAGACTCTTTTTTGATAAATGATAATTGGAACAAAATGACAATAATTAGGTAGAAAATTGTGAGATTCTTGCATTTGTTTTGGTACAGATGAGGTGAAAAAGGGAAGAAAGGCTATATTTGTATGCATTAACACTAGTAAGAGAATACGTGGCAGACAAAGTAATATGAATAACTAAATACGTTTCTAGATTTGACGGAGCACATTTAGTCTAGTCTGCAACCCCTTTACTTTGATATGATATATATAGTCTTATTAATTTGAAAAGTAGTTATATTTCAAAAAAAAAATTGTTTTGGTTATCTTTTATTTAATATAGATTTTAAAATTTTTTGAAAGTTTTATAAAAGAACTTTACTTTAATTTTTCAATCATCATTGCACTTTTGAGAAGTGGCAATAAATTACCTCAAGAAAAGCCAATAAAATTGGAAAACAAAAATATTATGCTCACTTTCGGTACTCATCACCTAAATTTTACTTTAGAAAAATTAAAATATAATGTTCAAAAAGAAAACAATCAATATTGATTTGCTGAAATAAAAAATATTAATCTTTAGTTCCAAGAAGTAAAAATGCATAGAATTAAAAATGTAACTACTTTTCAAGAGTTCAATTTGATTTTTTTAAATTAGCTAAAAAATGCCTTAAAAATTTGTGATAAAAAAGTTTATGCTCAACTTTCCTCAAAATCTGCCCTTATCACTCAAAACTTTTCTACCGATTATATTGTAGAAAATTAATTTTGGATATATGCTTTGTTACATATTTTGCAAGTTTACTTTAACAATATACGAATATTTGTCAAATAAGAAAAAAAAGCTCAATGCTCATTTGTTAAAAACAAAGTTATCATTCACTAGTTAAGAAACAAGCCTCGCCTATAGTCCCTATTATTTTTTTGTTTTGGTTATCTTTTATTTAGTATAGATTTTTAAATTTTTTGAAATTTTTTTAAAAGAATTTTACTTTAATTTTTCAATCATCATTGCATTAGAAAAATTAAAATATAATGTTTGAAAAGAAAATAATCAATTTTGATTTGCTAAAATTAAAAATATTAATCAATTTTTAGTTCCAGGAAGTAAAAATGCATAGAATGGAAAATATAACAACTTTTGAAGAGTTCAAAAAAATTCTTAAAAATTAGCTAAAAAAATGCCTTAAAAATTTGCGATAAAAAATTTTATGCTCAGCTTTCCTAAAAATTTGCCCTTATCGCTCCAAATTTTTCTACCAATTATATTGTAGAAAATTAATTTTGTATATATGTTTTGTTATATGTTTTGCAAATTTACTTTAACAATATACAAATATTTGTCAAATAAGAAAAAAAGTTCAATGCTCATTTGTTAAAAACAAAATTATTATTCACTAGTCAAGAAATATGCCTCGCTATAGTCCCCTTGGTAAGAGCTAAAAATAGAGAGGGAGACAGAGATATATAAATACAAGAAATAAAGAAAAAGATAAGGAGGATAATAGAAGGGGAGAGAGAAGATATATAAAAAGAGAGAGATACGGTGAGAGAGTTAAAAGAGAGATAGAAAGAAAGAGGATAAAGAGATTTAGATAAGTAGGGTGGAGACTAATAGAAACAAGGTTGTGTTGCTGCAAAGTTCCTGTCAAATGCTGGCAGGATGATTTTGTTCTTTGATCTATAGACAAATTGAGAGCAGCATTGGTCCAATTGAATTGGAGTCATGGAACCATTTATTTTAAAACTATTAATTTTGTACAAGGGTACCCTTAAGAAAGGTGTATGGGTATTTATATTTTTTCTATTTAAACATATTGATGTGTAAACTATGTTATAGACATGTGTATTTATGGTTTACAAAGATTCATGTCATAGAGTTCACAAGTTGTATTAGAAATTTTGACCATCTCATTGAGGACAGAAAAAAAAAATTTAATTGGTTTATCATCTTCTAGTAGTTGTGAGTGTTTAACTCATTGTAAATGTATCCATAATGAGTTGGCATGTGATTTGGCATGTCACAAGCCTCATGGGTGCCAGGTTGATTCTTGCAATGACGATTTGTCTACTAGAGAATCACACTTTGGATGATTTTGAAAGGATATTGGTGAGTTAGACATTATGATCTTACCAAATGTATTAGATCCTATTTAAAATTTGGTTAAAATTGCATACTAATATGTTGAGGCGTGTTTGTTACAAAAGTGTTTTCCTCTCAAAAGTGTGTGATGTTATTGTAGGAGCAGGTGTTGATATAGTCTCGAGAGTAGATATGGTATTAGCCCCATAGTTATTGCAAACCATGAGGACTATGATGAGCTATTATCAAGTCTCATACTTTAATCAATAACACAAATATCAATTTTGTAAAATGGTTAATGGTTCCTAGCTTACTCTATTGTTGAAAATGGCTATGCATCTTGATTCGTTATTAGGTTTGGTGAAACAATTGATTCTAGAAAGTAGCATTTCAAATATGTGTTTTGTCTTTAATAATAAGGAAAAAGTATTGATTGTGGTGACAACCAATGCTTATATCAAATGTAAAAGTTTTTTTTTGACAAATGCATTCTCTACTATAACAGATGTTATGATCTTCATTAGAATTGAATGGGAAGCATATAGTTAAAGTCCATAACTACACCCAACCTCTTTTGCAAATTAGATATGCTCTCCTATGACCATTTCATACTTCATCCTATTGTTGAAGTCCATAACTACACCCAACCTCTTTTGCAAATTAGATATGCTCTCCAATGTGAAGAATAATATCTAGTTCAAACTATTTTCAAGTTTTAGAATTGTTTGCAAAAATCTTCAAACATGTATACCACATAATTTATTATTCTCTACATATTTCTCTCTTATGTTTTATATTAGATAGTAGGTCCATTGAAGATGTTAAAGTGATTCCACTAGAAAAGAACTATTATAAATATCTTATGATGAGAGATTACTTAAACTTTCATAATTTTTATATTCAAATTATTAAATAAACAAAATTATTATAATTTCTTAAATATATTAAAGTAAATATTTTTTTTTTATTATTTAATTAAAATATTAATTCTAAAATTTGATATTTGATTAAAAAAATATTAATAATATGTAGAAGTCTTATATTTATAGTTTCAAATTTTATATTAATTATTATTATATTTGTAAAAAATCTTTATTACTACACATTATATTTTAAAAGTTTTCTTTATATAATTTATTTTCTAAATATTTTTTATATTAAAATTTGCATCTTATTATTTGAACATTATAAAATTGAAAAAAAAAATCATTATTTTTTTTCATCAAATATGATTGGTGGCTAATAAAAAAATTAATCAAAAGTTAAAAATACCTCCTTTTCTATAGTTCCATATAATTCCTCCACTATAATTTCATAATTTAGAATGATAACTGAGTATACACAACTAAATTTATAATTTTGTATAGTATTTAAAAAAGGATACATTTAATTCATCAAACTATAAATTTATTGTCAAAACAAATATATGAAAATGTTATATTATAATATTTAATATAAATAATTACTATAATGGTATAATAATATATTTTTTCTACTAATAATATTAGTATATAAATTTTATTATTATTTAATATTTTTAACATCTGAAAGGTAAAATATATTATTATAATATTATAATTTTATCACATATATATATATATATACACTATTTTAAATATTATATTATAATCATTCACCCTATATCAATCATTAATTAAAATACTTCACATATATCATAAATTTTATTTTTAATGAATTTGCATTTAATTTAATTAGAGGTGGAAAATTTGTTAAAAAAATTAATCACTAATTACAAACATGACTTATATATAATGACATGTAAATGGAATGAGTTCATTTATAGTGGGAGGGCCTTGCCTAAATCTTGAAATTGTGTCATTTGTTTTATTTTTTTATTTTTTTTGGTAGGCAAGATTAGTCTATATTTTATTAATAATAAAGCCTTTACAAATGCTTGCCATGCATGGAGAAAATTTACTCAAAAAACCAAATAGTCATCCAACTTCCATTCCACACCTCCAGCTGCTAACAACCCAAAGAATTTCTTCAGAAATTCGACTGTAACCACCACTAGCATCCGATGTCTCATCAAACCCAACCCATGCAAATCTAGGAGGAATGGGAAGATCTTCACCGTCTCCTCTATTTGAAACCACTCCATGTCACAGGGTCTCAGGCAACCCTTCCCTTCTATCACCACCCTCAACACCTCGTCCACTCCCTCCACCAAGTCCTCTCTAAACATTCTAACTAGCAATTTTTTTGCTTCAGCCTTCGGCACTTTACTATCCAAGAGCAAAACCAGGAACCAAGAGGAGACGTGCAAATTTCCCCTCCCATATTCCACACACTCCAAATGTCCAGAGCCTAGAACCATTTTCACGACCACCACCACCAACGGGTCATTATTTAGCATAATCCGCTTTAGCCTCTTATCAGTAACCACCCTGAATGTCGCTTGCCTCATCGATGACCTCAAAGAAATCAGAGTATCTGCCCCAAAATGCATAAGGCTCACCACTGAGACCTCAATAATGAATTTTGAAGCCTTCACCATGAGCCAACCAGCTATTGTTGCACCCAACAAAGATGAAAAGAGAAAACCTGCATACACCACGTCCATCTATAAAGAAACTCTACACCAAAATGAGGCTAGCAAACAATAAATAGAAAATGTGAATCACAAGGCCACAGTCACCAATCGTGAATGGCACCCCTTCCAGCATGCAAGTTGTCCTTGCATCGGGAAGAGAAGCCCTCACCATAAAGAATGCTCATGACAATGCATTGGAGAGGGAGTCGTAGCTTTCCTCCAAGACAACCCGTATATCATGCGAAAAGATAGGCCTCACCTCATCTTTCAAACGTGAGTCCTACACAACACTCCAAACCCCTTCACCCGTCCACCATGGCATTAAGTGCCACCTCCCTCCGCCAACATGGAGGGGCGCCCACCCTTCCTCCCACTTAATTTTTTTATTTTAATATATATATATATATAGGTAAGTAAGAATTATATATTATAAAATAATTAATATTTAAATTTATTAAATTTAATTAGATGATTTTAAGTGATAAATTAAGACTTCTAAATTTAAAAAAGGTAAATTTTATATGAATGAATATTGTATTAGTTAAATATCATTACTTGTTTTAATATATTTTAATTTTTAGTTAAAAAAATAAATTTTAAATATATAGTAATAAAAAAAGTAAATCACTATATAACAAGATTAATTTAATATATTAGATGTCAATTTAATATAATCTATAATCTAATATAATATATATTAAAAATAATTTAATAATATATAAAACAATAATTTAATAATATATCAAATTATTAAAAAGATAATATATTAAGTAATTTAAAATGAAAATATAATATTATTATATTATTATCTAATATATTAACTTATATATTAGATGTTATATATGTTAGTATTGTATAATATATATATTATAATATTAAAATATGATGTTAAAATTATATATTAGATATTATATATGTTACATATTATATAGTATATATATTTTAATATTATAATATGTTGTTAAGTTAATATATCACATGTTAATTTAATATATATATTTTGATATATTAATATAATATATTAGAAATAATTTAATATATTTAAAATGCATTACATATGAATTTGTTATTAGATCATTTTTTATGATAATAATTTTTAATTATATTTTAATAAATGACAAGTAAATAAATGCATAGAATAAAAAATATAACAACTTTTGAAGAGTTAAAAAAAAATCCTAAAAATTAGCTAAATATTGTTTTGATTATGGTCTTTGTGGGAGAAAAGTGCCTTCAAAACTGCCATAAAAAAGTTTATGGCTAAAATTTTTGTAGCCAATAAGATTGAAGAAGAGTAATTTTTGAAATTTGAAAAGTTAAAAATCTTGCATTTTACTTCTATAAAATCAAAATATAATGTATCAAAAGAAGATAATGAATTTTGGGGGCGGGGGACTTAGCTCGATTGGCTAAAGCATCCAGTTGCAAGCAAGAGGTCATGAGGTCTAGTCTCCCCCCAAACTTGTGGTTTATAGGGGGAATATTGAGGGTTAGATGTATATATGCAAGAGTAAATGTCTCCTCATGATGTGATTAAATGTCTATTGGGAGGTGAGAAATCTATATGACATTTTAACCATGCTGAAGTCATTAAACAATGATTTGTAATAATTTGTTTAAATCGGTCCAATTATTTTACCAAAAGATTTGGAATTTCAAAGGGTTTAAGTTCATTTAAGTTGATTTGGCTTTCATTTCATTTCAAACGCTAATGGAAACTTTCCATGCTTACAAAGAATGTCACACCATGATTTTTTTTTAAAGTGTCAAGAATAGTTAACATATAAATGATATTATGTTAATGTGTAGTGGTGGTTATGGTAATATTCAATATTTTAAAATTATATTTTTATATAATATTAAGTTGTTTAGTGACAAAATTTTTACCATGCACTCAAACCTTCATAATAGAGTCGCATATTTGAAATGCAAGCAATTTCTAGAACCAATTGATTCTTACCGACCCCAATAATGAATCAAGATGTGGAGCCATTTTTAGCAACAGAGTAAGAGAGATAGTAGAAAAGGAAGAAAGGGAAAAACCTTGTTTGGTATACCTTCTTGTTCAACAGCCTATTACAATGCCCCCACCAAGTTTATAGCCACTAGTTGGGGTGTCAGTGACATAGATAGCAGGAGCATAGATAACAATTTAGAAAGTGGCCAATGGTTCCATGCCTGACCCAGTTCAATCATACTAGTGCTTCTCTTAATTTTTCTACACAGCAAAGAAGAAAATTGTCTTGTCAACATTTGGTAGGAACTTCGCAGCAACGCAACCTTGTTATTAGTTAATGTTATTTGTTTTTATTTTATTTTATTCTAATTCCACTACTTGCATTCTACCTAAAAGGACCCATGTCCCTAATTTTATTTTATTTTTTGGTAGATTTCAAATTATGGGTTTCGTATCCCTGATTTTTTTTTGATAAATTTCAAATTATGGGTTTCATATCAATATTTGCACTACCTAAATTGGTGCCTATATTTTTTGGGTTACTTCTATTTATTGACACTTATGTTTTTTTAGTCAACTACACTCTAAATTTATGCCTATATTTTTAGAAATAAATCAATATTTTTTATTGTTATGTTTTTGAAAAGATAAGCAACATTTTCAGGGTGCTAAACCCTTCACAAAGAGCCCAAGGGGCCAAAGAAAAGCATAGTTCAAAATAGAGATTGAACTATAGGAACAACCAGAAACAACTGACAAATAGCTGTGGAAAAGCAAAGAGATTAAGCAACCCCCGAAATAGAGGGTTCAGAGTTGGCTCCATGAGCCCACGACCTAGAAGCAGACACATACTTCTTCTTCCGAAGAACAACCGACCAAGGAGGCTTAGAAACAGGAAACGAGGAGAACAGTGAGAGGATCAACTCCACCTCAGTCACCACAAGACCATCGAGTAGCGAGGGCATCGACAACAAGGCATCCGAGAATGGATCAACAAGCGGCTCATAATAGGCACCCAACAAAGGGCAGACATGGTCAAATAGAGCATCGATAGCAGGTGCAGGGTCAGACACAACATCGACAACAGGAGTAGGGACAAGCCCAAAAGGGTCAGTAGAAGTGTCAGCAGAAGGGTTTGGCACAACAGTGTCAGCAGAACGGTCCACAGGAGGAACCAAAGAAGAGAGTTTCGGGAGAGCAGCAGAAACCACCGAAGAAGAACCCACCATGAGCTAATCAAGGAGAGCATCAATCCACCAAGTTGCAGCACCCTTATGGTGGGCATGAGGGCAAGCAGAGGCCAAGTGACCCACCGAAAAGCATCTCCTACACCAAAAGGGGAGGTCCTCATAGTCTAAGAGCTGCTTCCAAGGTCTGTCCTCCACCAGCAAAATAACATCCCCATGGAGAGGTTTAGAGATATCCAGATCAACAAGCATTCGAGCGACCGTGGTGTGTCCAAACTCCCTAGTTGTAGAATCCACCAACAAGAAACGACTAATGGTATTGCCGATGGCTTCGAAGCAAGATTCCTCCCAGAACTGGAGAGGAAGGTTAGGCAACCGAACCCAAATAGGTCTAGTATTCAACGGTTCTGTAAGGGGGTTGAATGAGCTAGCCCAAGGCCTAATGGACAGGGAATGAATACCCCACATCCATCCTCTATCCAAAACACAGCTTCGCTCATGAGGTGAGCCAAAGGTTGCAATAAAGAAGCCCCTAGTGCTAGGGTAGAGCTCGATTTCCCCAGCAACCAAAGGCTTCCAAGATGCCTGCACCCAAGCATGGAGTTCTGGGAGGGATGGCCATAGACCATTGAACCTGCAGACCACACCCGTTTTCAGGTAGTACTCCTCATTCTCTACAATCTCAGGCCCACAAACCACCACCGAGGAGTCCCGGGCATAAGGAATAGACCTCTAAGGAGGTTGAGCACCAACTCTAGCAGCATCAGAAAAGGATTTAGCTTTTCCCACAGAACACCCAGTAGCAGGAGGAGCACACCCACCAGCAAGCACCGAGGTAGGGGAGAGACAAGAGCCCCCAACAGAAGGAACAACACTCACCTCCGCTCCAAGAAACTACGGACAACACCACAGGTCGGAGAGCCAGCCAAAGGGAACACAGAAGGGATGCCATCCCCAGCGCCAGAGGAGAGAGAGCCCACACCGGTACCCTCAAACAGGTGCACACCAGCAATGTCCACCCCCCATCCACAATGAGAGCAGATGCAACGAGCCCAAGTGGAACAGAGCCCTCGGGCCGTCACAGAGAGTAGTTATTGTTCTTCCCACCTACGCACATTTCAAAATCAGATATTTCTAGATTTTTCTAGTTTTTTGTCAACTTGTTATTTTATTCATTAACCATTTTTCATTTTTTGTTTGCAATTATTTTATTTATTTTTATAAAAAACGTATTCAACTTATAGTTTTGTGTTGTAGGTTCATAAACCAATGTCTATGCTTTTCATGAGTCACAAGAGTGAATTATTGCATGTGTTTGTCTATCATCACTTGTGTCATTTTGTCATCACTTGCAACTATTTTATTTTTCTTAGGATTTAAATTTACCGTTGATTATATTAAATCATATTATCCTTGGTGTTTGTAGTTTGACCATTATTTATGTAGCTAAAATATTGTCTAAAGATAATTTTGAGAAAACTATTAATATATTTGTCTTGTATGATCGATTGTCAAAGGCTCTATTATTTTTACTAAATCAGTTGCACACTTCAATTTTTAAAGGTAATTAATTGAATGATTTTTTTACTATGTTTGAGTCAAACTAGCGTGTATGCTCTTTTCTCACATTAAGAAGTGATCTTAGAAATTAAAAGAATATTTTTGTTCTTTTTTATTTGCTTTCAAATCCTAAGGAAATTAGTGTGTATGCTCTCACATTGCACCGTGAAGTGATCTTGGAGATCAAAAGCATTTGATTTTCTTTCCTCTAGATGCTTACTTAAGAATTGTATTACCTTAAGGGATGACCTAAACTCATATTTTGGTGGGGTATATGAAAGGAGGGGAATAAAATGTGTACCTTATAGGAGTCATCATCATGTCTATCACAACTTTAATGCTCATTTTTATAAGGATTTAAGGTGAAGTGACATTTTCTTGTGCTCATGTTACATGTTTATAAATGGAATTTGGTTTATGGATATAGACCTCACATACCTTCGATTATATTGAGGGCACACATAGAAATCTTGTTAAACCTAACTTAAGACCTATTATCACTCAATATTGTGCCCTTACTAAGTTGCAAAACTTAGCATATTGGTGAAACATGGGAACTTTTCCAGGTTGTGGGTCACCTAAAGTGGAAAAAGAACCTCCAGAGAAGGTTGGTTCCTTTGATACCTCACCTATAATGAACTAACTATTGCAAAGCTGAGAAAAAGGATAGAAGGAAAGGCTTTGAAAATTATAAAAAACTAAGCTCCTACTAAGGTGATGCACCAAAAAGTGTTTTTTTCTCAGACTTTAGAATGTTGTTTTGACATGCAACTAATCAATGTTTCAGTTGTTTATGCACAATGGTGTTTGACATACCTATGTATAAGTATTTCATTGAAAGGTCTGTGTTCCTACAATTTTAGAAGGAAGAAAGTATGTTTTTCTTCACAAAATAACACCTGTTTGAACTATGATACAAACAATAACCTACATAAATATATCTTTCTACTTGAAAATGTTGGAAGTAAGACATTCATTCAAGGACTTTCATGTAAAAATCACAGAAATTCCATCAATTGCCTCACACATATGACAAAAATAGAAACTTTGAAGTCTAAAATGCTTGCTTTATTGATAGAAGATGCATTTACAACAGTGCATGATCTAAAATATGCTCTAATTGCTTAAAAATCTGAAAATTACATGTATTTTCAGTCAAAATATGACTATTTTCTGAGTTACAATACAAAATTTTTGCTGAGAAGAACTCAAAAAAGTTATAACTTACAGAAAAAAAAATGCAAGAACTAACTCACAATGAGCCTAGGCATGCCTTTGTCTCTATCCTAATATTGGAGAGAATATAGGATAACATCTAATGACCATTAAATGACTCATTTAAAAAAATTATTAACGGTTTCCTTCCATCCGGTCGCTTGAAACTGCCTCTTCATGTTTTGATCATTTAAAAACTCCTTGGTGGCATTGGATAAAGGAAATGTTAACCTTTTCAACTACTCATAAACATATTCCTAGATGCCTACAATTGACACCAAAAGTGTTCCTCTGACCTTAACTTCCCTAAGCTACCCTTTACTTCCTCAAATTGCCTCAACTCTCTTTACAATATAAAATGGCATGTTTGTTTGAATGAGTCTTGAGAGGAAATAAGAGTCTTTCAGTGTAGAATAATCTCCTTTAAAATAGTTTCATGCACAATCTACTTGAGTCACTATCATACATCAACATGCCTTATCACCCTTGAAAAAGCTTCCTCATTTTTCCCTTAGACTGTCACAACATTCCTCTACCTACTTCTTGACCTAACTATGTCATTTCATTCTAGAACATTAGCATGCCCACTCATTCATACCAGCGTACCATACCAACCCCTTTATTGTTGTCTCTCTAAGCATGAATGAAATCAAAGTAGGCTTTCCTCATTTATCTTATTGTTCTCCTTTGTGATACTCCTTACTATTCAAAAATAGGCTTCTCACTATCCTTCTTAATAGTATACTAACTCCCTCTCCTTGTGTCATGGAAGGGAATGCCACTCAATGCCAACCTTTAAATTCAAAACCATAGTTCCTTTGTCTTATGACCCTACTCAATATTGATTCCATCTCATGGTAGACCTCAGACAAGGTAATTGTCAGCTTATCCTATGTGCTTTGCTCACTGCTTGGTAGTTGTCCAGTCCACTACTTTCTCTTACACTTAGACTGTCATAACACCTCATTTTTGGATGGGAAAAGACTATGTATGAATTTTCACTATCACATCTTTAACCACTGTCATCAATCTTTGAGATGCTCTATCCCTTCTACTTCATCATTAGCACTGTCACTGAGATTTTAAGCAAACGAGCAAGTCCTCTAAATTCAAAAGAACACTTCAACTGCTTCTTGACAATGCAATTTGACCTACACTTAGATTGTCATTCCAACAGTCACTTGGCTATCATTGTACTTGGTCCAATTAAGCTTCCAAATCCTTAGAACTATTCTCTTTAGTTGCATATATGTTGCAAATTCTTTGCCTGCATAGTCCCCACGATGTATTGGCATTCAACATACCCTACAATAACTTGTATTGACTAACACTTATTCTAAGGTCTGTTGCTAGACATCACTAGGCATAGAAGCACAAAGGCCTTCATAGATGTCTTCTTCACAAACCCATGATTGTCTTATAATACTTATACTTGGTGCTTTGTTCCTTTCACCATGACAGTCATTGCCTCTTCTCTACACACTATATATAGTCTCAACATGATTGTGTTTGTCATTTGGAGCTTTCAATCATAGTGAGGGTTCAAAATTCCATCAACTATCCTTTGACACATACATACAAACTCTTACAAAAATTTGTCCTTCCAGATTGCTTTACCAATTTGATTATGCATGTGCTTTATGACTATATTTAGGATTCACTGTCATTCCCCTCTATCAAGTGCATAACAAATTTTCATATTTCTTCCTTCTTTGTCTTTGTTCTCTTTGTATTTTATATGCATCAACTAAAATCCTATGACTACTATCTTCCAATAGGAAGACTACACTCTTTATGAGTTGTCATTAATCTTCAATGGACTGTACCATGTAGTGTGCCTTCATGGATTGTCATCATGAAACTGTCCCTATATCTTTTCATGGACTATTATACCTTAGAGTTGTTCCTTTACCTCTAAGGTTTTCTTTGATTGAATATCTACTTACATCAAGTTGGTTGTTATCCTTTTTGCATACCCATGTGACTGACTTTTGATTATTACCTTTGTAGATTGTCAAGTGACTGCCCCTATAAAGGAACGAGTTATCATTTTGCACTACTATGATTTATGTCATGCTTCTTGGATTTTAAACTTTAGAGTTCCTCTAACTTCAATCATTATCTCAAGTCACTTTATCAATATAATCTTTCATGGTTGTAGCTTGAAAATCTCTTTTAGTAGATCATGAAGAACTTTGCTTTGTTCCATAAACTCATTAGCACTACCCTCTTGAAATGTGACTGCCCTTATTCTCTTGAACAACTACTCTCTTGGTATATATTACATTCTTATGACTACCCCTTATGCATTTAGATGACTACCCTAAACAATGGGCATTTCCTTAATATTTAACAACAACCACTTTTCTTTCATACCCATTGTGCTTGGGAACTTACAACAACAGATTGCTCATCTTCTAATAAAGAACACCCCTCTTTTATCCAATACTTTAAATGGTTTGAAATTTTCAAGTTGTATAAACTTCCCTTTGTTGCTTTGACTCCCTCATTGTCATAATGTAATCATATGTGTTGAAACCCTTCTTTAATGTGAACCATACACCTTTGGAGAGAACTGCCATACACTGCACATTGTTGCCCTCTGTTCTTTGAACTATCCCTTCATGGGTCTTCAATCTTCAAGCACTACTTGATTTTCACGTTATAATTGACATGTTTCCTTATATATATTTTCTTAATGCACACGCCTTTGTATGCTTGGTTATGCAATATTCTTTTGTTCATGCTAGATATAAGTGTTCTTCTAATCAAAGACGATCATAGTCAATTTTTCCCCATGCATATGGTATCCACTATCAAACATTGATCTTTATTGTTATTTTTTATCCACCACTAAAGGTGATGATATTGTCAAAGTAAGCATATCCTTCAAACTCGTTGGCTTGACTACTACAATCCCTAAGAACTCTTGCTGACTTTTCTAGTCATAGCTATCTTACAATAGCAAGGAATATCCTCTACCATCATGCTTATCAACTTGCAATGGTCGCTTTATAATCTCACCCAACATGACTTGTAGCATCAAATCCACCCAACTGACTCTTACCATTGGAAACATAGGATTTAATAACACAAACAATCTTTTCAAAAGATTTAATAAGGGTTAGGGTTTGGCATGGCTTTAGGTTTTTTCCTTGCTTAAAATGGAAACAAAAATCTTGTGATCTAATGAATAAATGGAAACAAGGAAAACTGATCATATAAATTTCTTCATAACATATAAAAAAAACCCAGTGTTTATGATAACCCAACCCTGTTAACCCAAATTTTAAAAGTGTTGCTCATCATTTTATGAATGCAGATGGAGTAATAAACTCAACATAACAAGAAGGTAAAAGAAAAATAAATGCTCAGATAAAGCTAGAGGAACACTGCTCTTGAGGAACATGAAGATTCAATAGAAGAGAAACACCAGACCTTTTTTTCCTCCTACTTTTCTTCTCACGTGCCCTATTTATGCTCCATTGATTATGCAACATGGTGCAACTTCTGATTAACCTCCTTCTAGCTACAAGGTGGGTATATAGGGTAGAAACATGCAACCTTCACACCAGGGATAAACATGACTCTTTCAATGCCTATGAACCTCATGCAACATGCCCCTAAACCTTGTCTTTAATGTGGATGCAATCTGAGCAACAGGGTGCTGCTTCTACACCATGTATGAAGCTCTCCTTCAATGTAGTAAACAAAAAACCCTAAAAGCTCTCTTTATATGTGGCTATAGAACAAAACCAATATTTCTCCTTACTTTGGTGCTTAAACACTTGGTTATTTTCCCTTTACTCCAAACCTTCCAAGCCAATTTTCAAGTTTACTTTTTCCTTTTTTTGATCTTTTTAGAAAAAAAACTATTTTGTGTGTATTAAGACTCACCATAAGCATTATTTACACTCTATATGATAAGTCTTATGACAAAAATACTTATATCGACAACCTTAACATAAAGAGTTTGCAGCAAGACCATAATTCATTCTTGATTATAATCCACTAATCATGGATTGCTTAAGACATTACTCACCTCGTACCCCCAAAAATGACTATATAGGTTGTGTATGCACTCCCCTCATTCCATTGTGAGCAATCTTGGGTGATCAAAGATGGAAATGTCCTAATATAGTCTCTAAAAATCATGTTATACAATCATTTAGACACCTTACTTGAATAATATATAGGTTGCTATTGTGCCTATTTTGTTGTGTATCCCATTATCTTGTTACTTTAAAATTATTTGAATCTAAAAAATAGGTAAACAAGTTGATACCAAAATTTTAAATTATTCCTATCATAGACTTCAAGCTAAGAGAAATCAATGTTTAAATATGGAAGATCCATTTGGTCAAAATCTACTTGATTTATAAGTACCTTTTGATGAGTCTAGTTATTAGTTAGTTTTCTAATGTTTTTATGCATACTCATAGACATTTCCAAATACTTATTTCATACATATTCCTAAAACTTTACTACCTTTTATGCTCATTATGCAAACCTGAACCTGATTTGAAGTATATGGAAATATGGTTATAATGTGATAGTTATTGTATAATTAATGTGTGAATATGTATGAATTGTAATGAATATATGTGCTTAAGCTATGGTTATTAGTATTGTGTATATGTTGTATGAACTAACTCTTTGTATTCAAGGAGTCAGAGGAGGTAGACTATAGCCCACAACAACTAGGAGGCACAACCCGCAGCCAAAGGAGTTTCCAAATAGCGATGCAAGGGAGGTTCTAGAATAAGGTGAGTGTTGAAATTACATAAATGGAGGCACTTATTGAGGATGATTGTGAATCATCATGAAACTTAATAAAGAAGCTAAAGGAGAAGATCTCTATTATAGTTTGGAGTCTAACATACTGTTTCAACAGTCCACATTCCAGTTCTTGTTGTAGTAGATTCATAGTTCTATTTGGACTCTTCTTCCTTTTTCAATTATAGTTTAGTTGCTTAGACTTTATCACACTCTGTTATGTAGGGAGTGGTAATTTATGATTTTAATTTAGATGAACCTTATTTTAATAAACTCTGCAATGCCTATATGTATGGTTTGGTGGTTGAGGCGTTAGTTAAGTTGGTTGATTGTTCAATAGTAGATATAGTAATAAGATACTTTTAGTTGAGTTCTTGTTTTTACACAGACAATGTTCATGATCTTATGAATAAGATATTATAGCAGAATCTTATCCGATTGTGATATTTTGAGTTATGCAATCAATGGTTTTTAGTTACTGTCACGATTGCATTAATCTGAGGAACTAGATTTGGACTAAACATATGGAGAGAGTTACTTGAACAAGGGCCACTCAAGGTAATTGTTCCCCACTTTATTTTCTGTACATTTATTTTTGTTGTAGTAGTTACTCCATGAATGCATGTTGTCTTAATTAGATTCCTTATGTTACAATTATGAATGAATTCATGAAAAAATCATATCTTACATTCATGCTTTAGTTTTCTTCAATCTATTGTACTCTAGAGTGTACATTTAATTAACAATATTGGTTAATTCTAGGATTCATTTCTTGATAGTGAACTAGTCATAGTATTTCACTGTAGGTATCCATATCAATATTACCAGCATTACTTCTTTTACTGTTATGCATTTTATGATTTTTTAGCATGTGTAAACACCTATGCTAGGATGATATAGGTATTCTTGAGTCTTTGGAAGCACATATAGTGCCAACATCATCACAAGCTTACATTAGCCTTGGTTGATAATTTAATGAAGGTCTTTCCAAGGATTTAGTGGACTGTTCAGTTAGGTTTTCGTCTGAATTGTGTGTTTGACACCAAGTCTATCAGACATTAGTAAGGACTCTACACCTTCCAACCTAGTCTAACCTCAAAATATTTGTTTACCAATTGTACCATGAGATATATACTTTACAATTTACTGAAGATAATCCATTTCTTCCAAGTACCCCACATGTCCAAAATCCTTATGTAGGAGAAAACTATACTTTATATATACATGATAGACCCACTAAACAACAATATATCAATGAACACTATGTTGACCATAATGAGATTAAGGACAATCATACCAACTTTTTTAGCAATGTCCAAATTCAAACCCAAATGATCCAATACCTCTTTGAAAATAAGGATGATAGCCTCACCAAACTTATAAATATAGGAGCAAAACTTCCTCCTAACTATGATCTCAACAAGTTGAACAACACCATACACTATGATCCTCCAAACATAGATCATGTCACAATTAGAAACTGCATAGGTCAAAACCAAGAAAACATTGAGGTTCCTCTTCCTAGTGTTTCCAAAATAAAGGTTGTAGCACAAAAAGATCCTCCAAATAAAAACTAGCTCGTACTTGATATAATTAAAATTTTACATGAAAAAGTAACAAATATAAACTCGTATGTAAGTCCATAATCCAAACCTTCAAATACTCCACATTATCAACAAATAAATCAAAAAAATGATCCACAACTAACTTTCTTGTACCAACATCACCACAATAAGGCTCATCATTTACCTAAGAACGGAAAGCAATGAAGGACACTCTTCAAAACTTACAATTGAGAAATCATCACAAATCATATAAATTTGAGGACTTATGCCCATATCCTTTTTTATGGGGTTGTGCTACAAATCCCTTTTCATAAATATTTTGAACCGCCCTAATTTGACAAGTACAAAGGAGAAGGTGACCCAAGAAAACATATAAAAGAGTTATTTATGGCATGTCAATAAGTAGCTTATAGTGACAACTACCTAATGCGACTTTTCCCACAAAGTCTAGGAGAACAAACATTAGAATGGTTTTTACACCTCTGTAAAGGAACTATGACAATATTACTTGATTTAGCGGAAATATTTGTGAAACATTTCTAATCTAATATAAAACATGAATTGACAACGTTAAACTTATGTAATACAAAACAAAATAATGGAGAAGGCTTCTCATCTTTCCTTGAAAGATGGATGATCTTTACTAGTAGGTTCCCTTGCGCCTCAATCATAAAATAGAATTCCATTTATAAGTTCATTGTGCCACATATTTTGATGAATTCATTTCCAAAACTTAGTATAAATTGAGAAAGCCCTCATTACAAATGAATTCATAAAACTTTACAAAAAATATTTCCCAAACCAAGCACAATTTGATAAACCCAAAATCTTTAATAAAAATAAGAATGTTGTTAACAATGGGGTAACCAATGCAGGGCATATCCAATTCAATCAAAGTACCCCTACCATTACTATCACATGGGGTAAATATAACCAAAGGTCCAAAGAATACAATACACTCCCTTAGTTGAACCATTAGAGGTTGTATATCATAAATTACTTGCAAAAAACATGATCATTTTCCCACAAACTAAACCTATAGATGATGGTAAGCCCAAACATATGGTTTAAATATAATCACCATTAGGAATTTTATAAAATTAATGGACACTTAACAAGTTGATGCATTCAAGTAAAATATTTATACAAGATTTGATTGATAGAGGTGAGGTCAAAGTTGATAAGAGTGCATCTATATCCCATAATCAACAATTGGGAATATGCCAATACCCTTTTCCAAAACATAATCAAACAAATCCATATCAAGGCCAACATACCCAAACCAATAATTTGAACTACAATAAAGTATCCAATTCTTACAATTCCACTATTAGTCATATTGATTGTACTAATAACCTTTTTGTAACCAACAAGATCAAAATCATATATTATGCAATCATAATTAGGCATACCAAAATCATTGTCTAAGGGCCTTCCACGCCTACTCCTATAGGATAATATACCCTTATTAAACAAATTGAGAAAAATATTTCCCAACTTTATATCCTAGACCTTCATAAGGCATCAATTACTCATAAATATATCTTATATAAAGTCCTTCAAGAGTCAAGAGTCCCCAACAATATTCATCCATCCTGATTCTAAGCTATTATTTGCCACCTATCTCAATGGCATCAACTCACCTTTTTACCAAAGTGAGGTCCCACCTATTGACACATCCCATAATCTCCCTTTGTATATTGAGGCTATTATTACCCAACATAGAGTGAAATGGATACTTATAGACAATGGATTAGGATTGAATATTTGCACTTTGACATTAGTCAAACATCTTCATTTTTAATTAGCATGAAGATAAACCTCGTTACAATATAGGAATATGATTATTCAATGTGCCAATCAATGTGTACTATACAACTTCCTATCATGGTCAAGCCTATCACAAATCAAACTCTATTCCATGTTGTTGTTCTTGATCTCCCATGTAACATCCTTCTTCCGGTATATCATGGATTCATGTAACATCCTTCTTTCGGTATATCATGGATTCATGCTATGCAAGTCATCCCTTCCACCTTCTAGCAATGTATCATCTTTCCATATTCAAGCATAGAAGTATCCATACTAGGTGACCCTAATCCCTTCAAATATTGTTAAATTTTGGTAGGGTGATACTCTTGTATGACTTAAAAAATGACTATAAAATTGAATGATAAAAAAGTAAATAAAAAGAATTCACAATAAAATCCAAAAGAGATCACACTAATAGAGAATTAAGATAAAATTACAATGATAATGAAATTTAGTAAACCTGCACACACAACTCCACACAATTTTCCTTAGCTTAGCTTCATTGTTCTCCTCTTTGCACCTTGGAGAAAAGTGTAGTGATAATTTCTTATAAATTTTGTAGCACAAAGCACTGATAATATGGGTATAGTTTTTTCACAATGATAAAAGAGGAGTAATAGATGATAGGAGGGCTAAATTTATATATTCTGAGTGATACCAATCAATGATCAAGATTTTATAAGAGACGAAGTAGATCAATGGATCATAATTGATGAGAGGAATTGATGAGTTAACTAATAGCTTGATTGTAGCTAATTGATCATATGGGTCAGTTAAGAGAATTGATTGAAGAGATAAGTGTGACTAACGATTATTGAACAAAATTGATTGATCAGTGAACTCGAAGTGAGTGGGAGTGGACTGGAATTGATTAAGGAATGGATTGAAAGTAAGTCTTAGTTAGTTGGTGAGGTGGAAATGCATGGGTAATTAATAATTAAATGAATTGATTATCAGTTACATGTGCAAAGGATAAATAAATAAATAAAATAATTAATTTTATTTATTTTAGAAGAAGATAACGTTGAGAAGAATAAATGGATAAATTAAATAATTAAAAACAATTATTTAACTTGAGAAGTGGAAAATGAGAAATGGGTTAATTAAATAATAATGAATTATTTAATTAATTTTAGGAAAGAGGAATAATTAGTAAATTAATTAAATAATGTTAATTATTTAATCAATATAGAGGAAAAGTGATGAAATAGATAATTTAATTAAATTATTCAAAATTATTCAATTAAAGTGGAAATGAAGGAAAATTCAGAATTAAAATAATTAAACAATAAAAAAAATTTAATTATCAAGATGAAGGGGGAATAATCATTAAATTACTTAATTAAAATACTAAAGACAAATTGATTAAGCCAGATGACAAAAAATTGTATGTTTTAGAAGAAATGTGTTAGACAATTTTAAGTGTCTACAACTCTAAAATAAATTTGTGTCCTATTACTATATATGCCATTATAATTGAGAATATGACCTTAGAACCAATAAAGTCTTCATCCCACATAAACCCAACCAATATCACATTCACATCTAAAATCTCACCTTCCAAACCTCATTTCAAGATCATTAACAAAGGTTTTAGTGAATATGAAATCAAAATCGCCTTTCATGTGAGAAATCCACCCCTTTCACCTAAAATTAATGACAAACCAAATACAAAAATAAGACAAGCCAAGTAGCACATCAATTGGGAAAGACTTATTTCATAAAATCACATTTTCTTGCAGATGAAAAGAGTGGAAGTATGAATGATTATTGGTTATATAATGATGAATTTTACACCTATTTTGAAGATAAAATATATCATAAAGAAAATATATTTTGCGAGATCATAAAATACAAATGAAAAGGACTAGGCCTTCATAATTTTTTTTTTTACCAAAATATACATGTGTACTAGCAAATAAAGGGTTTCAAGGCATTGGATACAAACCCTCTTATGTTCAACATGAGGATATTATTGGTACTTGTATGATTTCTAAAGAAAATTATTCTAACATTGAAAAACAATTCATTCATAACACCTAAAATAATCTTGCCACTACCAATATTTTCAATGAAACTATTGTCCTTACCATTAATCTTACCATCCAACACCTTGACTTTGTAGATCGAGACCAACAAGATGACATATTGTTGAACCTATTTTATAATGATTAAGTTGTTGTGAATTTCATGGGACTTCAATATGAAATCCCAATAAGTGGTCATAAAAAGGGTTTTGACATCAATGCAAATTCCTTTGCATATTTTGGGGAGTAGCAAGAGTTCCTTATTAACAATAAATAAAAAAATAAAAAATTGGAGTTCCCTATACTGAAAACATCTTTGAGAGGCTATTGAACCAAAATAGTAAAGAAAATAAGGATGAGTCTAATAGTAAAAAACTTTATGAGGTGACAATAGATGAGGAACTCAACCTCCCCCCTCCACAAGAAAAGTTGCAATATTTCTCTAAATTTCTAGTTGAAGACACTATTGATGTGAATATTGGAATAGAGAAAAATCCTAACATTATTAAACTTGCAACTTCTCTCACTCCTTTAGAGTGTTCAATTCTTATTACCCTCTTGATCAAATTTGTTGGTGTTTTTGCTTGGTCATATGCTAACATTATGTTAGATCCATCTCTTGTGGTGCATCATCTTGTTGTACATGTTGATGTCAAACTAGTAAATAAAAGCTAATAAAGATGCATCCTAAAGTAGCACTTCTTGTCAAAGAGGAACTTCAAAATATTTTAGAGGTTGGGTTTATAAAACCAATCAATTATTTAAAATGGATATCCAATATCGTTCTTGTAAGTAAGAAACCAGGAGGTATTCACATATGTATAGATTTCAAAGATATCAATAAAGCATGTCCCAAGGATGGTTTTACTCACCAAATATTGACATGATTGTTGACTCAACAAAAAAATATGAAATATTATTAATGGAAGGTTTCTCGAGCTATAATAAAATTAATTTTGCACCCAAGGATCAAAACATAATGACATTTACTACACTTTGGGGGACCTTATGTTACCAATTCATGCCTTTTGGCTTAAAGAACACTATATTAATGTACCAATAGGTGATGATAGTTATTTTCCATGATATGCTTCATCATATTATTGAGAACTAAGTTGAGCATATATTGGGTAAATAAAAAACAAGAGAGGAACACCCTACTATTTCATGAAGATTTATTAGGATACTTAGAGAATACAAAGAGTTTATCTAAATCAAATATGTCTTGGAATTAAAAATAAATATTGGGATTCATTATTTTCATAAGAGGTATTGAAGCAGATACACTCAAAATTTGAGCTATAATGGAAATTCCTCCTCTTAATATCTGACAATCTATAGTTTAAAAGGAAAAATCCAAGCAATCAAAAGATTTATCTCACAGTTTTTAGATAAATATCATCCATTCACACATCTACTCAAGAAGGACACTATATTTCATTAAATAAAATACTATCAACAAGATTTTAAGTGACAAATAATATATTTTGCATTATAATGCCCCTTCCGTTTGCAGCTTTGCGATGTGAGATTGGTGTTACAACTTTGTGATGTGAAATTTGAATGTATTTTGGGAATATTAGATTCTCATTGATGTATTTTTGTAATCTTTGTTTTAAGATTATGTTTTCTAGTTTTTGAGAAAATCATTATGTTATGATCGTATGCATTATTTTCCATGCCACACTCATTAGAGAGTGTGATGAGCCTAGGATGAAGGTACTAGAGAGGGTTATAGGAGTGGCTCCCAATGTATCCCTAGCCCAAAGTGGCTTGTAGGCTAATCACAAGTGGGGAGTCACTTGATCAAGTGGAAACTAATGAAACTAATGAAACATGGTAATTAATGGATTCCCCTCTCATGCCTTGAGTGCTAGTATAGACTAAGGATGTTTGGGAAGACATGTCAGCTCAGGGAGCTTAGGTCTTGTAAGATAAATTATCATTCGTATGAGAGAAGTAATAGATTACACATAATGTCATATTTTTTAGCACCATAATGACACTCCCTAACTAGCACCCTAGCATCTTATCCTACTGTCTAGTGTGTTTGTGATGTCATTGGTGAGTTTTCCCAAAGATGATCTTTGTGTTTGGTCATTGGTAAGTTTTCCCAATGATGACATTTATGTTTTTTCATTGGAAAGTTTTACCAATGAAGACCTTGTGATGTGTAATTGGTGTTTGTGCCCAATGAGGACTTGTGATTGATCCATCTTGTGATTTTGGTTGTGTATTTTGTGTGATGTGCATGATGAGTGGATACTCAGTGTATGGCATGTGTAAGAATTATCCCAATGTTCTTGGTGTGAGTGTGTGTTTGTGTCCCATGTGATTATCTCCTATCATGGTTGGATTGGATCCTTTGATTCTACGAGGTTGGGTAGTGTGGAAATCATCATTGGGGATTAGAGGATCGTGGTTGGAGTCAAAGACGACTTCAAGCGATAAAGATTATTTCATGTTTTTTTTTTAATATGATGTAATTGATGTTGAAGTAAATTTGAGTCCTCTTGTAATTATAATATGTTATTAGAAATCCCTATTTGAATGGATTATAATATGTCATTGAGTGGAACCATTATTGTATCATGTTACGTACCTTAGAGTTAGAGTCGAGCATGCATGTAAGATTGTATGGTTCAATGTTTTTATATTTTGGATAAATGAACCTAGAGCACATTTAGTTTTGGATCTAAAATGAAATTAGGAATCTTTATTTATTTTTAAAATGAACATTGGTGTTTAAGAAATGGTTCAATATTGTGTTTGGTTCGTAGGTGTCTCCTCTTAGGTAATTGGTACATTTAGGGATCTTTGAAGAACATGGGAATTGGTGTATCTCTTTCCCCGTGTGTTTTATTGCTTAGGGAAAGAGGTATGAGCATTAGGGGGGTCACAATTCCCCTATAAACCTTCTCCTTTGTGCTTCTACTGTGTTGAGTGCTCAAGAGATAAAACAATCATGTTATCCTTGAGTCGTTTTGTCACCTTTTGAGTTTATTATTTGTTGGGTGTAGTCTTAGGTAGCTTTGGGGTATTTTTCATGTCCCAAGGACTAAGCCCTAGCTTGGTTTGTCCCAATAGCCACGACACTAGTGCCTCTATAGGAATACAACTTGTCAATAGGGACTCTAGTGCCTAGGTGCTAGTGTCCCTTGGTGCTTCATTTCTTTGTTTCATCGTTTGATGGTGTCTTCCATTTGTTTCTCAAGGAAACCTTGTATATGAAAGTTTTTCCCCTTGATCTTGTGAGTCTTCCTATATTTTTATTTTATTGATGTGTCATACATCAATATTTATGGCATATCCTTGCCTTGGGAAGCATGTTGTTTCTTAGAAGTGACTCACCATTCCACTTAGTGGAGAGTTTATTCCTCTTGGTTAGGCAACTTCATATGAAGGTTTGCCTTTGTGTTCATTATTGTAAGTGTTTATGAGTGTGGATTGGAGGTTGATGATCAATTCATCCTATCTTTAAGTGGTGTTATGAGAGAACACGGTCTTAGATTATTGACCAATCATCGTGTAGGTGTCGTCCTCTCTTTTGTACATTCATCATGGTGGATTTATCCCATGAGTATTAAGTCTTCTAAGGTTGCCACTTTGCTTATGAAGTGGGAGGTTGTTTTATTTTTTGTTTTCATTGTGTCATTGTGTGAAATTTTCATAGTACACTTGTATGTATGTTGTGCAAGTGTGACATGCTATTGTTGCATTAACGACATTCTTGTCATTGATTTAAAAAATGCTCTATAAGGTTTTGTTCTAAGTGTGTTGGCTTGGGGCATTACATGCATCCTGCAATGTTAGTTCCACCTATTTCTAGAAAACCATTATTACTTTAAATTTTGGCAATACAATTTGTAGGAGTTCTTCTAGTCTAACATGATCAAGGAATAGAGAGAACTACCTATTTTTTGAGTCAAAATTAGTGGCATATGAACTTAATTATACTCAATTTGAAGAGACACATCTAGTTGTAGCTTTTACTTCTCAAATGCATGCCACTACATGCTCAACAATAAAACTCAAATTATTGCTAATATTGATCCTTTAAACTATATTTTATCAAACTTTGCTCTCACAAGTAGATAACAAAATGGGTTAGATTACTAAGTGAGTTTAAAATTGAATATCTCGATCAAAAGATATCAAAGAATAAGTATTTATATATCATCTTATTAAAGTACTAATCCAAGAGAATCAACCTTTTAATATAGAATTTTTAATGAGTATATTTATCTATTGATGAGTTTCTTCATTAGAAACTTTATTTTGATGTCTCTTTCACTACTTATGGCTCTAGGGAAAGAATTATATTCCTTACACCACAACTAGATTTGATTCCTAAATAATTATGCACAAAATTTCCTTGCATTAATAATATTGTTGAATACGAAATACTCATATCATGTCTTAAGAAAATCATTCAATAAGATATCTAATATTTATCAATATATGGTGATTATCAATTGATTATTAGATAATTTAATGATGAGTATCAAGTTAAAGATGACAAACTTGTCCCTTAAAAAATAATGGTTGGCAACATGATACATTATTTCAAGAATATTACCTTTGAGCATATTCCATGTGACAACAACAAATTAATAGATGTTACTTGGCTAATATTATTTCACTCCTTAAGATGCAATGGGATTATTGACAATGTCAATGTTTGGTCGAACAATTGATGATCCCAACATATGAGATATCTCTAAGTTAAAAATATTTTGTGAAATTATTGGTCCTAATTTCCCATGGTATCATGAAATTTGTGCTTACCTTCATGATAACACCATCCCTCCACCTCTCTCAAATAATCTACAAAGATCCTCTATCTAATGTACATCTCACTTAACCCTCCTTGGTGGTACCCTTTATCATATGGGCTATAATGGTACCTTGTTAAGATGATTAAATTAAGAAGAATCTAATTTAGTGACCAAAGAATCTTATGTTGGAATCTACAGAGCACATACTAGTGGTATGGTACTTGATAAAAAAAATTACTTAGAATAGGATAGTATTGGTCTACTATGGAAATAAATTCTTACTAGTATGTTCAACAATGTCTAGTTTGTTAAAAGCATTGTGATCTCATTCATGCACCATCTTAGTCATTACAATTATTCACTCCATGGCCTTTCTCTACATATGGACTCAATCTATTGGGATGACAAATCCTTATTCATCCAATGGCCATAATCATATCATTACATCTAAAAAATATTTTACTAAATGGGTAGAAGTCATTCCCCTCACATTCATAACCAAAAAGAGAATATCGAATTTATCCTTAACCACCTCATTTATTGGTTCGGTATCCCTTATGCTATTTTCATTGACAATGATAAATATTTCAAGAATAATGAAGTCAAAGCCCTTTGTTATAAATTAAATATCCAACATAATTTTTTCACACCCCATTACCCTCAAGGTAATGGTCAATCCAAATATTCCAGTAAAACCAATATCAAAATCTTTAAGAATATTATGAATAATACTAGTTGGGATTGACATCTTTAACTTATCCTACCTTGTGGGCCCACTTTACTAGTATTCATACCCCTAGACCAAAACCACACAATACCCCCTTTTCTTTGGAGGTGAATTTATCTTACTTAGATCAAACTACCCTCTTTGTTGATCTCCTTGCATGATTTGATCAATGATGAGGAACATCAAGTTGTATGTCTTCACAAGCTGGGATTTATTGATGAAAAATGGCTCAATACTCATGATCATTTGAGAGAATATCAAAAAATATTTTAAATAACTTGTAATAATTGTATCAAATCCAAAGAGTTTGGCATTGGTTGTCTAGTCCTTAAAGAAAATTAGAGAGACGCTAATCAAAATTGTTAGAAGAAAGGTAAGTTTGACCCTAATTGGTTGGTTCCTTATATTATCATTGCAAATTTTGGTTCAAGTGTATATTAATTTTCCACACAAGATGAGAAAGAGCTAGATGAATCGATGAAAATCATTCATCTCAAATAGTTTCATGCCTAAATAGTTTTATGTCTTATTAAAGTCCATATTTTAAAGAAAAATAAAATAGTTAAAAGAAAAAATCATCCATTATTTATTATAGTGTCTTGATCAAGTAACATGATGAAAATCAATTTCTAGTATCATTTGTATTCTATTGTCTACAAGTTCTTTGCAATTCATAAAGACCCTACTCCATCAAAGTCCTCAATATCCTTGTATATCTTTACCATAGTATTTTGACCTTGATTAAAATATGAACTATATATTGAGGCTTATTTTTGGAAAATATTGGTATATGCAATCATCTTATAATTCACTATTCACCTAAATAAATCTAAAAATAAATAATTAAAAAATCCAAAAACATCAAAAAAATTAAAAACATCAACATATCCCAAAATTCTAATTTTAAAAAAGTCAAATAAAATTTTAAATCATTAAGAACATCCAAAATTTACCAATAATTGCAATAAAAAAAAATCCAACCAATATCCTTGGTTTTGTTATATATCCTTAATCATGATAAACATAGCCTTACAATCCTCTTGGGGTATGTTTTTCTCAAATCTTGTTGCCTTGCATGCACCCTTGCTTGGGGCACTTTATCACAAATAGTATCAACCAAATATTGGGGTTTTAATCTAATCATGGACAAATAATTAACTTTTTTTAATTTTTTATTTATGTTATTTTGAGTTTATCGTTTTGATTAGATAAGAAGGGAAGGGCCATGATCCCATGGTTATAGTAGCAGACAAAAATAAACATGGAGAAGGTGGGAAACAACATCACTAGCAACCCAAAAAACAACATCATAAGTTCGCAGGCCAGCAATAACTTTAGAAACCATAGACCAACCAGTACTAATCAAAAATAGTAAAATACTAGAAGCATACTTAGATCTACGTAAACCATTAATTAAGTCCACAGTGTCCCAGGTGGTATTCCACCATAACATATCCATAAGAACAAAACAGTCTAAAATATTAAAGTTATACGATAAAAGACTCATCAAAAAACAACAGAGCAACACCAAGAGGCATTATTTGCCTTTCTTCAACAGGTCCCCATACTCTCCCATGAGAGCGATATAGTCTCTCCAGTCAGGTCCCTCTGTTTCATCCAGAGCCTTTAGGGCATCCGGTTTCCCCTGTTTCCTCAGCTTCTTGGCAATTTTGAGTTCTCCAGATGTCACACCCAACATTGCCCTCCGCATTAGTTTGTTTGTCACCCTCATGAGAGTAACCAGAGCCTTCTCCATGTCTTCAAACTAAACCTGCAAGAAAGTTAGTCTAGTATTTAAAAATTCAATGGTAGAGTCTTTTCCTGTATCCAAATCCTTAACTTCCTGCACATTTTCTTCCTCTTTCTTATCATCCTCAGAATATTCAGCTTGTTCTTGTTCTTCCTCTTCTTCATCCTTTTCCTCCTCTAAGCCTTCTTCACCCATCTCATAAGCCGTATTCTCAAAATCCATATCCTCAGAGTGATCATTCTCCTGGGCTTCAAAATATTTGTACTCCTGATCCTCCTCTCCACTCACAGACAATTTATGTTTCCCTTTTGTCTCCTTCAAGGCCGCTTTAGCAAGCTAGGTTGACCATCTTCCTCCACTCCCACCACTTCTTTGCCCCTGCAAAGACTCCTTCTCCTCCTCATTATGGGTCCCTTCCTCCATAATATTTATGACATCCCTAATTTTTAGGTCACATTTGGGTTTCTTCACCTTGGGGAGTTCAAGCAGCATAGGCGAATATTTTCTTTTTTGAGGTGTAGCTCTTAATAGCTCAATTTCAAAGGTTCTTTTCTCCTCAAATTTCTGCGACATAGGGGTAGAAGGGTTGGAAACATTGGCAACCGAAGATTGAATTTTAGCAGTGATAAGCACTCTTCTAGCAACAACAATAGGAGGCGGACGAGGAATGGGTTCCTCAGTCGGGATATCAATCGCACCAGGGTTATCATCCATAGGTTGTTCCTCATTAACTGCTTCAAAATGGCTAGGGTTTTCATTCCTTCCCGCTAAAGGATTTCCATGGGGATTCAACGCCAAAGCATTCTTATAAAGGGTTAGCATAAGGCCTTGGTGGAGAGGAGGGCTGACACCTTTCTCTATATGGAGTTGCAGGGAGGACAAGTAGAATGGCAAATTGAATCTCTCACCATGTCGAATGTGGTTTATCAGGGGAAAATGGTACACATGAACCGACATATACCTTACCTCCAGAGTAAAATATCTCATAATAAATAGACTAACTAAGGAAAAATGAGGAGGAAGTTCCAATCTTGCATACCCATTTTGAAACCTTTTGAACTTCTCACCTTCATGAAGAAATTTATCAATAAATATTTGGTAGTCCGCACCACTTTTTTTAGCAACTTTGATTCCATGGTTTTGCAACCCTGTAGCTTTAGTGATGAATCTGGTCATCACTTAGAACTTCATAGCTCCAATGGTAACATTGCCATTCTGCCAAAAATTAGTGAATTTAGCCATGAGGTTCTCATTGCATCCCTTCAGGGATTGGAAGAACGAAACCATACCAGCATCCACAAACATTTTCCATAAATCCACTTTTTGTTGCAAGGCTTGACAATTTGGTGGCTTCGTTCTCTTACTAGGACCTCCCATTTTTCTCTTTTGCAAATTCTTTAGTTGCTTCACACTTTTCTTCATAATATCCCACACCTTCTTTTTGTTCTTCAAAATGCAGAAGTCACTCTTACGCTGGAAGACACAGAGAGAAAATGAATAATGAATTAAGAAGTTTCTTTTAGAAACCTCCCACAACACATTCCCCAGAGCAAAATACCCATCATTATTCTTACAAAATTTAATCTTCACATTAATTTCCTTTCCCTTCACCACATTAGAGATTCAGAAATAGTTGACACAAGGAAAATTTGCATGAATAGACATGATGACCCTTAACAAGATGAAAATCTTCATGTGATATTTGGTAGCCTTCATGACAAAAAAATTATTAATATTTCTATCAGCCAAGATCCTCCGATACATCACCGTACAACCCATATAATCATTACACAAAAAGCCCAAAAGCACCACTTGGTACTCTTTTATCCGGCCAAACAGGGAATGTTCATGTTTGCATATTATACTCATGTTCAATTTTTCCTTTAGGATTAAGTCTCTTAAAGACTCCCACTTACTCCCATAGGTCCACCTAGTCAAGCCCCTACAACTCAGTGCCTCATTGGAAACACAATCGATCTCTTTATTTCCTTCTCTATAAACATGTTGCACTCTACAGTTAGCAAAGGAATGTTTAATGACTTGACATTTATCAATTATGTTTTTTAATTCCCATGGTGGCGCAACCTCTTCATTTAGGATATCCACAATAATCTTAGAGTCCCCTTCTATTATGACATTTTGGTAACCCAACTCCTTTAGAATATTAAAGCCCCCCAAAGCAGCCACTGCTTCCGCTTTATTATTAGAGCTTAAAAAGCCATAGCCCATAATACACTCACATTTATGGTTCCTTAAAAAGCCTCCAACACCTACTTGTAGTGGGTTTCCTTTTGAGCACCCATCAAAGTTGCATTTAACTCAATCCTTCTACGGAGGGTTCCACACCGTAGCTAGTCTAGTTAGCATCTTAGACCAATTAAGTTTGGTTAAATCCTTACTGATTCCACAATTTTGCTTTATCCTCATTTCTTTGTAATTTGGCCATTTTTTGGAGAAACCATACCTACCAGCCTCTATGTTTTCCTTGATATGGTTTTTAATGATCAAACTAACCTCCCAGCTGCTTCTCTCCTCATCCCTGAAAATATGATTGTTCCTTTCCTTCCATAAACATAGGCCAAAAAAGGAGGAACCTGGTTCCAAAGATCTATAATTACATTATGAGAGAAAGGGAAATTTTCCCAGCTTTGTATAAACACTTTCAAAGAGCTAGGAAACACCCATTCAAAAGACAACAATGAGAGGAAGCAGGACCACACTTTCCTCACAAATTTATAGTGAAAGAAGAGGTGAATAATTGATTCCTCTTCCTGTTTACAAAGCGAGCATCAATTGACCAGTTGGAAATCTCTCCTAACCAAGTTATCCACAGTCAAGATTTTACCATGAGCCATCCACCAAAAGCAATTAATTTTTGGAATCAAATTCTTTTGCCACACCTTTTCCTAGAAATTGTCAGAAACAACATTTTGCACCTTAATCAGTTCTTCATAGGCCATTTTGATCGAGAAATAGCCAAACAAGCTCCCTTTCCAAATCCATTCATCTTCCCTTTCTTTATTGAACCACTTAGCCTCCCCTATCAAACCATGCAGTCTAGTTAGAATAGGGTCCCAATTCACCTGTCTCTGACCTCTCAGATTGTCCCTTCTGAGTAACAAATTGAACTCCTTCCATTTAGGTTCCCCAAACTCCCAATTTATATAGTCAGAAACCTTTTTACTATAAATCCTATTAAGGATTTTTTAAAGAGGTTTCAAGTCTTCTGAGGAGGAAAAAGTGGAAGACTCTATCCAAGGGTCCTTCCAGAAGTCTATATTATTCCCATTTACAATTCTCTCTCTAACCCCCAACTTCAACACATTTCTCAATGTAACAAGATGATTCCATAAAGCAAAGCCACTTGGCAGATCCGAAACAGATAGAAAACAACCAAGGTTCCTGTTCCTCATGTATTTAGCTTGGAAATTTTTTACCCAATATTTAGTGCCTTCGAGGATATTCTAGCCAACTTTAGTCATTAGGGATTTGTTAAGCATAGATATTCTTCTTAATCCCAATCCCCCTCTCCTTTTGGGAGTATACACTTTTTCCCATCCAACCAGAGACATTCTATTTTTTTCTTCAGTTCCTGACCATAAGAATTTTCTCTGTATCTGTTCTATCTTTTCCCCTATATAGGTAGTGATTTTAAAGAGGGATAAACAGTATAGAGGAATATTCTAAAGGCAATCATTAAGGAGTTGAATCTTTCCCGCCAAACTCAGAAGCTTCCCCTTCCATCCAACAAGTTTGTTTTGAGTCATTTCAATCAACTGATTCTAGTAAGTGTTTTCTAGCTTCTTAGAGATCAACGATAGGCCCAAATAAGCATTAGGTAATTCAGCTTCCTTACACCCCAAAATTTTTATCACTCTCTCCTTGTTTTGTTGGTCAATATTAAAGAATAGATAACAGTCAGGGTTCCTATTCCTCATGTATTTAGCTTGGAATTTTTTTACCCAATCTTTAGTGCCTTCAAGGATATTCCATCCAATTTTAGCTATTAGGGATTTGTTAAGCATAGATATTCTTCTTAATCCCAAGCCCCCTCTCCTTTGGGGAGTACACACTTTTTCCCAGCCAATCAGAGACATTCTATTTTTTTCTTTAGTTCCCGACCATAAGAATTTTCTCTGTATCTATTCTATCTTTTCCCCTATATAGGCAGGGATTTTAAAGAGGGATATATAGTATATAGGAATATTCTAAAGGGAAGCATTAAGGAGTTGAATCTTTCCCGCCAAAATCAGAAGCTTCCCCTTCCATCCAACAAGTTTGTTTTGAGTCCTTTCAATCAATTGATTCCAGTAATTATTTTCTAGCTTCTTAAAGATCAATGGTAGGCCCGGATAAGCATCAAGTAATTCAGCTTCCTTACACCCCATAATTTTTATCACTCTCTCCTTGATTTTATGTTTATTATTATCATTTGTATTATATTATTTCTTGTCAAATTTTGCTTGAATTTATTTGTTTCTTATTTTCCTTGCTTCTCTTCTTATCTCATTTTATTTTATCATCGGTCCTTGTAACATATCACCACAACCACATCATTATCTTCCATATCATGGTGCTCTATGACACATATTTTCATGTGACCTTTTGTTTTGGGTAAGCCCTTTACACACTTGACACATCATCACCCCAATCCTTATACATTGGTGCATAATGTTAGGTGCTACAATAAATCATGTTTCTCAAATATTTATAAAATAATGCAAGATTTATAACATTCATCATCATACATATATTTTTCTCTACCATTATTCTTCCCATTTTGAGTTTTCATCCATATATTTCATCCTCAATGTCCTCTTAAGGGAACATCTCTCTAACCATCATTCCACTAGGGGAATGATTCCTTCTCCATTTATTTATTGTCTTCTTTTTCTTCTTCTTTCTTTGAAAAGTTGTTGCTTCTTCTAATCACAATTCTATAGAAGGGAAAATCTAGATACCTAAATAACACACTTCTATAGACAATTCTATACATTAGCTCATCCTACTCAATTCCCTCTACATCACCACATCAATTAATCAATTGATTCCCCATGTCATCATATTCCATTAGTTAATTAATTATAATCAATTAGTTAATTGACTTCTTCTTAATTAATCTCATCTTAATTGATCAATTAATTTCTAACATTATCCTATCAATTGATTAATAATTTATTATTAATTCATTTATTTCTATACCCATCCACATATAACTAATTATCATCACATGTCAACTTCTTCTATCCATCTAAATTTCTAAATTCCTTTAATTTATGCATGCACATTCCTAAATGAAATAAAGAAAATTAATTAATTATATCAAATATCATGCAAATTAATCTCCATTGTCCATATTTTTCATTTAAAAGTCTATAAATCCTTCTCTTTTGTCTTAATCCGTCATATGGAGAATTTAACAAGTTTATGTTGCAAGAATCACACTAACTTTGAGCATTCACATACTCCATCATTATTGAGAAAATCATTTTAATGCTTGATTTGTGGTTTTCTTTGTATTGAAATAGCATTAACTATCTTAGTTAATATTTCTTATTTTTAATTATTTTAATTGTGATTTATTCTAATTCCATTGCTTATAGTATTCACTTTTGTACACATCTTAAGGCAATCAAATTTAGTCTTTGTTGAATCAAATTTAAAGATTTGATAAGGCAAGGCCCTAAATATGCCCAAGATACCATATTGTCTTAAGTAAAATGTCTTTACTATAAGTATAATTTACAATATTATAGAGGAAATTTTCACAATCATACAAGATAACATCACAATCAAGTAAGACATCACTAGCATTTTGTAAAATGCCAACATTATTGAATCTATGCATTAATTTCTTCAATTATATGCAATATACATGTCTTAAATCTAAAAGTTTAATGAAAAATATATCAAATTAAAAATTATATTTATAAAATCAATAATAAAATCCATACAAAGATATTAAGAGTAGATATAACCTAAAAAACCCTTATTAGAAAAAAATCAACATCAAATAAACATCTTTCACTATATTAATCTTAAAAAAGATAGCAAATATAATGAAAATATTCACCAATCCAATGTTACAATAATATATTCACCTTTGGAGAAAATAATCATCACCTCAACACTCTAATATTTCCATAGTCCATGTGAATGATTGAGAGTACTTCTGGTAATAATTACGTAGTTATTTTTGTATTTGGACCAACATTCTGGATCATGTACTCAATGATCCATCATCTAGAAGAGGGGAAATATAATAGGATTATATAATATTATCAATAAATAGATTGGAAGGTCAATGGTAGAGAGGAGGGAATGATAAACAAGAAAGGAGAGGAAGATTATAAAATAAAATAAAATATAACAAAACTAAATAGATGGGGAAGTTAGTGGTAGAAGAGAAGGGAATGAGAAACAAAAAGGATAGGAATGTTATGTTAGAAAAGGTGTCTCAACCTTGGATCTTAATGTTTAAAACATTAAAATATATTTTTTGTGATACAAAATCTATTTATATATCTAAAAATTATTGAAACAAAATTTAACTAGCTAAATTGGGTAAAAATTTGAGTAATCCTTCCATACATCAAGATTCTTCCGACCAATCTCTATGTATTATGATTTGTAGGTTTTGTTATCTTCCTCTAGCAACTTGTAGTGGAAGTATTCCAACTTGGTGTGATCAATTTATGCTATATGTTCATGAATATATTGATAAGTAGGAGGTATTTTTCATGTGTCAAATTGTGATATTGCTATCAATATTCAACTGTGTAGTTTTACAAGTCAGACTCATTGACCCATGTTTCATGAGTAGTGATTCACAAGAACCCATATCTCATGATAAATATATTCATCTCACATGAATATATTTCTAGAAATCCTCCAAGTAGACCACATTGTGGGGTACTGACGAGAATGCTCCATCTTTGTCAGTTTGGAGTGCTTTGTAGGGGTACCGTTTTAACACAGGTTTGGATTCTTAGATACCTTTATGATTGTGGGAGTGACCATTGTAGGGAGAATTGCAGAGGTATTTTTGGGAAATTTATGAATATCTTAGTAGGTGCTTAGTGCAAAATTAGCTCGTAATCACAATTATGAGGATTGAAGTAAGGAAATGGTCTTATATAGAATTGGGTTAGTGGTGTATGAGCTATGACAGAGTGGGGTGGTAGCTAGGTATTTAATTATCTTCCTAACTTTTGTAGATTTTCTGAGCCATTGGGTTGATTTGATGGGTGGCCTTTATGTTTTTTGAGTTTAATTTTTTGAAGGTTTACACTATAGTACATAGTATACATTGCATGTGTTATGGTTTAATCTATTCAATCTTGCGATATGTAATAATGTTTCAAACATGCTCTGTTAACGTGCCCTGAACTATGAGTGTTCCATCCAGTTGTCTTAATTTTATAGCTCCAAATTGGATTATGTTGTGAATGTAATATGGTCCTAACCACCAGACCTTCAACTTCCCTTGCTTTTTAAACTTGTTGTCATATAGCAGTACTGTTGATGGTGAAAATGACACAAACAATGTGTAAACAAAATATTTCTACTCTATTTCTTCTGAAAAAGAAAGAGAACATATAGTAGCCTAACTCCCAAGGTCCTGGTAGTTGGTTCTCAACTGTCTGGTGTCACCCAACTGGTCCATGCAACTGTAATATTCAAGGGGCCTCCGCTGGTAACAAAGAATACAATCAATGACTCATTTTACTGAACTGTTCTTGTAAATAAAGGGGGGTTTCAAACAAAAGAAAAAGATAGATCAGAGGGTAAATCAGTAAACATGAATCAAACTTATTTAACATTCAGACATATATCTTCAATAATGAATGTTCTCTAACAGATCAAGAAAACCAAAGCATGACACAATTTATAGAATAAACCATACCATTGCATACATCTAAGGTGCTTAATTTAATACCACAATTTGCATATCACAACTCCTTCAAAATTTTCAAAAGAACACACATTCATTCATCACCAAGACCATGGATCAACAGACTTCAATAAACTCAATTCATTGATAATCTAATGAGATAATCCTTAAAATCTGGTTTCTTCTAATGACTTTCATCACATAAGAAACAATCATGCTTCAACACAATCACTAGCATACAGATAGATTATAACTCATCAACCTTATCAAGTACAACTTAATTCTAACACCATATTGCGTAAACCTATAATTTTATTTAACTGTAAAAAAAATGAAGTAACAATGTATCTCTATAACAACTATGCAAAATTCTATCTCCTAATATCCGGTGGCCAATTCTATTCTCTATTAGCGGACCCTTACAATATGATACCCAAAGGGTATTTATAGATATACAAAATATAAAGTCCTCTTCTATTTTAAGTCGACCCACCCTTTTAGGGATTTCAATTATCTTTGGAAACTCAGTAAAACTGGAAGAAAAAGAGAATAGAAGAGGAGAAAGTCATGCACTTCAAAAACTATCAGTGTTGAATGCAACATGCAAAGAAGAAGAAAGCCATGCATGCATGAGATTTATGCATGCGAAGTTTTCTCCATCATGCATTCGTCATAGCTGGAGAAGACTTGTTGTAATGTGTCTAATTCAGGCCCATCCACCCAGCTGTCTTCAAACTTAATTCTTTCCAACTCTGCTGCAGCAAATCCTCTCATATCTTTCAGTTTTGTCAACTCTCTCTTAGTTGCTCTTAATTCTTCTTTGATGTCCATCAATCGATCTATCAGCAGATCTTCACCAACATCTCCTTTCTGCATAACCTCTTTAAATCTTTCAGTCCATTTCTCTTTTATTTGGCTTAAAGGTAAGCCTTCTTTTACAAGTACCTCAACATTTACTAAAATAGCAATGGTGGCCTCCAAATCCTCAAATTGCTCATTTAGCTCCTTAACAGAATCTTTAACCTCATTTCTATGTTTGTATAAGAAATATGTTCTAAATCGGAGTATACAAGAAGTCTTTTCCAGAAAATCTTTATTATCTTCTTCCAATATTGACTGTTCTAGGAGGGTAATCTTAGGCAATTTATTGACCTCTTTCAGTTTCTGGCTATATCCCTTATACTCCTCTTGTGCTTCCAATGTTTTAACACATTGTTTCATTTCCTCTATTAGATCTTCTATCATTTTGTAGACCTCAAAACTGTCTTCTAGAACTTCATTTATTTCTCGATTCAACTTACTAACCCACCGAACATTTCTGCCTTGCCCCTCACCTGTTCCAAATCATCTACTTCCTTCTTGCTCAGCAAAATTGGAGTCTCAATCGTAGCAACCTGTTGTGATCTTGGAGCGGAAACATTCTTAAGGAAAACATGCAATTGATCTAACTGAGCCTTAAGCTCATCCTTCCTTTGTTTATCCTTCAACATCCTTGACTTGGTCGAAGATGCTACCACATCAATCAAATTCATTTGCTGATCCCTGGTAGGTCTTCCCAAATTCACAGTGCCTAGCTGATAATCTGTTAATTGCATATCTCTTGCCTCCTTGTCTATCATAGGTATAACACACTCAGCCACAATTTCTCCTTTATCAGTCAGCGTAGTAGAGTGCAGGATCTTGGCCTTCTTTTTAGGCCTTTCCTTTTTAATTTCCTTCATCATATCCTCCCAATTGAGAGGTTGAGAAGGTGTCAGTGTTCTCTTTTGAAGGTCTAATTTTAACCAAGTCGGAGCACCTGGAGTAACAGTCATCATGGTTGAAGAAGAGGAGGCAGTAGCTAAGGGAGGTTGCACATTTACCTTAGGCTGAGAATCAATCCTCTATTTTTGATCCTGCTCTTGTTCCACATGCATTTGTACAAGCTTCTCAGATTCCTCCCTATCCCTTTGTTCTTGTACTCTCTTGTCTTCTTCCTCCTTCTTCAACCTTTCTTCTTCTAATCTTTCTTTCTCCAATTTTTCCTTCTCCAATCTTTCCTTCTCCAATCTTTCTTTCTCCAAAGCTTTAAGCTTTTATGCATCTTCTTTTTCTTCTTGTTGCTTTTTGATAAGCTCTTCAACCTCTTTCTCCTTTTGTAATCATTCTGCTTCCTCTTCTTTTCTGTGGGCTTCTTCAGCAAGCTTTAACTTAGCTACCAGAACTTCTCTCTCCCTTCGGTGTCTTGCCTTTTCCTCCTTAAGGTCATGTATTTTCTGTATCAGCTCCAATTTATCATTCTCCTCCTTGACCTTGAGCTCATGCTCCTTTTGCCTCTGTTGCCTCTCTACTTCATCAGCTTTTGATTTAGCTTCAATTTGTTGCTGCTGCAGTATGGCATCAATTAAATTTTGTTTCTCTATTGCTATAGCTTGCTCATCAACAACCTTCTTGACTTCTTCAAACAACACCCATTGATCCTCCTCTGTCATTACCTGTTCCATATCCTCATCTAGAGGCATATTTTCTTGTATTCCTTTCTCTGACAGAGTCTCGTCCGAATCTGTTCCAACATCACAAATTTCTACCTCCACTTCTTTTCCCTTCATAGTTTCAACAATATTATGAAGAGTCCCTTTTTGCACTTCTTCACTCTGTTGTTTTGCAAGTGGGACTTGAGTAGAAGATTCACCTAATGTAGGTGTTGAAACTACAGATCCTATTCGAGAATCTCCTTCTTGTGTCTCTAGTTCATCTTGAACTGCTACTTCAAGCTCAATTTCTTCAATATCTAGAGGGAGGAACTCCAAAGGCTCCTTGGGAGGTGTCTTTCTTTTGATCCTTTTATATCCTTTCCCCTTTTTAGGAGCTGGTCCTTGAGGAGTTTTGGTTCTTAGAACCACCCATTGAATGCTCCTATCCAAAACTGCTCGCCCAATCTGTTTAATGTCAATTGTTTCCTCACCGTCCCAATCAATCGGATCTAGACTTTTAGTCCCAGTGTTTAAAGCTTCATATGATGGATCCAATACAACTCCATCATCCACCAATGTCTCAGGAATGCCATTTTTGATCCCAAGCTCTGCCATGAGTGCCACATGCAACCTTTCATAGTTCTTCTTCTTGAGGTCATACTCATCCTTCCCATCACTCCAAAAATCCTCCAACAAATTGAAATGTTTATCAAACACAAAAGGTAGCAAAGCATTCATTTTACTCTTCGGGTCAAAGTACTTCCGAGCTGTATATAAACCTAGCTTTAAATGTACCAACTCACTACACACTACCTTCACTCCCACCAGATGCTGACAACTGTATTCACCCAACCGCATGGGGAACTTATGACATCCTATTTTATGTTTCAATCCAAACCGAGCATTAACCCCTAGAGCTTGATAAACAAATTCCATCAACACTATCCTATTATTGCAACATCTTGGCAGGAAATGTGGATGACCTTCAAATCCAACTAGCTTGAAGTATATGAACCTGGGGTATTGAATGTACCAACATCCCCATTCAGTGATAAATGCCATAGCTTCTTGGCTTGGTCTATACCTTGCATCCCCGTTGAGTTGGTTAATGATCACATATATGAATTCATCATTAACCCTTCTGAATTGAGTCTCAGCAACCTCTAGGGACAACTGATTATAATGATCCCACACCTTATTTTTTCCATCTAACTCTCCTTATATTCCCACTTTGTTCAAACCTAGGAAGATACCTCCTCTAGCAGCTGCATAAAAAATATAAGAAGTTAAAAATAAACACTTGGTTTCCCTTATCCTTGTCAACTGGTCATGTATAGTATCAGACACCACCATCGGCCAATCAAATTGTTGATTTCCATTCAAAATGGTCTGAATGAAAGGAAACATCCACTCCTTGAAGTGAAATGCATCCCTCTTCCCAAACACCCTAGATAACATCATGATCAAATTTGATACCTCTTTGTAGAAATTTTCCCTCTTGGGTTGGTCTGGGAGCTTGGTTAGAGATTTCTTTTCTGTCCTCAACCATTTCTTATTTAAGTGAGCCTTGTTAGATGCTTTATACTTGCTATATTTTTCCAAATCTTCAGCCTCCTTTAACTATACCAAATTCTTTGGATCCGAGACTCTAAACATAGTTTGAAACATTTGAGGGGTGAGATCAATAATCACATTGTCTTGTGAATCAACACACTGCCTTGTGGCTGGATTGTAGGCATTGACTGCTGTCATAATCAATTATGGACACTAGACAGATAAAGGGAATAAGGTGATATGAGCCAAACCAGACTCAACAATTATTTGTGTTCTCTCTGTCATATCTTCAACAAACGTTTCTAAATATAGCTCCTCAAAATTGTATGAGCCTAGATTTGTGTGATATCTGACCAATTCGATTCCAATTTGCTTACTGTGACCACAAGACCCCTATGATTATACCTTAAAGTATAAGGTAGATGTTCAGGCTTTATCTTCTTGGGTTTAGCTGCTGCCTTTGATGTTCCTACAGGTCGGTTCCTTTGGACAACTTCTCCTGATGTTCTCGACATCCTTTAACTTTCCTGCAACAAAACCTCTAGTTAGATCCTTGAATAATATGCCTTAAAATCATACCTTTCAAACATACATCGGAGGCGGAACCAGGCAGAAAACATCTTAAATAGTCTTCTTTAAAACTCTATCAGGATGCCAAAACCAATGTTGATATTACAATGATAACAAGTGGGCTCAGATTCAGAACTAGAATGGTAATCGGAACTGGAACCGGAATGGAAACTGATTTGTTTTCTCTCAAATTTTCTATTTTCATATTCCTTTCTTATTCCGCTTCCGCTTCCGCTTCCACCAAGGCTATTGTTATTTTGAAATAAAGCTTCTTACTACAAGCGGAGTTAGAGATGAGATGGAAGATGGAATTGACACTAATTATAAAACACATCCAAAAATCTAAATCAATTCTGATCCCGCTTCTGCCTAAGTTGACCATGACATCATCAATGATTTTAACAGTCTAATGCAAAACTTCATAATTAAGGACTAGGGTCATATTAAATTGAAATGAGGCTTAAATATAACATGAAAGGACCATGCCCATATGACCATGGGGGTGACTGTACTTTTAGGGCATTATATTTAACACTAAATGCGAACACATAAATATATCTAAACCCTAATCTAAAAACGTGATATAAAAACTAGGGCACGAATTTAACCCTTCTATTTTAACCAGACGAATGTGCAATAAAACCCTAAGTAAAAAACAAGATTCTACCAACCCTAACTCACTGTAAAACTTGAATTTAATCTATCTCACTGTGGAACTCTAATTTAATATACGCGTTTAAAAACTAATGCAGCACGACGTGATCATGAAAAAACATGAAAACAACCGTGCCCTAACTCACTGAAAACCAGAAATAAAAGCCAAAACGAAATCAAGAACAACAACAAAGAAAGAAAGAAAAATTGATCATGCAAACCCACAAAAAAAACACGAACCTGCCTAAAGAAAAGATGATCAAACATGAAAGTAAATAAAAGAAGAACGAGAATAGGAACCCTACCTCGAACACAAAATAGGAAAACCTTCTGAAGAAATCCGCAAGCAATTATCTCTTCTTCTTTCAATCGATTCACTCCAGGAAAACTCCACTGCTACTCTACTTCGCTCTTTGATTTCTTAACAATGATAATAATCACCCGTTTAATCCTTAATCAAGGTAAAACTCGAAGTTTCTACCTACGCATGGCAGCTATAAAAGAACTGGAGAAGAACTAGCACATCACTGCAGTGCGACTTCAGTAAAAGTCAACAACCAAGAAATGGCGGGAGCAGAATCGGAATGAAAATGGATTTGGAAACTTGAATAATTTCCCAACTCCGTTCTTGTTTCGAGTCCAGTTCCGCCAACAAAGCATAAAAGAAAACCAAACACAAAAATAAAACAAAAAGACTGAAAATAAGAAACTTAACATATAGACTTAGTCTAAAACAAGAGTTCAAAAAACAGAGGCGGAGATGGAATGGATTTTGATTTTGAAACTTTGAATAAATATCGACTTAACTTGCAGTCCAGCTCTAGATTTAACAAAGACAAAACAAAAGGTTAAAAAGAAAGATTGTCGGGATGGGAATCAAAAAGAGTTTTGAAAGAAGTTTCAGAACCCGATTCAGTTCCGGATCCGGTTCCGCCAGACTAAACCAAAGAAAAACAAAGTGTTGGAAAGGAAAGACTCCAAACTTTGTTTGAAAATCAACAAAAGATAAAAAAACACAAAAGGGGGACCCATTTTGACCAAGGAAAAAGATGGGGTGGTTATGCAAGGCATAAAAAATGGCGACTCGGCTGGGAAAATGGTTTACCCATTTTCAAGATACCCAAAGAAAATTTCAGTCACCCTAAAACTACTTGGTTTATGAAGCATGCTAACTTGAATAAGATCAGATATATCTAGAATAGGTTGAGCTGGAATCTCATATGTATGTGCTCATGAATTGATTTTGAATTTGAGTGTGTGCATATATTGTGCATCATTCTTTGTAGATACTTTCTCTGTTCTAGAACAACTATACCTAAGATTCAAGCTACATGAGTTGAGTCCTTTGATTACTGTGCAATAAAATCCTAGGAATTGCTCTGCTGCCAGATAGGCGTCTATAGACCCGATAGAGATACTTGATTACCCACTTGATATTGAGTTTGCCTCTTCTTTCTTTCTTTTCTTTCATTCATTTTTTTTAAACCTTGCTTGTGGAAATATTTTATGCACCTTCCTCAATACTCAGATATAATGAATCTGAAATGTGGGTTGAGAACTACATTGGATCTCATGATAGTCTTGGAATCAAATTTTTCACTTGAATGAAAGGTAGAGCCATTCTAAAACAAATAGGCATTTACTCATGCAGATGTTTTATCTAATTTGGTGACAGATTTTTGATCATAATTCATGAGATATTCACAATGCATCTTCTATCCTTAACAACTTTTCAAACCCAAACTAGAATGGTCATAAAATATGAGTTTCAAAATGAAATCCTTTTCAATGATGATGATGAAAATACCTAAACCAATTTCTCTCCTAGTACCAGTAGTATACCTTGATTAACAACTGCTTGACTTGAGATGATCAAAATGAGGATCCCCAACGAAACAAGACAAAACAATAACAAAATAAACAAAAGCAAATAAAAACAAAACAAACAAAACTAAGACTAAAAACTAAAACTAAAACAAAAATTTAATTACATATGATACAATATAATACATTTTCCTTTAAAACATCATACCTTCTATGCACCAAAATAGTGCTTGAGAAACTGACCATTAATTGGTAATGGAACATGCACTCATGTTAAGGTGCTCAAACGAAAAGCATTCTCACCTAGTATTTCAGCCACTTGATAAGGACCTAACCAAAGTCTATTAAACTTCTTATGATCTCCTTTCTTCTCTCTGGCCTTATCCCACAATAACACAAGATCTGATATCCTAAAAGCTTTTATCTTGGCTCTTTTGTCAAACCAGCATTTGACAACAACCTGATGCTTAGAGAATTGTTGCAGAGCAGCATCTCTTTGCTCTTCCATGTTCAGTAAATTAAGTAGTCTAACCTCAATCCTATCATCCTTGGTATAAAATTCCTGCATGAACTTAAAAACAAGTATCTGTAAATGGATCGGGAAGATAGGGTCTTGGCCATAAACTAACTTAAAAGGTGAGTTTCCTAGAGCTGCTTTGATTCTGGTTTGATCTGCCCATAAGGAAAATCTCAACTGGGTGTGCTAGTCCCTAGGATTACTTTCTAACAACTTTCTTATAACTTCCAACAAGTTTTTATTTGTGGACTCAGCCACTCCATTTCCCCGAGGGTAGTAATTGAAAGAATACTTCAAAACAATTTTATGTTCATATGCCCATGAAATGAATTCAACAGAAGAAAAAGCAGGGCCATTATCACATACCAGAGCAAATAGAACTCCAAACCTAGTTGTGATGTTCTCAATCAGAAACTTGATGACCACCTCTGTGGTGCTATTCTTGCAAGGTTGGGCCTCAGTCCAACGTGTGCAGTAGTCAGTTGTAGTCAAGATGAATTTATGACCTGTAGAAGAATTAGGATTAATTACACCTACAAAATCAAGTGCCCATTGAGCAAATGGCCTTACCTCATACACCGGTTGCAGGGGCATTGCAAGATTTCTTTCTCTAGGTGCAAAAGTTTGGCATACATGACAAGTCCTATAGTGCTGATGTGCATCTCTAAATACATAAGGCCAACAATAGCTTGATCTTAAAATTTGATGAGCCAAAGCATCAACAGACCCATGCCCTATTCCATGCCTTCCATGAAACTTAGAAATAGCATGCTTAGCTTCTTGCTGATCCAAACAGCATAGGTAAATTCCTTGAAAATTCTTTTTGTAAATGGATCCCCCTTTGAGCATGTAATGAGCACTCTTCATCCTCAATGCTCTCCTCTGTGTAGCATTCATTCCTTCTGGACATTTATTATTAAGGAGGAAGAAAATTAAATCTGTATACCAAGGATCCTTTGTGAATGATTGGACAATGTACTGTTGATAGGTAATGCTTTTGTTGATAGGTATAACAGTACTACATCCCCTGTCTAGAATGTTTTCAACCACAAGGTACAATCGTGCCATGACCTCTATCTTTTCCTTTCTAACTGGTGGTTATACACAGAAATCTACTAGAATTCATCTAGTTTTTCTAATTCTTCTATTCTCATCATCAAGGATTGATCCTCTTATAACCACATAGTTAATGCAGTATGTATGTTGGGAATTGTGAAATTCATGGGTGTTGTTGCATCCAAGCCATATACGAACTAAAATGGTGTGAATTTTCTAGTCCTTCTGTAGGAAGTGCAGTATGCTCAAAGTACCATAGGTATCTTAACATCCCAATCTGCCTAGTTTCCATCACACATCTTATTCAATGCTTTTCCAATTATTATTTTTAATGCTTTGTTGGCCCCATTGGCTTGTAGATGATATGGAGAGATCTTATTGTGTTACCATAAAGTTTTGTGGTAACTCCTCTATCATCTTGTTTACAAAGTGTTTTCCTTGATCACTGACTATGCTTAGTAGGCATCCATATTTGGTGATGATGTTTTCACATAAGAACTTCATGATGGTCTTTGTAGTACAATATTTGGTTGGTTCTGCTTCTACCCATTTTGTTAGATACTCTATACCGGTTATAATGAATCTATCTTTTGAGTGCTTCGTTGAAGGGTCAATTGGCCCTATGAAATCAATTACCCACTTCTCAAAAGGATTTTGAGCTAATACCAATCTCAATGATATTTCATCATGCATAGTAGGTTTCCCTACCCTTTGATAGATATCACACTAATTTGTATATTCTTTGGCATCCTTGTGTAATGTTGACCACCATAGGCCTACCAAATTTATCCTTCTAGCAGTAGTTTCTCTAGAATTATATCCTCTAGTAATTTCTTCATGTGCCTCTTGTAAAATGGACTTCCTTTCATGTTTATAGACAAATCTCCTTAAGATATCATCTTTACCCATGTGTTGTAGTTCTCCATCTACTAACATATACGATGCAACTCTCCACACTAAGGATTGTTTGTCTTGTGAGGATATATCTTTTAGAAATTCTTCAGTAGATAGAAACATAGCAATATCCTCTAATTATTCTGGTACTGTGGTAATGTGGAATAAATACATGTACCAGGTAATTCCTCTTCGTGAGTATTCAGTTCTTCTTTGGTTTTAACTATTGATAGGTAGTTCGGTCCTTGGTTGTTTTTTTCAAGTTTTGACATGATATTAAAGTCAGATTATTGGAATAACAACAACCATCTTGGTATTTTCCCATGGGTTACTAGTTTTTTTAGTAGGTATTTGAGGGGTTCATGATATGTGAAGAAGGTGAATGGTGTAAACAGTATGTAGTGTTTATAATTTTGTAGTGCATATACCATTACTAGTGCTTCTCTCTTCGTAGTAGTATAATTCATTTTTTTTCACAGATAGTTTCCTACTAGAAAAAGCTACAGGATGATCTTTTTTTTCCTTAGGCTAGGTGAGCACCACACCTATTGCTATATTGAAGGCATCTACATGAACATGGAAGGAAATATTCCAATCCAGGAAGATTAGGATTGCTGCCTCCACAATTTTTTGTTTTAAGGTATCAAAGTCCTTTTTGCTTCTTCATTCCATTCTATACTATGGGTAGTTTTCTTTTTAGGAGATCTTCTAATGGACTTTCAATTTTGGCATACACTTTGATGAAATTCTAGTGATATCGTGTGTACCTTAAAAATGTCTTAACCTCTAGAGCATTCTTTGGTGGCAATAAGTTGAGGATTAAGGCCACTTTCATTAGATCTACCATTAACCCTTCCTTGCATATGATGTGTCCTAGGAGTGTCCCATATGGTACCATGAATGTGCATTTCTTTAGATCAAATAAATCTGCATTCTTATACACTAGTTTAGCATCATCTGGAGGACTTGAACATGGTCTTTCAGTAGTCCATAAACCGTCCAATCATCTAAGTAAAATTCAAGAAAATCATGAATAAAGTCTTTGAAAGTATTGATCATTATCTAGCTAAATACTACTAGAGCATTCTTATGTCCAAATGACATGACTGTATACATATAGGATCCCCATTTGATAGAAAAATTTGTCTTGGGTTGATCTTCCTCCCTAATCTTTACTTGGTGGTAATTAGAGAAGCTGTCAATGAACGAGTAAATTTCCCTTTCAACTATTGACTCTAATATTTCCTCTGTGAAAGGTGTGGGAAATGGGTCATGTATGCATGCTTTGTTTAATTCCTAGAGGTTAGTGAACACCCTTATTTCTCTAGTCCTTTTATAATGCACAACCATTGGACTTATCTAGTTCACATCCTCTACCGGTTTGATTATTTTAGTAGCCAACATCTTATATATTTCAGTTTTCACTTCTTCTTCATGTTCAAGTCTAATCTATATGGTCTCTTCCAAATTGGTTTAGCACCTTCTTTGAGTTGAATTTTCATAACTCCCAGTTCCTCAATTCCTTTCATTTCGATAAAGTTTTGGGGGAACAAATCTTGGAACTCTACTAGCGCTTCTATCATTTAGGCCACTACCTTCTCATCCCAATAATCTCTTATTCGGGTCAATTAAGGATCCCCTTTTGCTGCAATGTTTGTTTCTCACTTTAATGGGTTCATTGTAGTATTTATATTTAGGGTCGTGGATTCTTCTATTTCCCTCTCCTCTTGTTCTATTTCTATCTCCGATGTTGCTTCTTCTTCTTCACCATGTATCACACAACAATGTCATTCTGGTTCGACCACCTCTTATTTTGTCTAGTCAAATGTATATTCATATACTTCTTCTACTGGTGGTGTGGAATGGGGTTGTGGTATCGGTATCTCACTTCCTTCTACTGAACTGAAGATAATTTCCTTAATCCGTAGTAGGGTGGTATGGATTTGGGGGTTTCCACTGTAAAAGAAGAATGTTTGGGTGAAATATGAGGTCAATTCTTCCCATTTTTTGGTTTTGACCCTTCTCTCTAGATTGATATACCAAGTTCTAGCTACAGGGCATAGTGTCCAATAAAATAATTAGATATACAATTAGTTGCCATACTCATAGTTCTCTTCCCAATAATGTATGCATACTTCTAGGTGGTGTTGTGGTAAGATATCACCTTCGTATGGAGGTATATCATCATATTCTCCTACCTTCAGTAGAAATATTGCCTTAACTAGGGTTTTAAAATCTTCCCACTTTTTAATGGTTTTTTTGTGCATGTTATACTAGAATGTAAAAATGTAGGTAAGAGTATGTGGTAGAGTAGCTAGTCTATCTATTTCATTGGGGATGATTCTCTTAGTTTGGGCCACATAGGGTATCAATTCACCTACTCCAAAGTATTTGGGTGGCTTAGTTTGAGGATTTCTTTGAGTAATAGGATAAACTAGATGAAAGTTCCCCTTATTATTATTCTCCTCATCATTCTCAATGGTAGCAAACATGTCTTGCACTACACTACTTTGATTTGGTTATATTTTTCTTATCATGAATATTCCTCGAGAACTAAGATCCTTCTGGAATATACTTCCTAGTTATCCTGCATCCATGCCTCTAACACTATCTTGCTGTCAGTAATTCCCTTGGTGTTGTTCACCTCAATTTCTCCCTTTGAATTGGGTTCTTCCCGAGTTTCAGTTGTTGGTACGGCTATGCTATTATTTTTTGGGCATTATCCTCATACTCTTTCGTATAACTTCTTCTATATAGGATTCCTCTTGTTTTTTACCTAGAGATATGTGGACCACTCTTTTGTCATTGGTAAAGGAAATTTCATCCTTCCTAACATCTACGATTCCTCAAGAATCTGTGAACCATCACAATCCTAACAATGCATTGAATGAGTCAAAAGTTTCTTTCATCGTGACCACTTCAAATTCCATGAACTATTTTACCCCTTTTACACTAACTTCTACACCCTTCCATGTACCTAGTGTCTTCATTCTAGCACCATATGCTAAACTAATATCATAGAGAGTTGGCTCTAGTACTGATTTTCCCAGATACTCCCATATTCTCTTGGGAATCAAGTTAACATCTTAGATCCCAAATCAACTATTACTTTAGGAATCTTCTTGTGGTTAATCTGTAGATCAATCATTATTCATCTTGTTTTCCAATGTTTTTCTACCATTCTAACCTGTGGTATGCTCTTCTTGTTCTAATATTTACTAAAATGTTTTAATTTGGTAAGCAGGTCATATTGTCCCACTAATTTTTCAAATTGCTTGAGAGATTTCACTTCTTGTTCCTTGAAGTAGTTGTTCTCCTCTTTCTCCTTATCTTTCTCTTGTTCTAAAACGCTTTTAATTTGTTCTACTATCTAGTCATGTTGTTCTTTTGCAGGGTGGAATCCCCCTTCCTCTTCAGAGCTTATCTCTTCTTTTGTGGTCACCACATTGGGTCTTCTGATATTTGTGCCTTGTCTGGTTACTACCGTGGCCTTCCCCTTTTTCTCATGTCTAAAATCTGTGGTAGTTTTCTTTGGTGCTACTCTCTTCTATAGTATATTCCTCGTCTTTCCCAATTTTGTGGCACCTTTTGATCCCTTCCTTTGGGCTCTTTGGTGTTTTGCGAAAGAGTATAGCTTCCCTAGTTGTATTTGAGTTTGGTTGTTTGTCATTCTTTCCTTTCAATTATGTAATTTTGTAGTGTTGGCATGTTTTCTCATAGTTAAATGCGTCATGGTCTTCCTCATTGCAAAATCTGCACTGCTTTCTCTTTTCTCCCTAACATTCCATAACAAAGTGTCTCGAATTTCCACAATTAAAACAAGTGGCATCAAATCTTCTTCCTCTTCCTTATTTGCGACCTCTTCCTCCTCGGTATGGGTCATTGTTGTTGTATACTCTCGAACCTTGTATTGCATTAGCACTTCTCTAGTTTTTCCATGGTGGGAATCTATATCCTTCATCTCTGGTATATAGGGGTCCTTCCACCAGTCCCTTTACGTAAGCCATTTCCCAATCATAGTTGGGCTCTTCTTTCAATTGAAACTTATGTGATGGGGAATTTTATTGTCTCATGGCTATCCCACTCTCGACAAACACCATAATATAGTGAGTTTAGTTTTCTAATGGTGCAAAGGTCTACTCTTAAAGCATTTTCCTTCTTCTCTCCTATTTCCATTGGTCATTTTTTTTGTATGTGGCCTTCTCTACCACAATAGGAAAACCATATATTAGGTCTTTGTGGACCAATATCCTATTTGATAAGCTAATAGATCTCAACCACAATTGATCCATTTCTAATTGTAGTCATTCTACTTTATTATTCTCCTTTTCTTTCTTCATCCTCCTCCATGACTAGCCTTCAATTTGGCATGCTAACATGACTCATTCTAAATAGGAGCTAAATTTTCTACCATCTAGGGCCATTTTGAGTTCCAAAGTTATGGCAAAAAGGAACCATTATCTTTTTTATTTGTCATTAAATGGCTCTTCTAGTCACCTAGTCACTTCTTTGAACCTCTTATCAAACTCTAAGATGGATTCATCTTCTTGCTGTGATAACTCTCTTAGTTTTCTTACCCCTTCTGTCGGGAGTTCGAAACTGTCAAATTTCTCTAAGAGTGCTTGTTTAACTTTGTCCCAAGACATATTATTCTAGGGATATGCTTTGTGGCACCACTTTAGGGGTTCATCTCTCAAGGAGCCGATGAAATCAAATAATTTTGTGCTTTCTCATTGTTCATTTTGGCTTTGCCATATTGTATCCAATAAGAAAACGTGCTTTGTGGTATTTGTGAACATAAAATTCCCAAGCTCCCTTCATGTGATTTTGTTTTGCTTAAGTACTAACCACACTCTCTTTTAAAAGGGCTATATCGGGCTTCTTTTGCCAAGTCTCATTGCGAATGTCGCCACTTGTCAACCAAGTGCTCCTTGCAAGGTTTCCTTCTCTCGCTTTTATAAAGCTTGCATCACACTTCCATGTGTCATCCATTCGCAATATTTGGTGCCCCTTTGCATAGCTCTCCTTTTGGATCCCAACCACATGCCACATTACATCAGTCTATGTACATTCCATGGTAGACCCCACCTTCAACGTAGTATCTTTGAAGACCTCCACGTGTCTTCGTAGCACAAGTTTTCATCGCCTAAGAGGAAGGATGAACGTCGGGCCCTGACTGTTCACCATATGATCTTCTAGAGACTACATCGCAAAGGAAGGTTGAAGCAAGAAACAACCACACAACAGGTGCCACATTTTGTAGTTGTCATCATGAGTGGACAACACGCATCGACACCCTGATCCGCTGGGACCACTACCATCATTCCCAGGGGATGCATCCGGCCCTAAGGCATCCTCGTTCATGGCTCAAATATTTTCAGTTATAACAAGGGGAAAATGATTGCTAATACATCATTTCTAATGATCAGAGGATCATGCCTATTGCTTGCTCATGAAGCTGGGTTTTCACTATAAATACTGCTTCTTCATCGAAGCAAAGGGTTCAGATTTTGATAGAAGAATTGATAGAAGAACCGGGCCTTTCATTGCTCTATTTGATTATTGTAAAGAATGTAGAGACTGTGCCATTGTTTGATCTTTCTGTTTTCTTTGATATTTGATAAGTTTTATTGTTTCATTATTGTACTGAATGCCTCATTCATAGACTTCTATAATTTTACTAAAAGTTTGCTGGTTTAGATCATGTCTTTGACTCTTCTTTCTAAGTAAATGTGTATGAAGGTTATTTTATGTCATCTAGTGAATCATTTAGGCTTCTACCTCTAGATTTCCATTCTGGAACACCGCAGACTACCAAACGGGCCCTTAAATCGTATCCAAGAGATAGATTTATTGTGCCTTACATCTACATCTCAGCACATTGCCTTAGTTAGATCTTTTTATTTTATATCTGCTTCCTTTTCCCATTCAAAACCCCAGTTATAGAAGAAGCCAACTTCTTTAAAATCTGGAGGTCACTCAGTTTGGCGCAAAAGGCCCCCCCTAAAACTGAGTTTCCCACAAAGGGTTATTACCTTGCCAACTTTTGGCATCAAATTTTATTTTTATTTCCTGGAACGCCCGATGGGACCCTTAAAACACCAAATCATCGGGGTGTGTAAGTCATCGGCCCATCACTAGGCTGCAAACCACAAATAAACCTGGCTTGTTAGTATCTCCGTTGGTAACAACGTATTCCTAAAAAATACCCAGTAGAAACTTTGGATCCCAGCCATAATGTTGATCGCAAATCAAAATTATGTGGCTTGGGACTCTAGAAGTCCTCTCGTTGCCCAATAACACCTGTCCTATGGGCCCCTATCCCGGTCTATGCTCTTAAAGCTATTCCAAATTTTACCGGAGATGGCTCGAGAACACCATCCGAACATTTGTAAGATATTATGGATGTGTGTCTGGTGCACAGAGTAACGGATGAAAATATAGCATTGAAATTTCTTGCAACTTCTTTCAGAGCAAGAGCACTAGATTGGTATCGCACTCTGACAACCAATACTATCGGTACTTGGGATGAGCTTGGGGATCCCTTTTATGAGAGGTTTTCTAATGGCGAAGATAGATCTTCGCTATATCACCAACTATCAAAAAAAAAGCTAGCCCCATCTGAAGCCATGATAGATTTCAACGCCTGATTCCATACAACCTGGCAGAGAATCCAGAATGCCATCCAACCACCAGCCGAGCTAGCATTTATGTTCTACTTAAATTCCATCAACACCGACATTTCTATGATGATCTAGTCACTTGGCAGAACCACATTACCAGATGCGCACAACATAGCAGTAAAAGCATAAAACAATTTGATCGATGCTAGGAAGTTGCCACCTCAGCTCCTCATGCTGATATTCCCCAAAATATCAGCTTCTAACCAGGAGATTCCATCTACCAGTACAACCACGTCATCATCGTCTACGTACACATATCCAAATGTGCCACAAAATACTGCTTCTACATTTGGCACTCTGAAGGATGAGATGAGCGAATTAAAAGAAATTTTGTGAAACTTAACAAACAAAGTGACTACTATCAAGCACAACCAGGCTACTCCTCCGAGACCAACCTATCAAAGTTATCAAGGTAACTGACCCTCCTACCAACAAAACCAATATCAAGGGGCTACGTGCACAACTTCGCCGACTCAGATAAATAACCAAATATTACCAGTGCTGACTTCGCTAGGACCTACTCAAACAAGTACAAGTAGAGAGCTAACCGCAAGATAGAACAATCTCACCAAAGATTTCGATGCCTGGTGCTATCCCTGTGGCTACACTCATATGCCTCAAAATTTTCCTTGGAAAAATTTGTAGCATAAAGTTGCGGAACAACGCAACCAAGGCGTGGCGACAAATCCAAGAGGCTATACATACGCCTCTACCCAAGTGGAAAATGCAATGCTCACCGCATAGATGCAAGGAATATCTACAGAGCAAGAAAATGGTATAACACTTGACCATGCTCTCCTCTCATGGATGGAAGGGGATGAAGCAGTATTCACTTATGAAGCATCCACATCAATGACCCTGCAAATACACTATGACTACAACACTCGATCGAAGAGGAGATTCACAGGCGAGCTGATCACTTTGTAGCCTAAGAATTTCCCAAATCAACTTCCCAACCCTTCTACAATTTCTCCACATCCTCAAATGTGCAAGGAGATTGTTATCACCAAGACAAAGGAACAAAGGCTTCCAAATCTGTCACCGATTAACGTGGTGGAACAATTAAAGAAATCTTCTGCTATTATATCCCTTTGGGCTATCTTAGCCATTCCAGAGAAGAAGTCGTTGCTACAAGAGGCCCTATAGAAAGATATATTTGTACAACCAATAGAACAAGCTTCTGAAAAGACTGTTAAATCATCACCCTCAGCCAAAGTTCTTGCAAATACTGTAGAGGAAACTCCAACCGAGGCTCAAGAGGAGAAGCCAAAACCTAAACCCTTCTTCTTAACTCTCATTGTGGGGAAGAAAGTGCTGCACAACTCTATGATTGAATCTAGTGCCAACACTATAGTCATTCCCAAGCAGATAGCTGAAGCCTTAGGACCTAGCTACGAACCCTTAAAAAGAGGAGTCATTCAGCTGGATGGGAACAAGTTTGAAACTGTAGGCCTCATTAAGGACCTCCCTTTAACCTTGTTTTCCTATACCAGTATCACAATGCCACAAGATACAGTGATCATCGACGTCCCTCCTATGTTTGGCCTATGCCTATTACGGGAATTCACATAAAAGATAGGCATATATCTCTTTTTAGATTGGTCTCACCTAATTCTCAAGACTAAGCACAGAGCTAAGGTGAAGATAGTATCGAAACCTCTGCACGTAGATCACGTAGCTGACAAAGCCATGATCAAATATGAGGCTATCCATACTTCTTCCTCAAAAGAAGAAATTGAAGCTTCTCATACCTCTTACACTAAGGAAGAAGTCGTTGACAACAAGCTACTGGGAAATGAGAAGGTGACCGAAGACAAAGCCGGTTCCAAAGAAGTATTTTTTAGCAACTATGCAGATGCCAAGCCTTTTGGCAATTACCATGCTACCGGTTTGGGAACCTACGTCATCTATGACAAAGATCAAGAACTTTTGGGTATAGTAAAGGAATTTGCGGTCGAACAAGCCTCAAAGCTATGGACGTTGCACTTTGACAATGCAAGATGCAAAGTCGGTGCTGTAGCTAGTATATGCCTGACATCTCCAAACAATGACAAGATTCTCAGATCTTTCCGCTTCTAGTTTGCTTGCTCAAACAATGAGGTCGAATATGAGAGTTGTGTGCAAGAGCTTAGCCTTGCGGAGCACATGGGTATCATGCAAATAATAGTGTTCGAAGATTCCAAACTTATAATCAACCAAGTTAGAAATATATTTGCTGCAAAAAAATTCTGCATGCGATCCTATAGATACAGGGTATGGGACCTCATTGAAATTTTAAAAGATTTCAACATCCACACGAAGCCAAGGGAGAAAAATTCAGTTGCGGATCGCATGGCAACAATAGGATCTCAATTTGACCCCGTCTCAGACTTGATGGAGAATGTACACTCCGTTCGACTAATTGTCTGACCCTCCATTCCAAATAACGATCAGAGTTGGCAAGTGTTCAAAAGTGACGAACACATCGCGTCATTCATTCAACAGTCAGGAGAGTTCTCTGATCAGCTTCAATTGAAGATTGAAGAGGCATACGAAGCGCAAATCATTCAGTTGAGATCAAACAAACTTTGAAAAGGGCTAGTCATGCTTGAAAATATTTTTGACTGTGGTGACACAAGAAATAGAAGGAGAAAATTTGTAGCAAACCAAGTGGACTACACTGACCTTGAGGTTGGAGACGAAAGAAAACTAAAAGTCAAGAAGGAAGTTCCCCAATGCAACAAGGATAGGCTTATACACTTCTACGAAACATACGAATGGGTCATGGCTTGGTCTTATGATGACCTCAAGGGATATGATCCTGGCATCATCTAGCACACCATTGAACTCACAAAAGGTGCTAAACCTATGCGACAAAAATAGAGGCCTATCAATCCAAAGATTGAAGCCCTAATGGCACAAGAGCTAGGAAAGTTGATCTAGTCAAAGATCGCGTTTCCAATCAAACACAGTACATGGGTATCTAACCTCGTTCTAGTCTGAAAAAAGAACAAAGACATTCATCTTTGTGTTGAATTTCATGACCTAAACAAATCATCATTAAAGGATCATTACCCACTGCCTTCCATGGAATCCATCTTGCAGACCGTGGCAGGATCAGAGATGTTTTCTCTACTAGATGGCTTCTTAGGCTACAATCAGGTCTGGGTTAAAGAAGAAGATCAATACAAAACCAAACTCACCACCAAATGGGGAACATTCACATACACTAAAATTCCTTTTGGCCTATCAAATGTGGGAGCCACCTTCCAACGGGCAATGGACATCGCCTTCAACGAACTAATCAATAAAATCATCCTCATCTATCTAGATGATCTGACTATATTTTCAAAATCTAAAGATGATCATTTTGATCATCTAGAAAAGGTTTTCATAAAATTCCAAGAGTTCGGGGTATCCTTGAACCCCAAAAAATGTGTTTTTGGCATGTCGTAAGGCAAGCTACTAGGGCACATAGTGTCCAAAGATGGAATTGCTATTGATCCTAAAAGGGTAAAAGCGATCGGGGAACTTCCCCTTCTAGTCATTAAGAAGGGATTTTAGTCCTTTCTAGGAAAGGTAAACTTCATAAGAAACTTCATTTATGATTTTGCAGGGATAATTCGGTCCATCACCCTAATGTTAAAAAAGGACCAATTATTCAAATGGACCAAGGAAGCAAGAGAATCCTTCGAGAAAGTAAAGGATGCTATTTCTTCAACTCCTGTGCTGGTAAATCCAGACTTGTCCAAAGACTTCATAATGTATGTTTTTAGTAACAAGACAAGCATCACCACCATCCTGACTCAAAAGGAAAACAAAGGAAAGGGAGAACATCCAATAGCATTTTACTCCTAAACCTTGACGGAATATGAGGTGAACTATAACTTTGTCGAAAGGAAAGCATTCACAATTGTAAAGGGACTCAAAAAGTTTCGACATCTAATGTCTTGCAACAAGGTGATCGTTTATGTCACACACTCCAGTGTGCGCGAATATATTATGGAAGGAGAAATCACCGAAAAGAAGGGCTAACTGGATCACTAAGATCTTGGAATATGACATCGAGGTCAAGCCTACAAAGACTGTTAAAGGAAAAGGGATGTGTGAATATTTGGCGCACAACGAAGAGATAGAAACCGAAGTAGAACAAGCGGAGTTGGTCCTGACAAATGAATTCGAACCCGAAGGATGTTGGCTGATAGATAAAGCAAGATTTATGCACACTAGAAAATATCCACCAGGCCTTCCATCTCCGAAAAGAAGGTTTTAACGATTACAAAATAGTGGGTACTCACTTATTAAGGGGGTTCCCTTCAGGATAAATTTCAACGATGTCTTACTATGATGCGTCACCATGGAGCAAGCAAAGAAAATTCTTGACACATTCCACAGTAGCCCCGAAGGTGGACACTTCTCTACAAAAACCACCGCCATCAAAATCTTGCGAGCTGGTTACTTCTAGCCTATGCTATTCAACGACTCTTACAACATGATAAAAGCCTACAAGGAATGCCAATTCTACGTAGGGAGGAGGAAAGATTCCGCCATGCTTCTCAATCCAATAGTAGCAGATGAACCATTCACGTAGTGGGGGATAGACTTCATCGAAATGATCAATCTTGCCTCCATCACCGACCACAAGTGGATTCTCACAACCATTGACTAGTTCACAAGGTGGACTGAAGCCATACCCCTAAAGAATGCCACAAAAGCAAAAATTGTGGACTTTCTTGAGGGGTTAGTAACGAGATTCGGCCCACCAAAGACCATCATCTCAGATAATTCCAAAGCTTTCCTAAGATCTAAGGTATGTCAATTTGCACTTATGCATGGCATATTCTTGAAAACATCATCAAACTATTAGCCACAGGGGAATGACCTAGCTAAGTCGACTAATAAGAATTTAGTCTGCCTCATTAAAAGGATCGGTTTCGATCATGAGAAGGAATGTCATAAGAATCTCCGGACATCATTATGGGCAGACCGTATAACTCCTAAGCAAGCCCTGCAGACTTCACCATATGAGCTAGTATACGGAAAAGAAGCGTTGTTGCCTATCTCTATAGAGATACCTGTGCTACAACTACTCAAGTCTCTAGAAATAGAAGAGAATGGAGCTATGGAAGTCCAGTTGGCTGAATTGCTGGAGGTGCAAGAAAAAAGGGAGAAAGACAAATAGCCATGACTAACCGCTAGCAGGTGGTTAAAAGATGGTTCGACAAGAAGGCTTCAAACCAAGGTCTAAAATGTGCAGACCTGGTACTAAAGTTTAATGTAAGAGTTGCAAAGCCTGGCTAGCATGGAAAATTTCACAAGCTGTGGGAAGGCCCTTTCAAAATAATTCAGTGCAAACAAAACAATGCATTCGAATTAGAAAATATGGAACAAGAGCCACTGAGAATTTCGATTAACAGGATTCACTTAAAATTGTTCAATTAGGCTACAATTACTTCATATAGGTGTAAATATGTAAATAATTTAATTAATTTTTCTTTTCGTGTTTTGTCGACCGGTTCTTTCAACATATTTTTCACATTACGGAGAGCAGGAAATTCATGGGACCCATTATTACAAGAAAAAAAATAATTATGTTACTCAGGTTGCAAAAATTAAATTCATATACGAAGAATTCAAGCCATGTTGCAAAAAGTACAAAAATGAAGGTAAGGAGTTTAACATAAGCAAGTATATTTTCTATATATATATACTTTGATAAAAACATTGTCAAAATAGCTTTGCAGCCATGCATTCAAAAGTATGACCGTATATACAACTTCATTACATATATATATGTGTGAGCCTTCTTTCAGGCGTATATATACAAAAGAAAAAGGGGCGTGCCAAGCTTTAGGTCTATGGAATGCGAGAATCATCTTCGGTAGCAGGAGGATTGTCTGCAAAAACAGGAGGATTGTCAGCAACAACAGGACCTATGTTAGAAGCAGTGTCAATACCCATAATGAGTGGTAGAGGAAACACAAGGTTCCTGAAGTCGGTGTACCAATCCACGTCATAGAACAACACTACATTATAGCAGTGAAGGAGAAAGTGGCATGCACGGGTGGCCCTATCACGATGTTCAACAAGTGAGAGAAGTTGAAACCCACTCAGGAAAGGCACCCATGGTACCACTACGTCTTCTTCAACATGCTTCCTCAGGTCACTCACAGCTGGAAGGCCCAGACCATACACCACATTTCTCATTGCTTCGCTAAGTCCTCTGAGGTACTTCTTCTAAAAAATATTAAGCGTCAAACGAAGAATCATGGCTTTTGGGGCCTGAACATCAAGCAATGATGCAACAAAACATAAGCAGATATTGGCATTAACTCGATATCTATCCTCATATTCAATACAGTCTCTTTCCAGGACCCATTTGATGTCTATAATAGTCAGCGAATGCTTATTCTTTGTCATACGTTTTAGGTGCCTACTTGAAATCTCCCCTAGAAAGGTTGTTTGAGCCTTGTTACACACTAACCTAATTGAAGTATTCATTATGTCAGCTTCTGCTCAAAACACCTAAGTCTAGTGCTATGCAGATTTAAAATCCTACTCAACCGCCTAAGCATATAATTTTGTCTAACCACCCAATTCTACTTCTGGTAAATCACTAGGTGTGATTCCACTATTGTATTAGGGTCTATTTATAGAAATAACTAAGGTAGTTCGCATACAAAGCATGGTGATAATTGAGTATTGGCTCAAAAATCTCACCAAAAGGCTAGCTCGATATTCCAATCCAGTTGCATCCGTAGGTACGAATTGTTGCATGCAAGATTAAGGAGCGACAATCAATTAGTGCAAATTGGTGGCAGTCCCAGGTAATGGCTCATACAGAAAAAGGCTAGGTGGCATGATGCAGGAAACTTCAGATTCCAAGGATGAGCGCAAATCTTTTCAAAGTACTCATTGTGATTTCAGCTTGATCACGCTTTGCAAGATATTAAATGCTAAGGTAGATGAGGGAATGATAAGCATTGCACCAGCGACTCACTTCCCCATGAAAATCACACCGAAGAGACATTGTCACCAATGCAATTATGAATTCTTGTCTTTTCAAAAGAGGCAAGTAGTTCGTTTACATGAGTGGAGGAGTTGGTAGTACATGCTGAATTAAATGCAAAAAGACAGCCATTGTCTACCTGATTGAATGCAAATAAATAAAAAAAAAAGCCAAGTATCCCATGCAAAAAGCTAGAAAGAGCATAAGACTTCTTGAATACGCAAGGGAATTTAAGGAGAAAGGAACTGTTAAGGAAACCAGGAGCAACGCATCTAGCAGTAAAGGAGTGGAATGCAGATAATTGTAGAGAATTCACTGCCCCGGTGTGAATTAAACCTAAAGCGAAAGGCTGTCTAGTTTCAAATTTAGGGCCTTGCATTGTGTTTTCGGTTCCATTCATACTGCTTTAGTGGGCTTTCTGGGTAGAAGTTATGCAGAAGATGGTAGTTGATCAAAGTTCTGAAACAGAGATGCAGGAAGGGAAAACCCAAATTTTATTCAATGTCATGTGCATGGCGCCAACCGCCTACATCTTCGAAGATGTTTCTTATGCTTTGCCCAGAATACCAAAAAATCCAACATGGGTGAATACTCGAGTCGCAGAGAAGAAGAGCCCTCACAATGATAAGAAACACATTAAAGAAGAATGGGAAAATATTTATGACCCCATTCTTGCAAAGAACCCTAAATCACCAAGGGAGGTGGCCTGTGAAAGGATGAAAAGGAATAGCGACCCATATTCCTTGGTGCAAAAGTGTTGGTACAGTGGGATTCCTCAATATATGTTCCCATCTGTACACCACTGCCCTGAATTAGTTGACGAGGCCATCAAACACTTCAACTCGGAGACCAACACCATTGAAGGCCAGGAGGTGAGTGTGGCTATCTGCAGGGAAGCTATCTAGAATATGCTCTGTATCTTGGAGAGAAGCTCCAAAGTGCAAAAAATAGAGCCATTTACCCCAGCAAAAGGAGAGTCCTATTGGAGGACCAAAGACCTCACACTGAGCTTTTATAACACAAAGACTCAAAGACCCAAAGAAACTCATAATAAGCCATTACGGATCCTAGTGGCGCATAAAGGATTTTATGATGACATGAAGGATGCGTTCTGAATGATGGCTTTTGTTTGTGGCCTGGATAGCGACAAGGAGGTCCAGGAGTTTTAGCTAGGTTTGGGATTTCAATTATGAAGGCAATATTCTTTCTTCTAGTACGATTTTGCTGAATATATCATGCAGAAGATGCTCGGCCAGATAGCAGAGTATCAACTTCAACGGAGGTTTAGGTTCCCGTCCTTCCTCGCACACATGTTCTTGCATCAGAATCTTGACTTCTTCCAGAAGCATCTAGGGCTCTCAATTTTTGATGAAAACTAGAGGAAGCCAGTTTCCACATGGAGTTCCCTTCTCTCTGTGACATTTGACTATTACACATTTTTGGATTATTTCTTATATCCGATTTTGCGAGATTTAAGAGGAGACAACACTATCCTACGATTCAACTCAAACCAAACTGAGTTTATGCAAAACTTCACCCCAAAGTGCGACTAGTTTCTAGGTGAAGACTTCACGTTCATTCGATTGCACAGCTTCACTGGAAAGCCCTTCTGGCTCCCATCATGCCTTATAGATTGGGTACTGATGCTAGAGGTTTTTCTCCAGGTTTCAATTATTAACAACACCTTTTGCGGCGGAAAGGCAAAGAAGAAGGGATTTTTGAAATTCCCGATGAGCTTCAAGATCGTAGTAATGGCAAGAGGAAGGCTCAAGACATACTAGAGGCAAAAATGGCTCATATGGGGTTGGTGTGGATTTGTGATAAATGGAATTACAACCCCGACGATGACTTTCCAAACAAATATGTCAAAGTGACTCATCAACCCTGACCTTACTAGGAGAAGCGTTGAAATCCGATGACGGATGTAGATGAATTTATTGTTGACCTAGCTTATATCCCTACTGAAGATGGTCAACCTCCATGGCTGAGATTCTACTACCTGACTGGGTAGTATGACAAAACAAGAAAGATGGGGACTACTTTCAACAACAATCTGATAAAGAACTATAGCTAGAAGGAGGAGAAGGTCGACGATTTTTGGATATATCGTCAGGAGACCTATCAAACTGAGGCTCCATATGACAGTCTAGAGATGGATGACAAGTTTGATAAATTGTGGAATGACGAGCATCCAAATTTTGATGAAAATGGCGAAAAGGATTCTAGTTCGGAGGAATCCAAATCGCAGTCCGATGAGGGGGTGGAACTAGAAACAGAGACACAAGATGCCTCGACGCAACAAAAGAGAAAGGACATAAAGCTACCTAGTAAGGTTTCCTCTAATGTATGGGTAAACATATCAAGTGCGAGGTCTTCACTGACTCATACCTGGACAGTAAGGAGAACCCAGGCAACCCAACTGCAACAACCCGAAACCATAACAGTAGATGATTCACCACCAGTAAAGTGACAGCGAACCAAGGTACCTTCTGAGGAATGTTCGTAGAGCCTAGACACAAGCAAAGATCCAACAATAGAATAAGGACCACAATCATTCGCACTGCAGGTATCTTTCACTCCCTCTTCTTTGGTTTCTGAAGCCTTAGTTGCCTCTATTGTGTCTACAACACCTCTTGTTTCTTGCGCCAACCAACGCATTTTGGCCTTCGCTTCAATTATCACGATGAGTTTCACATAGTTACCTCACACAACCCCATTTTTCCACAAAACCTAACACCATTCACCTTGGCCCATTCCATGACCCAAAGCATATGACATTCTGCCTCCGCTGCCTCCATCAATGCATCCCCTGCCATTGTCTCGCTGACTCTGATCCAGTTATCCCAACAAGCAAAGATGGAGCCTCTTGAGACTCCATTTATTTTAAGTCCTTCTGGTTCATAGTTCGGGTATTGGAGTATCCCTCCTTTCTCGCCCCAACTAGTCAGTGTTCTAAAGAAGAAGTCACCCAGTACTGTTGTCCTCTCTTTCCCTTTTTCCCTTCCTCTCGGTGCACCTTTTGCAGGTGGAATCATCAGATCGCCCTTTGAATTCTTGTTGGAAGGTGACAAAACTAGACAAGCATGAGCAATTAGAGCCCAAAAGAAAAGAGATAAAGATGCTAAGAGATCGACGGATCCAAAAATACAGACTATTTTTCATGAGGCTCAACAGTCGCTATATTTCATGACTATGTTCTCTACTGTCAGCAAACCGCAAGGAGAGATGCAGCTGGATGAATACAACATGCACGTCGTGGGGCTCGACTTAAGCATAGCCTGACCTCAAGACAAGGTAGAACTCATGGAGGAAACAAAATGGGTGGTAATCACGAACTTTCTTTAGTTCGATCGCCAATTGAAGAAAAAGTAGGAAGAGCTGAAAGGCATAAAGGATAGAGTCGATGTCTTGCTCGCCAAGGAAAAAGATAGGGAGGATGAATTTAAATGCTTATCCCAACAAGCGTAGGTGGAGCAAGCAAAACTCCAAGAGGAACTTGCGAAGTTTCAATCCCTCGATCCTAACTTGGTCATTGAGCTACAAAGGAAGAACCAGGAACATTAGGACCAATTCACAAAATTGGGGCAAGAAGTGCAACATAAGGACAAAGAGTTTTGTCGCTTAGAGAAGCAGATGCAACAAAAATATGTGAATTTCAAGATCCACCGAGCCCAATTAGAGAATGAAATTATAGAAATAAAATCTTCACTAGAGGAAGAAGTAGAAAACAGGGAGTGAGCCAAAGCTAGCTGGCTCACAAAATCACGGATGTTGTAGGGATAACTCACCATGGAAAACCAAAAGGTTGCGGAGCTCGCATATAATATTGAGCAAAAGGATGCAAAAATTTCCTTATTAAAAGACTCTGCCCCACCCCCTGCCGATCAGACAGACCTTCTTCAGGTGGCCCAATAGTTATATGTCTCATATTGGGAAAGAGTGAAGGCTTTCTACCTAACTCTACAACCAATGCTCCGATCTATGGCAGTGGCAACATACTTGGGCAGAGATGTTCATGCGACGATCGGGCAATTCCCACAGTCCATTGCCGAAATAATTTCGGAGGCCGAGAGATTATTAGAGAGGCTATATAATGTCCTAGACGAAGCCTTGGAAGTTGTAGGGATTGAGGACCGTAGGGGCACTGCTAAAACAACTAACAGGTTCATTCACTACCATACATCTATCCTTCATGCCAATGAATGTGTCACCAAATTGGAACAGATCTTGAATAGCATATAGGCCAGGTTCTGTCACCTAACTCAAATGGGCTTCCCATCTCCATTTCTTGAAAATGAGTTAGTGGCCATGGTGGAGCATATTGCAACAAAGATCGAGGAGAATCAACGAGATGCATCTGTCTTCCAAAGTTTTAGTCAATTCTTTATCGCAGAAGATATTAAGAGCGTCACTCATCCAATCGTACAACTTCTTTTCCAACTTGAGTCCTGGGCCGGTATATTGTTGGTGCTGGCTTACAAAGAAGTTATCGATTTGCATGGAGCACAAGAGAGTTGGCGCAATGTATTGAATCCATTTGAAGATGAATGGATGCCTCTTCAGACCACCCTCTTTAAGCTCTGACTCCACCGCCCGATGAATAAGACTCTGGTATGCAATTACATAAATTTTTGGGTTCCTCATTTCACAAGCGAAATGCCCATGATAAGTCGCCAAAAGCTATGAACATAAAATTCCCAAGCTCCCTTCAGGTGATTTTGTTTTGCTTAAGTACCAACCACACTCTCTTTTAAAAGGGCTATATCGAGCTTCTTGCACCAAGTCTCATTGCGAATGCTGCCACTTGTCAGCCAAGCGCTCCTCGCAAGGTTTCCTTCTCTCGCTTTTATAAAGCTTGCACCACGCTTCCATGTGTCAGCCATTCACAATATTTGGTGCCCCTTTGCATAGCTGTCCTTTTGGGTCCTGACCACATGCCACGTTACATCAGTCCGTGCACATTCCTTAGCGGACCTTACCTTCAGCGTAGTATCTTTGAAGACCTCCACGTGTCTTCGCAACACAAGTTTTAATTGCCTAAGAGGAAGGATGAACGTCGGGCCCCGACTACTCACCATATGATCTTCTAGAGACTGCATTATGAAGGAAGGTTGAAGCAAGCAACAACCGCACAACAGGTGCCACATTTTGTAGCTATCATCATGAGTGGACAACACGCATCGACACCCTGATCCGTTGGGACCACTACCATCATTCGCAGGGGATGCATCTGGCGCTAAGGCAACCTCGTTCATGGCTCAAATCTTTTCGGTTACAATGACAAGGGGAAAATGACTGTTAATACATCATTGCTCATGATCAGAGGATCATGCCTATTGCTTGCTCATCAAGCTGGATTTTCACTATAAATACTGCTTCTTCATCGAAGCAAAGGGTTTAGATTTTGACAGAAGAATTGATAGAAGAACCAAGCATTTCATTGATTTATTAGATTATTGTAAAGAACTCACAAACTGTGCCATTGTTCACCCTTTCTGTTTTCTTTGATATTTGATAAGTTAAATTACTGTGCCATTATTGTACTGAATGCCTCATTCATAGACTTCTATAAGTTTAATACAAGTTTGTTGATTTAAATCATGTCTTTGAATCTTCTTTCTAAGTAAATGTGTATGAAGGTTATTTTATGTCATCTAGTGAATCATTTAGGCTTCTACCTCTATTTTTCCATTCTGGAACACTGCAGACTACCAAACAGGCCCTTAAATTGTATCCAAGAGATAGATTTACCGTGCCTTACATCTACATCTCGGTGCATCGCCTTAGTTAGATATTTTTATTTTATATCTGCTTCCTTTTCCCATTCAAAACCCCCAGTTACAGAAGAAGACAACTTCTTTAAAATCCAGAGGTCACTCAGTTTGGCGCAATAGGTCCCCCCTAAAGTTGAGTTTCCCATAGAGGGTTGTTACCTTTCGGCATCAACAATATTATTAGTGTCATTTTCAAAGACTAGAATCTTCATCATTATGGTCACGTCTTCTTCTGATGAGCTTTCCTCTAGACTTGTGGTACTGCTTCTTTGATTGCTAAATATGAAGCTAGATTTGGTGTCACTTTCTGACCTTCCACAATTATTTTTTTCCTCTGTGGCTCTCCACTCAATAGATTGATTATTACCTTCTATAGTATCCCAATTTCTTGTATGTGTTGTCCATAATTTAGGTTTTTTTCCTTCTTCTCTTTCTTCATCTGTCTCTATGTATGTTATATCTGACATAAGGGGTGACTCCTAGTTTGGGTTTGATGTATGTTCTTCATACCTTTTGATTTTTAATTCTATCTTTTCATTAATGGTCAGTACCAATTTATGTTTAGTTAAAGAATCCTTAAGATAAAGATTAGGTTCCACCACTTTTCCCTTTTTCTCTTTTGTGGTATCCTTGGCTTTTGGTCCTTTTACTCTTCCTTTCTTATTATTGGTTGCACCCACATCAACACACTCAACATCACCCTTCTTGGCGCACTCCTCTCTTTTCTTAAGAATTTCCTCCATCATTTTTCTCGCTTGTTCTTTCTCTTTCCTTTCTATTTCCCTTTTGTGGTACCTTTCTTCTCTTTCCTGGGTTTGTTTTAATTTCCTTTCTTTTGCATTCATTTCTATTCCTAATTTAATGATTTCAACTATCTCTCTTTTCTTTTTATTTTCTCCTATTCCCATGTGTTTTCTTGGTTTGAACTTCTATCCTTCTTTTCGTATATCTTGACTTTGAAAGAAAATTTTGAATAGTCACATCTTTTTAGGGATCTCTAGGATCCCTCCCCCTTTTCCATTTGTCATCCCTTAATGGCCTACCTCCTTCTCATAGAGATGACCCTTAGGGTTTGACAAAAAAATAGTTTTCTACCAAATTTATTACTCCTTGCTCTATGCTTCCAATTTCTTTACTGCCCACTCTAGGGTCTCGACAATATAACCAATGTTGGCAAGATAAATGGGGAAACTACAGTTCAAAGATATGTACCCCAACACTTCTTGATTAGTCTGTTTATACCCTAGAGGATACAGTAAGAGAAACAAGTATATGCGACAAGAATTTAGAAGGCATGTACATAATGTATAACATCATAACCTAAAAAGAAAACATTCGTACATCTATCACATACACGTATTCCTTATAACTCCTTTATATTATATCATAACAGATACAAAAGGTAGGTCTTAGTCTCTGCTCCAATATATATTTCTATCTCTTCACTTATATCCCTATATCTCTATATCACCTACTCATCTAATTATACATGTCATATATACATATATTCCCTTGAAAGGACATGACTCCTAACAATAGCTAATGTCCGTTCTCGGAATTGTGGATCTCTTTTGGTAGCTTGCGGTGTGCTCTATTTCTACTCTTGACTTGCTAACAACCATTTTTAATGTTTTGTAAAATACAACAAAGTTAAAAAACTAGTTTATTTGATTTCTCAAATTAATTACAAATGTTGCAATCAAATTACCTCTATCATCTCTTATCACTCCACCACCTATCCGACTAGGAAAGGCTCCATCGAAGTTTAGTTTGTATCAATTATGGGGTGGAAAGGATCACACAATATTTTGTCTTTGGGATTTGAAATGCTTAAAGGATATTGAAATATCAAAGTTAAGCTTCCAAGCTAAAATAACCTCTAAACCAACTTGAGATACCCAATTTTGAGAGGTGAATATGTTCTCTTTTATGACATAACATATTTTATTCACCATCTTGCATTTAAATACTTCATGTTATGAAATATTCTATTGTTTCTTTCTTTCTATAACCTTGAAATAACATGAAACAAAACAATACACCACAAAAAAAAAAAAAAATTAAGAATAGATTTTTAAAAGAAAAATATCATTGTTCCATTCTCCCTCGAGTCTCTAAGAAAACCCAATTGGCCCTAAACTTTACGAGAGAAGAAAGGAACATTCTACCAACAAATGAGGGGCAATTTATTTGCTTCTTCACATAAGAAACATGTATAGGCAAAGACCAAATTGTCAGTTGTAATAGTATAATTTTATTTTATACTGCCAACCATAAAAAAGTAGGAATTGTCAATTTATTCCGAAAGGGAGAGGGGCCTTGACCAACGAACCTCGCAAACCCTGAAGCAACCGGGAAAACACCATCCTAGGTTCGAATGTTAATTGGTCCATGAAAAATAAAATAATTTGGCATTGGAACACAAAACAGAAACACTGGTCCAAGGATAGAGAGGGAGGAGGAAGGTAGGTTAAGGCTGGCAGTCCATGCACTGTCACGTTGTCCATTTGAAGTCTTGTGCTTTACTGTTCCAGTGCTGCATTCAAAACAAAAGAAAACTAATCCATACCTACATCAAGAAAACCCGAAGTACATTACTGAACAACACACTGGCGAACATGTACAGCAACTGCGGAAGCCTAGAAGATGCCGTCAAGGTTTTCCAGAAAATGCCCACACAAGAGCGAGATACATGCTCCTGGACTGTCATCATCTCTGCCTACTCTCGCCATGGATTTCCTCACCAAGCTTTAAATCTCTTTTATAAAATGCACCTCTCAACTTCTCAGCCCAACCACTTCACGTTTTCCTCCCTTGTTGCCGCATGTTCCAAATTGGAAGACCTCAAGCTGGGCATGGAAATCCACGCTAAAATAATTACAAGCGGATTTCATGGTCATGTTTTTGTCCAGAGCGCCCTCGTCGACATGTATGCGAAATGTTGCATTCTGGACAATGCACGCTATATTTTTGACAAAATGCCTCAACGAGATGTCGTATCCGGGACCGCTATGATTGCAGGGTATGTACACAATGGGCAAGTAGACGAAGCGCTTGAGCTCTTTCACCTGTTGCCTGAAAGAAACGAGGTTTCTTGGTTTGCAATGATTGCTGGATATGTGCAAAATGGTCGCACTGTAGATGCTCTGGCACTTTTTAAGGAAATGCTAGTCGCAGGCATGATTCCTCACTCCCAAACATTTGCCTGTGTTCTGTCAGCTTGTGCGCGATTGAAGGATTTAGAACATGGTATGCAGATACATAAAGAGGCAATTAGATCTGGGTTGCATTCTCATGTGTTGGTGACAAATGCACTTGTAGACATGTATGCGAAATTGGGTCGCATAGACGATGCACGCAAGGTGTTTGACAAAATGTCTAAACGAGATGTGGTCTCCTGGACATCTATGGTTGCAGGATATGTACATAATGGGCTGGGAGAAGAGGCTTTAAAACTTTTCCAAGGAATGCGATTCTCTGGAGTAAAGCCAAACTCAGAAACCTTTGCTAGTGTTCTTCCAGCTTGTGCCTATTTAATAGCCCTGGATCAGGGAAGAGAAATCCATGAAAAAACTATTGAAAGTGGGTTTGAGTCGGAAATCTTTGTGGAGAGTGCACTTTTAGACATGTATACAAAATGCGGGAAACTCGAAAAGGCACGCAGCCTTTTTGACAGGATGAATCAAAGAGATGTTGTTTCCTGGACGACGATGATTGCAGGGTATTCACAGAACGGATGTGAGAAGGAAGCAATGAAGATTTTTCAACAAATGGAAGTGTCAGGTGTGCAGCCAAATTCAATAACTTTTGCCAGCCTGCTTTCGGCATGCATCAGCCGGGCAGCTCTAGATCAGGCTATGGAGATTCATGAAAAAATAATTAGAAGAGGACTTCAGGATGATGTTTTTGTTATAAATGCTCTGATAGATATGTATGCAAAATGTGGTAGAATAACGAGGTCACACAAACTTTTTGACCACATGCCCAATCCAGATGTGGTGTCCTGGACTGTAATGATTTCAGTATATGCACGGAATGGTTTGGGACAAAAGGCTGTGAAAACCTTTGCAGAAATGCAATTAGCAGGTATGAAACCAAATGCAAAAACCTTTGCCAGTGTTCTCCCAGCATATTCCAATCTGGCGGCTCTTGAATTGGGTATGAAGGTTCATGGGGAAATAATTCGAAGTGGATTTCAGACTGATGCATTTGTGGCGAATGCTCTCATTGACATGTATGCAAAATGTGGGAGCATAGAAAAGGCACGCTATTTATTTGATAATCTGCACAAACACAATCTTATCTCCTGGAACACAATGATTTCAGGCTATGCCATGCATGGATATGGCAAGGAGGCACTCAAACTGTATGAAGAAATGCAAAATTCTGATACGGCTCCAGATCATGTGACCTCACTTTGTGTTTTATCAGCTTGCTGCCATGCAGGCCTAGTGGAAGAGGGACGCACATTTTTTAATTGCATGATCGAATCTTCTCATGTCACACCTGCGATAGATCATTACGGCTGCATGGTTGACCTTCTTGGTCGTGCTGGGAGACTCGAAGAAGCCCAAGAATTTATAAAGACAATGCCAATAAATCCTGATGTTAATATCTGGAGGTGTTTGCTTGGTGCTTGCAGGAAATACAATAATATAGAACTAGCAGAATATGTAGCAGAATGCCTTTTTAGGCTGGATCCTACGAATGCCACAAATTAATTGCTTCTCTCCAACACTTATGCTATAGCTGGAAGGTGGGAAGACAAATCTAAAACTGCAAAATATGATGAAAGAGTGAGGGCTGGATACTGGATAGAGGATAATATGATGGTGCATGTTTTTCTCATATGAGACAGATCAGATCTGTACATGGAAAAGAAGATCACAAGTAAAAGTGACACAAGATATTTGCTTGATGATGAGAGCTAAAAGTCCAATCAAATTCATCTCCAGTATTGTGGCACATGAAATTGTTTAGGAAAATGCGAGTTGTTATCATCCTTTCAATGATGGCTGGTGCTCCTGCAGTCATTTTTTCTTACCATTCTGAAGCAAGAATTTTACTGCAGCTTAGAAGCTTTGGCTTGCATGATAACATGCACAAACATTGGATCGTTAGCTAGTGAGTGGGAATTCACTTTTTGGAGTGTTTGGATGGTGTAGGTTACGTTCCTTCTCTTCTCCACCCCTCCAACATAGAAAATGTCTTGGGATATAATCGTGTATCTGTGAACTAATGGAGCATACGTCATGAGCCGTCTACCAAATGCTTACATCCAGGGCTCAAACATGATATCCTACTTATTGGACACCCACACTGGAAATGTAGACTAATGGCTTATCAACGACAAAATTTGATCATTGCCATTGTGTAATATCTCTAATTATCTATATATTTGACTTATAGGGTTGAGGTAATCAGACTTGTAAAGTTTGATAATTGTTCAAATATATTTGATTTACATGTTAATGTTTTAATGCTTTAATATTAAGATTCTATTGTTATGGTATGTTAAAGTTTTTAGTTTTTTTTAAAATAAAATCAAGGAAGGTGAAATTAATTTTTGTAGGGAGAATTTGTAAACATTAGATTCTGAAACAATAATCTTGTTTGAATAAATTAAAGAAGATTAATTGATTAGATTAGAAGTAATAATTAGTTAAATTTATTTGTTTTATTATAAGTTTTAATAAGAATTTTTATTTATAATAAAAAAATTAAAATAAGTTTCAATTTAATTTAAATATTTTTTAATAGATAAGTTGGGAAAAGGTTCCCAATCCTCTATATAAGCAAAGAGTTCAATAACAAAACAAAAAACAAAACACTAGACAACATGAAATTATAGGAAATATTGGTTGGTAAAACCAAATCAAAATAATAAAAGAAAAGACAGATGCAACACAAGGATAGCTAAGAAAAAACACTAAACAACTAGAATAGAGCAGAACACCATAATCACACCCTATAATGAGAAACCGAGGCTTCTCAATTTTACACATAGTGTTGAGCCTATCCTCCCATTTTGTAGCATCCATATCAATCCAAGGTTCAATCTTCCTCAACTTTTTCTTAGAAATATTTTCAACTTCTTGAATTAGTTTGCATTTTTGAAGCTTGACCTCAAGAATGACCACCCCTAACACAACTCTTCTCATCATATCATCATTTATTTTGACCAAATGATACATAACCTCTTCAATTTTCACCAACATATTTTGGAGCATTTTCATACTATCAAACATACGATCCCATTTATCATTACACTTGTCATAGATTTTATTTTTTCCAGCAAGTTCTAGATTAATCATTCTAGAGAGGTCTTCCAGCTTACCAATCATTTCAATCAAATTATATCATCACCATTAAAGTGTCTGAACACCTCTCTTGTCATCTTCAAAAGCTTCATTATTCCTTTACTGTTGATCATTCTCCTCCATATCTTTCTTAATAGTTTTATGAGGGAGAGAGAGAGAGAGAGAGATAGTGTCCTTAGGATCCTCAAGGGGAGATTCAAAACCCCCATCATCCTCACAACATTCATCCTTAGTGCTTTAGGAGTTGTAAGAGGGAGCTGAGTCCAAGGTTATCTCCTGCACATTCTCATCACTATCTTAAGTGTCATCTTTATCAACATGGTGTCTTCCACCTTTAGTAGTATTAGAAACCTTAGCCAACCGAGCTGATAATCTCTCTCCACAAGCAACCCTACCATAAACCTCTACCAGATTATCATCCTTCCCTTAAGAGTATACGACAAGAAGACCACGTCAATATTAAGGTTAACAAAGTCAAATTTAATTCTAATATTTTCTTACAAATTTTAGAGTGAGATCCCTCATCAATACCATTCTTCCTCAAAGGAAGAAAAAATTGCTTTTAAGGGAATTTGCATTCTTCTCATCATCCTTATTGCCTTTCTTTCAAGGGTACTAGGAATAGAGTCATCTATATCAATATCAATAGCATCCATGGTGGGAGTTTGCAAAGACGAAGGGGGGACATCAACTTAGGGAAGGTTGCTTGGTAAAGATAATAGATTTAAATGTTCTTGTAAAATAAAATAACATTTCTATCAAGTTAATCTAGGCTAAACCAATAAAATGTATACGATTCAATATAAATCAATTTGGATTAATTAATTGAGAGTTGGGCATGAATACATTGATATTTTTTAGTAAATTAAATGTCATAATGCAAAAAAAATTAAAATTTATTGAATTATTGACCAAAAAATGCCTTGTAAATGAAATAGACACCGAATTGTTAGGAAATGGGTGTTGTACACCTTGCAAAAGAAAATTATCATTTTCTAGTGCAAGGTGTACAACACCCTTTTCCTAACATTATCTCATTTGTGGTATATATTACATAAGGATCAATTAGTGAAATACATCATCATAACCATCCATGAAACCACATAAATCTCTAGCATGCTCCCATGCTCCAACAAAATACCTACAATAATATTCAATGTGATCACCATCGCAAGAAATAAATCCTCTCATCCTCTAACATGCCACCTATGGAAGAAAATAAATAATCCAAGGTGAAGAAGCACCAATCCAAATAACACAATATCAAACTGTACACCTTGCAAAAGAAAATTATTATTTTCTAGTGCAAGGTGTACAACACCCTTTTCCTAATATTATCTCATTTGTGGTATATATTGCATAAGGGTCAATCAGTGAAATACATCATCATAGCCATCCATGAAACCACATAAATCTCTATCTTATGCTCCAACAAAATACCCACAATAATATTCAATGTGATCATCACAAGAAATAAATCCTCTCATCCTCTAACATTCCACCTATGGAAGAAAATGAATAATCCAAGGTGAAGATGCACCAATCCAAATAACACAATATCAAATCCAAGTGATAACAAAGGCTCTAAGCTATTTCCAAATTAAAAACTCAAATGATTGAAAATAACAACCACACTAAATGATAATGCATCTAATCATCCATATTTCTAAGGTATCCAAAACCATCAATAGAACTTGTGCCAACAATATCTCCAACCTATAAACCATAATCACAAGCTCCATGTATAAAACTTGTTAACAAAGTACACATCCAAGAACTCCCACTACATGGGCAATGTTAAATCTAAAGATAGATAAAGGAATATCAAGTCTACCAATCAACACTAATACCAAGGTGTGGCTAATAATCAAATCATGTAGAAGAAAAGAATAATCACAATAATCCACACATGCAACAAAAATAATTGCATAATCTCTCACAACAAGTCACCATAACTCTCGCAAGTCCATCACATCAAACCATGTGAACATGAACCTCTAGGAAGTAGCCATAGAGCAATGAGAGAAGACCCGTAAATTATATCGCATAACACATCCTTCTATCAACACCTCAAAGTGCTAAAACGTGTCAAGTAAAATATCTTTCACAACCCTAATTGAAAATCCTTAACAACACCCAACTATTAAATCTCATAGATTAAATAAAACATAGATCTCATATAACCAACTTGGATGCAAACTTCTCTAACCAAGGAAGATCACATCCAAACCCATTTTCAAAACTAGGAATAAGCCCAACAAAATCTCCTAAAATTCTCACAAATGAAATCATAAATAAACTCACATGTACAAGGAGATAACCATGCCACAAACCCCTCAAAATATCACACCATGACATCATGATCTAGCATCTCCTCAAAAGATCATATGCTCTAATAATCATATGTTTCTTCAAAGAGAACCTATATAATGTTAATAATCTAAAGTGTAATCAAGAGTCCACCATGGTGCATAATTCCAGTTCATCTTCTAAACCAAGGATCACTTGTCATAATCAACACTTCAACCAAAGACTCCAAGAGTCCTCCATGGCTCATTGATATGTCAACATCTATAATCACATGAAGATAACCATCTCCTATTAATGAAACTCAATATGTCAAATAACTCTCCCTATAATAAATAGGATCCAAGAGTTCATGACATCAATAACCACTGTACAAGATCATTTATCACCAAGTGATGAATCCACATCACTACTAAATCTCCCATTGAACTATGATACCAAGCTATCCATGCCATTATAATAACCATATAATAAATGAAGATCACTCATTATATAGACACATTCAACTACAATACTAACATCTATAAAGAATAAATTAGAACCAAGATCTCCAAGACAAAAAGATAAACCACCACAAAAAAATCACTATCAAAATCTCCCATTGAATCATGTATCTAAGCTATCCATGATATAATGATAAAAACCATGCTATAAATCTTAATCACCAACTATATAAGTACTCTAATCATCCATCCTCTCATCCCAATACAACATACAAATGTACAAATGACCATAGACAGGGCCAACTAACTTGATTTTCAACAAGAGTAAAAAGACTTATGAATACAGATAGTCCACATTCAAGTCATCTTGCTACAACCAAATGGATGACCGAACATCACAATTATATATATCATACATCCTAAATTGATACAACATGCAAACACACAATTACATTGGTAACCTATAAATCAAGATAACCAAAATATAACATATACATCTTGAGACTCAAACACCAAATTATTTATAGATTTGGTTTATCAAATAAATCCATAATTGAGTATTTATATTCAAGGAATCAAATAAGTATCCGAAAGATAAGAGAAACCTCCTAACACTTAATGACACTACTTCCTATCAATCGTATACATGATCATGTTGTCTTAATGTTCAAATATACATGAACTTTCATGACACCATAATCATCACCATCACTATTCATATACTCAACTCACACTAAATTAAGACTCCAAGTATCACATGTACATCAACCACGTCCTCAAACCAAAAGATAACCTGTGTACCTATCTCCATTGAAGTTCAAACTTTAAAAATATCTATAAGTGTATATCAACAAGCCACCAAATATGATGATGATCTATATCATCATATGGATTTCATAAGAACATAAAATCCCACAAGTTTTTGTCCTCCAATTTGTCTAGATTCTCACAAAATCCCACCCAAAATCTTAAGCTCCTATAAGTGTTCAAATGAGTACAATCCTCTCTCTCCTCATCCAATAGAAAAACCACCTAATCTACTTTATAGTACACTACAAATTCTCTCTATCACCTATTTGAAGTATATCTAAAATCCAATTCCATAAGCAAAAGATATGACTTGTTATTCATTCTAAAGTAAAATTGACTTTATGACACCAAATTCTAATAAAAATAGAAAAATAGAGAAACTAAACCTATACAATTTCATAATGCTCATAGAGAGCTTTCCAATGATTTTAAGTGTAGCATAAAATATTGCATACCCTTAGAATTTCACGTTATGTTTTGTGTCTATTTTTGTGTCCATTCAGGCTTAGTATTTTTGTAGGTTCATTCATCCCTTCCATTATCCTCGTTTCCTTCTCAAGGTGCTTAATTCTTGTTTCTAGTGGTCACTTTTTCATTTCACATTTGTGTTACCCTTATTTTTTTCTAGTTTCTTGTCATTTTTGAACATAAATTATCTAGAAGCTAGCACATCATGTAGAAGTATGCACATCACACTAGCATGTTGTGATAATTTTTCATTTGGTGGTCATCTCTAAGCATTTTTCACTAGTCACCTTCTTAGATCAGTGGAAACGGCTAGGGATGATTCCAAATAACTTGTCACTCTCTCCCTCTTCCTTTCTTTTTGAAACTTTCATTTTTGGGTTGTGTAGACATGTCAAAATGCCTTAACGCATATCACACATCTTGAATCACATTTTTCCATCATCAACATCATTTTCATCGTCCTTGCATTTCACTTCATTTGCATCATTAATCCTCTTTTAACATTATTTTCACCAATTAATCCTATTTCTCTCTATTAATTAAATGATCTTGAATTGTTTAATTAATTCATCCATTTCATCACTAATTCCCTTTTATCACCCTAATTAAATAATTAGGATTTATTTAATTAGTATCATAAATTCCACCTAATCCCATCATGACTATATAATCCTTGATTATTTAATTATCCTACCTTTTAGTCTTCTTGTCACATGAATTAAATAAAACTTGATTATTTAATTACCTTATTTTTCATCCACAAAGCATATTATTTTGGAACATTCTATTTCAAAATATCTCATCCAACTTATCTCAACCATTTCTATCCCTTGATCTTGAAATCAATTCTCATCCATTGATCTTAAATATCTCAACTATTTTCATAAAATGGTGGAGAAGGTTTGAGTTCTAACTAATCTCCTTCATCCATCTTCTTTTATTGACTCTCCTTTGTGGGTGTTCTTGATCAATCTCAACTCTTCTTTGTGGGGTTTCTAACTCAATCTTATCCATTGATCCAATTTCTCCAAATCTATAAAAGAACCCTCACTCCTCTTATAATTCATCTAAAGAATTTGTGAATATATCATGTCCAAATGAGTCTTGAGCAAATTGAGCATACACCATTGCATTCTAGATCATCATATCAGGATTTTTTAGTTATGAAGGGTTTGTGTTGAAAGGCAATCCAACATATCAAATCAACACAAATACACTCCACCATGGGATGGTAAGATTGTGTAGTTTTAAATTCATTTGTGTTTCAATTTGATTATGCTAACCTTGTTGTTTGAATTCATAGCTATGACAATTGAATTTCATGAGTAGGTGGGTTCTAATCCTTGTTTTGATTTCATTTTGATTGAAATCATATCTTGATCCATATTCCCCCTTACATTAATTGGCACGGCTAGTGGGACCTAGGTCCTTTAATCTAACATTTTTACCAAGTTTTTGTGAGCAGTTGCAGGTTCTGTGTTGTCATTTTTTTCAGGGGTTTCTTTCATCAACTGGGTCGCTATCGTCCTAAAATCCGAGCGTGGTCATCTCTTTTTTGGACGCTGTTGCATCAATTTGGTTGCTGTTCTAGTTTTCTAATACTTTAATAGAGGTTTTCATTTTGTGCAGGTTCTAGGTTGCTATCATTTTGAACACGATCACCATCGTCCTATTTTTCTATTGTGGTCGTCTTATTTTCTGTTCGCTATCATTCAAATATGCCACTATCATCCTTTTTGTTTACAATTTTTTACTGTATTTTGTTTGACTGTCAAGACAGAACCACAGTCGTTTGTAATAGAATTGCTATCATTCTATTTTTGAGCTGCTATTGTTAGAAAAAACTGTGGTCATCGTAGGAATAGAGCCACTATTGTATGTAACATGACTACTATTGTACTTAGATTTCTGCTTTTGTTTTATTCTTTCAATCTTTTTTAGATTTGGATTTACTTAACCCTGACCGTAACTCAATTATTGTCTACTATGTTTTGATTTTACCTAACTTGTTTGGTGCAGCTCTTTAGGGTGAAGATAATCTTTCATAAAACTTCTATTCATTTTCTTGTATGGGTGACGGACAGTCAAAGACATCCAAGAATCAAACTACTAACAATTTTCTTGCAGCCCCCTTCTTCAAGATTAATTTTCTTTTCAAGCATTTTTATTGTGTGTTTGACATCTTAAACATTTGGTTTTGGTGCTTTAAAACATGAATTGCCTAAATAGATAACATTTCATTTTGGGCTTAAAAATTGAATTGCAATTAATTGTCCACCGTATTTTCCATGATTGGAAAACCAGATGCGTATCCTCTCCCCTTGCATCATTCGATGATCCTAGGTCTAAGAGAAATATCAAAAAGATTAAGCCTTTCACTTTTATTAGAGGGGCTTGTCTTGAGACACATCACACAATGAAGAATTCAAGGTGACCCTAAAGCATGTTTACCAGCGGGCTATATAAAGTATGTGAAAATGAAAGTAAGTAGCATAAATCCATTGATGGCTACCTTGTGGGCCTACTCTCATGTGAAGGAATGGGTCACTAAGGGAAAGTTAGAGAATTTAGTGTTTCCCATTTGAAGTATACCTAGTGGTATTCACAGTGTCATTACATACCTTTATTTTAGAAGCCAATCCAAGTTCTATAAAATGATTCTTCAAAGTAGTGCACGAGAATAACATCATTCCCAGAAGTTACTTACCATGTCCGGTCCATGGTTGAGGCATAAGGCTTAAGAGTTCATTCTCTTTTACAAAGGCAAGAGAAGCAAGGTGGTACATGACCTTGTTGTGTCCTATTTGACCCCTCTACAGATATGGATTACATCACTCCTTCAAGGGTGAGGTAAGCTTACTTGAACAATCGTACCTATATTCCTTAGGATGTAATTAACTGATCTTGTTCAAGCTATACTAGTGGATCTTATGGAAGAAGGTTCATGAAATATCCCCCTTTCCCATTGAGTCATTTATTCACACAATTTTGACTGTTGTATGTATCACTTGCTCCCAAACATATCCTCTAAAACATCAGATCAAAAAACTTCAAACTTGCAAACTTATCAAAAACGATCACCAAACTAAAAACTATCAAAACTGGGTCGCTACTGTGCATTTCACCACTTCTGTTCCAACATTTTACTATAGTCATCCTAGCATGTGACCGCTATTGTGCATCCAACCACTACTATTAGATTTGTTTTTACCAGTCACTGAGATATACAGAGCTTGTAGCTATTGTCATGATCTCTATTGCGATCATCCTAGAAAACAAGCACTATCATCCTAGTTGCCTTTTATCTTAAAACCTATCAAAAAATTGGTTCAAAACATTGTAATAACACCTTACTCAGTTGCCATAAACATTTTTCACCATTAGAATTACATCTTTTGACCTTTTGACCTTTCAAACTTGGCTTTTACTTAGGGTTTGTTACCATCATCTTTTGGACAAAAATAATAAAATCAGACTTGCATCACACCTTGCCAAAAATCTTGGACATCCTTTACATCATCATCATAAAAAAAAATCCACTTAGTCTTTGGAATCACGTTGAAAACAAGATATCAAATCTAATCATCTTGCTTGTGTTTCCATCAACACACTATATCCTCTAGTAGTCTTGTCAAAATTTAATAGATAACACCTTGAACCCTAAGTTTCTAGACTATTAGCATTCACCTTTACTTACAACTCCAAAGCTAGTTCAAGTAGAACATTCAACATATCCTCCATCACCATCCTTGAGACGTAGTAAACATCAAACAAATCATGTTCATCCTTGGGTTCCTAAACAAAGTATCATATCAAAAACATCCAAAATCCACTCACACTCTCTTCGTAGGGTTGAGAATCCATAAACATAGCATCATTTATCAAAAATCATCCAAAATCCACTCATCTCCTTATTATAGGGTTGGGCCCCAAAGTCTCATCATTCCTAAATATCCATGAATCCCATATCAAACTTGATCATCAAACAATCCCAACATCCACATCAACCCACATCAATCAATCAAAATCCTTTATCCAAAAGGTTTGCAAACTTTCTCTTTGTACAAAATTTCACTGACCAATTTTTGAAATCATAACATCACCATCCCTTCATAAATTGCATATTCCCATTCACCAAGGTCTATTGGGCCCATTTATGACAACAAAAAGGTCACAAAATCAAAAGAAAATGGAACCTAACAAAAGTAGCTCAAGGAGAACTAGTACCACCAATATGGAAGCTTCAATTTCTCAACATTGGGGTTTTGATCCTAATGCAACTACAACTTTTTCAACCCCTCAAGCACAACAACCAATGTTTAGAGCTCAACCACAACTTAATCCAAATCCACCACCAAGTGAACAAGATCTACAACTTCAACATCAAGAAATGCTTGCTAGAAATAAAGATCAACCTCCTAGCCTTTGTGATGTGGTCATTGAAGAACATGATAGTGATGAAGAAATCAATGATGAAAAAATATTAGAGTACTCTCAAGATTCTAAACTACAAAAAATAATGGATGAAAAAATAATGGACGAAGTACTCGGGTTATATCCTAACACATACTTTTTGAAACTTGTATAACATGGTGCCAAGTTGCCCACAAAATTTAACATTGATTCTCTTAGAGACCCATCCCTCATCCGTATGGATGATTAATCAATTGTTAGACAAGTCCCAAAACAAATTGTGGAACAAAGGATACCCCCTATCTTTTCAAAACAAAAAGAACCTATCAACGATCAACCTTATGAATAAAAAGGGGATAATTCATTATATAGACCTCCTTCACAACTAGAAAATGCATATCACTCAACAAGGTCAAGGGAATCTAAACACTATGGTAGCTCAAAATCTGCCTCCACAATCAAACCCCTTTTCCACACCACTTGCAACACAAAATGTGTCAACCAATACATGGAGACCCAATGTTTCAAGAATTCTATATGAAGCATCTTGGAAATTCAATCCGTGACAACAAGACCCTAATGCCAACATGTAAAATATGGGTAACTTGCCACCTACATAAAAACAATATGCAACAAATGAACAAACAAACATCCCTCACAACAATAGTTGCATGCTAACATTCCACCTCAAGCACAACACATGGCCTTGCCCATTTACACAATGCAACAATAACCACCCACATACAACAACAAAAACAACCCATTGTACCTCAAGACCAAATCATGTAGCAAACAAATACCCAAGGATAACAACAAACACAATACTTGCAACAAAAACCATCATACTATGATCCTTCAAACTAACAATATCAATAGGGATCTTCATCGAGTCAAAACCCTCAAAATCAAAATTTCATTCCACCACCACAAAACACCCATCGTGAAAATCAAACACCTAATCCCCCATCACAAAATATTGGTACAAAACGAACTCCTAATCCATAGCAACAAACATATACGCAACAACAAACACCACAACAACATATACCTCCTTAACAAAACATACCTCCACAACATCAAACCTTCACCCAACAACATCAAACTTACATGTCACAACAAAAAAATACAAATCCACATTACCAAAATCTTAATCCACAATACACACACACCATTCCATAGGGACCTTATCCCTCATCATACACACGTAACATAGCCTAAGGGCCTTCCTACACACAAAACCCGCAATACAACACATAGTACATTGTGGGATAGCAAGGTTATGGAGTCCCTAATCCTCAAATGAACACACCTAGTGGTGACTTAACCTTACAAATTCAAAGTCTTAACCAAAGGATATCATATATTCAGCTTGGAAAATAGAAGAAAAGATATGCACTACAAGATATATGTCCATATCCCTTTGATCATACCATATCAATGATCCCTTTTCCCAAGAACTTCAAAATCCCTAAATTTGATATATATAAAGGGAGAGGTGATTCAATCAAACATGTAAGAGAATTTTTATTGGCTCAAGTATGGAAGTTGCAAACAATGACTCCTACTTATTGAGACTCTTTCCAAGAAGGAATAATTTTTTGATGTAGGATGGAGAGATTAGGTAGAAGGAATGTTAGTAGGATTAGAGACGGGAGAAATAGATGACTTCATCCAATTTCTGAAAACCCATAGATGGTGATTGTTGAGATGATATACATTGATGAGTGATTGAGTGATGTATGATAATAATGAGTTTTCTTTTTCTTTCATGGAGAACTAAGTAATCTTTTAGCAATACTTATGAATGTAGCAAAGAGACATGATGCACTAGGATATTAATGACCAAGGTGGCTTTATATCTATTGTGTGGACTTTGACTCCATAAATAAGGAGTATTCTTGCTCATACCAGACATACAAAAACCCTATTAGAGTTTATGAGTGAGAAGTTTTATAAAATTTTGGACCAGTTTCATGAGAGGTATGAAGAACCTATCAGGCCCTTGCTACACAAAAAATTCCCCAAAAACAACATCCACAAAAACAACAAAGCAAGTATTCCCCATGGTAGTATTGTAAAAACATCCACAAAATAGAGCAAATGAAATCAACGATCAATGCCCCCATTCCTTCCTCTCTAAATTCTTATGGACATCCACGAGAGATCTTGGGAATGAGACCAATAAGATAAATCAAAAGATAAAACCACAAAAGATAACAAAAATGTTGTTGTATCACTTGCCATTGATGTTTGATGTTTCAAGATGTTATCCATGTTGCACAGGCGGCTGTCGTTGCACCAAAAGATCGACCTATTAATGCCCAATACAACCATTGGATTTATACAAGATCATTATCCACATGAGGCGGTTAAACCATGTTACAAAACCCAAGCACCACACTGGACTACACCTACCACAGGAAGAGGAGACCAAGGGTAACACCTTGCAACAATCCCCCCCCCCCAACGCAAGTGTGGGGTTCGAACCTATGACCTCGACTCTGATACCTATTGTTGCACAAGTGGCTGCTATTGCACCAAAATATTGACCTATTAATGCCCAATAAAATCATTGGATTTATACATGATCAAGATCCACAGGAGGCGATTAAACCATGTCACGAAGCCCAAGCACCATGCTGGACTACACCTACCACAGGAAGAGGAGACCAAGGGTCACACCTTGCAAAAAATCGATTGATGATGTCTATTGCAGGAATGATTTATCTGTTAAGACATATGTCAAGATGTTGATAACAATTTCAATATGTAGGTAGTTTAACACTTGGGCATTGTTTTATCTTGATAATGATCAAGTCTTCATGATTTTTTCTTGGAGATTTTTGGATTCCGATGTTTACTTTACTTGCCGATTGCTTTGTCAAAGGTTGAGGATGATGATTTATTTATTATGGATGGATAGTTTATTGTGTATAGGTGATAATAGAGAGGATTTTTGAGATTTTTCTAAATGTTTTTGTGCTTTTGAGGTTATTTGATGTTGTTTTTGATATTTTTAGGATATTCAGATTTTTTTGATGTTTTTGAGAGATTTAGAGACCGAGAGGGGAACCTAAAGAGGTAGACCTAGTGCCTCAGGGGCTCATTTATTGATGGAATTGCCTATGTTATACACGTAGAGACAACACAATTTGACCGACCATGACTGACACTATTTTTGGTTTTTCTGACTCTATGAATGTTTTGGAGTTTTCAAGGATATTTGAGTGTTTTTGGACTTTTTGATTGACACAAAGACCTAAAGGGACAAACCTAGTGCCTCGAGGGCTCATTGATTGATGGCCTTGCCTATATTATACATGTAGAGACAACATAGTTTGATTATATGACTCAAAGCATACAATGTTTTTGGGATTTTGATGTTTTACAAATGTTTTTTTGGATTTTGATGGTTTTACAATGTTTTTGGATTTTGATAGTTTTTCAAATGTTTTTGGATTTTGATGGTTTTCCATGAATGATGGGATAGACAAGGATCCGGTCCATTTTCTAGGTTCGGGAAGTTGCACCCAGTTTGGGATAAGATTACACTTATTATGGATAGTGAAACAAGGTTCAACACATGATCATATATTGAGCCATGGTTGGGTGCACGTTCTATTACGTAATGGATGAAGAAAAACAAATGCGATAATAGGATGGATTTAAGATGGAGCGAATGTGATAGTAAGATGGAAAGTTTAGATAGATGGGGATGTTGGACTTATTCAAGAATAATGCCTATTTACTAGGTTTTCACTATGGCACCTGTCTTAGAAGCGCCACAAGGTAGTTTTTACTTAAAGGACAATTTAATTCTCTTTACTTTTTCTTGATTTTATTTTTTATTTTTTCCTTTCTGCCTAAGATATTCTGATACGTTAGGTGTAGAACTTCTAAATATGGCTATTGTTAAGCAGTTTTGGTAGGGGTTCTCCTTCTAAGGTAGCCAATTGATAAGCACCAAAACTGTAGCTTTCTGTGATGACATAAGGACCTAGCCAATTTAGCTCAAATTTTCCTTTCCCATCGTGATTAAGTTTGATCTTTTGGTTTCCCTTCAAGACCAAGTCACCAACCTAAAAGTTCCTATTTTTGATTCTCTTATTGTAGCTTCACTTGAGATGATTTTGATAAGACTAGAGATGGTTCGAAGCACTCAAATGTCTTTCATATAGCAGTTCAAGCTCATTGAGTTTGGATACTCGATATTCTTCATTGCTAACAAGATCCTTCAATGATACTCTCAGGGATGGAATCTCTACCTCTATAGGAAATATAGCTTCAAATCTGTATACCAAGGAAACTGGAGTCTCACCTGTAGGCATGTAGATACTTGTTCTGTAAGCCCATAAGGCTAGATTTAGCTATAGGTGCTAATCACAACCAACATCATTAACAATCTTCTTTAGGATTTTTAGGATTATTTTATTAGATGCTTTGGTATAGCCATTTTCTTGGGGGTAATTGGGGTTGAGAAGCGCTGTTGGATAAAGAATCTTGAGCAAAGCTCACAAACATCTTGGTTTTAAAATGGAGTTCTATTGTTTGTTATGATAGTCTGAGGAATAGTATATCGATAGATAAAATAGTTAAGAATAAAATTTTCTATTTTTTTTCCTATGATATAAGCTATAGGTATAACTTCTATCCACTCTATAAAATACTCAATGGAAATTATGATAAATTTGTGTCTGTTGGATGAAGTTGGGAATATCTTTCCTATCAAGTTAAGTCCTCACTAAGAGAAGGGCCATGGCATAGTGATGAGACATAAATCTTGTGTAAGTGCTTGCATAAGATGACCATGTTGTTGGCATTGATGACACTTCTTTGAATAATGTATAGCTTCTTTCTCAATTGATGGCTAGTAGTACTTGGTTTGTAGAAACTTCTGGACTACGTTAGGCCCACTAACATGGGACCCACAAACACCTTCATGTACCTCTTGCAAGGCCATTTACACTTCTTTCAAATTGAGACATCAAAGTAAAGTGCCATCTAAAATTCGATTGTATGGGGTATCTCCAAGGATGGTAAAGCATGTAGTTCGACGAATAAATGTTTTATTTTGGTTGCTCATTAGGTGAGCTGGTATGATTATGTGTTGGATGTAACCAAATGTGTCTTGGTACCAAGGTGAGTCAGGACCAACAACATCACATATGAGTTTGAATTCTAGGATATTGAATGTTGGTATAAGCAATTGTTCCAAGAGGAATTCATACCTAGGAATGTTCTGTAGAATGTCAAGAAGTGAACCAATAGTGGCCATAGCACCAACAACTTTATTGTTGACTCTGGGGATCTATTCAAAGAGGATGACCAAAAAGTATTGATTTAAATTGTCTACCATTCTCTTATATGACATCAAATTATCATCTTTGGTTTGGTACTCATCATTCACTTTCCTTATGACCATCTAGGAGTCACCATAGACTTATAGTTATTTGATCTTCCATTCCATGGCCATTCTTAGCCCTATGATCAGTGCTTCATACTCAATGATGTCATTCATACATGAGAAGAAAATTTTGTACGCTTTGGGTGTACTGTCTCCTTGAGGTGTGAGAAATAGGATACCAACCCTTGATCCATGTTGGGTATGAGATCCATCAAAGTATAGAATCGAATGGGTTGGTGGAGTTACAACAAGGATGCTTTCATCTAGAAATTCTACTATTAGTGGAAGATGATATTCTATAGGTGCTTCAACTAGTTGTTCAACTATCACTTTCCCTTTGATGGCTTTCCTATCAACATACTCTATGTCGAATTTCCACATTTCCTTTCTTCCTGTGACAGATACTTTTTCCAAGAGATATTTGAGGGGATCCACTTTGGATATCAACTGGATTTTTTGGTTTAGTATTGTAGACATGGAAAATATACAATTCGATCCGACACACTTGATCCTAATTACTAACATCATTTCTTCCTGAATCACACTCTCAGCTTCTCATCACCCATCGTCTCTTAATTAGATAAATCATTATTTATCTAATTAGGTCTTTCTCCTTTGTTGATTAAATTAATCAATTTATTTTGATTAACCCTAAAATCCCTCTTTAATTAAATAAATCATCTTATTTGATTAAATCCCTAAAGTGTTCTCATTAAATTGAATAAATTAAACCTTATTTGATTTAACCTATCATTATCCCCTTTAGTTAAATAAATCAAAAACATTTATTTAATTAATCATTTCCTCTCAATTCTAATTTAAATCAACACATAAATCTAAGTCAAAATTGTCAAATCATCTAATCTCTTATTAAATTGATCAAATTCTGATTAATTTAATCCCAATCACTCCAATCCTCTAGAGAATGCAACTTGCACAATAAATCAATTACTTTGATTTATTTAATTGCCTATTTTTTCTCAACATGGAATATTCCCTCAAATTTGAATTCAAAATTCAAGGGGGCTTGGTCCTTCCAACAAGGCATTTAATGCCTCTTAAATGTCCTTAGCCTTGAGCCAAGTGACATTAACTTCATTTCCTTCTCCCTCCAACATGTCACATTCAAATTTCAAATTTGAATCTCATAGCATTTATCATGCACATTGACCAAAATGTGCATAACCTTCAACCATTCACATCTTGACAAGTGGCACTTGGCCATTGGATGTTGAATGATCCCACATTGCTCAATTCCACTCTCTCTTCCATTTTGGAAATCTATAAATGAGAGACTCTTCCTCTCATTTTATCATCCACAATTTGAGTAAACTTACTATACTCAACTTCATCCTCATCCACCATTTTAGCAAAGTTAATCTCTTCACATTGAGAGCTAATTTTGTCCATTTCACATCCATAGATAGGTTATTGTAGGTTTTCTCAAGAACTCATCTTGTTCTTCATCAACAAAGTGGATCAATCTCCATAAAATCATCACAAATCTTACAAAGGAGTTGGGAAAGGGATAATTTAGACACACCAATTGGCACCAACTCCCCCATGGGATCAAGAGTTTGCATGCTTAATTAGGATTTCATTCATATTTAGATGTTTTGTTCTTCATTTTCCTATTTTAAGTATTGTAAATTGATTTCATGGGGAATCCTTCTTCTAATTTGCATATGAACTCACTAATGTGTTTGTTTGTTGTCTTTGTGCAGGAATAGGATTGGGGTTTAGAAGCATGTAATGTCTAATATTTTGGACCGCAAAGACAACTATCAAAATGCCCTTTCAATAGGTTTGTAATTAATCTCGTAACCAACTAGGGTGCAACTAATGTAGTACACAAATCTTTCTTTTCTTTTCTCATCAAGTTGTGCCAATAGATCTCCTAAAGCTGCAGATGTCACTAACACACACTGTAATACCCCTCCGTTTTTCTCTTTGGATCGAATAGTGTTTTGTTTGGTTATGTCTTATTTTGTGTTAGTACCTCGATTATGGTACTCGGTTTCTATTTGATCGCTATCTGTAAAGCGATGTGAATGTGCTATTTTGATGTGATTGTAATTTATTCTGATGTATCATTTTGGCATGTTTTGAATTAGCATAAGTGGATATTCGAATTAATGATGCTTTATGTTGTTGATTAAATTATTGATGTTAGATTCCTCAATTGGTAATACTGTATTGGTGAAGGGGACGAGATTGCATCACTTGCTTGCGAGTGCCCTACGATTCTGAGATTTCCTCTTCATGGTGTGTTTTATATGATGCAAATATACATGTGCGATATACTCTTTGTTCGTAGGTTGACAGGTACAGGACATCGACTCCACCTGGCTTCACAGGTTTGAGCGTGTCCATTGCCAACGACATTTGATTGGGAGATAGTAGCTAGGTTTTTCGTGTCAAGTCATCACCCTAGTCATAAGTGTGTCATCGATTTTAGTCTGGTTCAGTTGTTTGAATATTGTCTTAACTGCCTGGATTTTATTTAATCGTAAGTTAGAAAAAGGTAATTAAATGGCCTATGTAGTTAAGTTGTTGGTTAAATGAATCTGGTTATAATGTTAGAAATGTTATTTAATTAATAAATAATTTAATCTTGGATTATATTTATTTCATTAATTAATTAAATTAATTGTGTTGAAATAAATTAAGTCATTCATTTTGAAATTTATGGATTTAATTGTTTGATATTGAAAATTAAAGAAAAGGGATTTAAATTTCATTTTTGGAAAATTTTAAATGCAAAATTGAAATTAGAGATATTTTGAGATATTTTCTGTTTTTCTGTTTTCTGAAATTGATTATGGTGGTTGAATAGATATTTTGATTTTTTTGGGCTATTTTTTGGATTTTTGGATAAAATTTTGGGAGAGGATGAAAAATGGAGATTTAGAGAAGGAAAATAATTTTTGGTTGTGTGTTTGGATTTGGGTTTTTTGGAGAAGTTCAGTTAGATTGCTGAAAAGAAGCTTGAATATGAGGAGAAATATTTGCACCAATTTGTCATTTCCTCGAGCATTGGAAACCAGGTATTCTGTTTATTAAATTAATTTCATTTGGAAATGATTCACAACTTTTATTTGTTGTTTGAAAATATATATATAAACTTGGTTGGATTTGCAAGAGAAACCCATCTTGAATCTGGTTTCAAAACTTCAAACCCTCTGTTGGCAAATGCTTTTCTTCAAAAGAAATTGTGTTCTTGATTGTAAATTGATTTTTTTAAAATAATTGTGAATAATTGATTGTGATTGATTGTTAAATAATATTTTATATTATATTTTATAATATTAAAATATTAATATATATTAAAATATTAATATATTAGTAACATGTGTAATATAATTGAGAAAATTTTATATCTAAATGCAATAGTCAAATCATTGATTTTATTTTAAATAATATATTTGTAAAGGAAAATTTTGGATTTGTAAGTAATGTGTTTAATGGCAAAATTAATTGGTTTCTTGTTAAAATGATTTAGTTTGCAAGAACAAATAGTTATTTATTTCGAAACAATATTTTCTAAATGTTTGGAATAAATGTCTATTTTATATTGAATTAAAAGCAATTAGAGAATGAAATATTTGTTGTTTATTCCATCTTGGTCTAATAGAGACATTATTCAATTCAGTTTTATTAAATGCAATAAAGTACCATTTGTGAATTAAGAAGTGGATTTAGGAAATCCGAAGTAGACGCAATCTTGATTAAATTGTTGGTTTAAATGTAATTCCTTCTATTATCGCTTTGCGGGAAATAATTAGAAAGGGTGTTAAGTCTTCCAGATAGTGTTTTAAATATGGGGGTAGTCATTTTGTGAGGTCAACCATTATTAATTCCCTTGAGTAGTGCATGGTGCCTTGTCAGTAAGTAACCCAGTTATCATGAATGAGGATGATTTGTGCCTCCTTTGGAAGGAGTGGATTATGTGTTTTGTTGCCTCCAGTGTTTGGAATGAGTCTCGTTACATGTTACCTCCTTGTGTTGGAGTGTTTTGTATCTATTTTGTATGCACTTGGGCTCCTTGGGTAATAGGTTTGAATGTATGTTGTCAAGTAGAAGAGTGACTTCCGTTAGGGGCCAGAGCCGTGAGAGGTAAACTGGGTAACCTTCAGAGGTAGTTTAATTGAGTGATAACTAAAGTAGTGTAATCCATGTCAGTAATGTTATGGTGTACTTGTAGTTGGTACTTAATTGTTATGTGTATGGTTTTCTTAACATACATGATCTGTTATTTCTAGAAGCAATGTAACCATGTTAGAGTTGAACTTGAGTTGTACTTGTGATGTATTTGAGTTGTACGTACGTTGAACTTGAGTTGTGCTTGTGTGGTGCAAGTGATCGGTTGTGTCATTTTGGATTCAGTTATGAGTCAACCTGTGTCTAGAGGTAGATGGTCTTGTCTAGGAATCCTTGTTACTATCTCCTAGCACGGGGGGTGGACCTTTGGGTTCCACTTGGTTGGGTGGCATGCACCTTACTCCGTCGGGCTTTCTTCTTGCTCGTGTTAATGAGGTTTCCAATTGGAGAGCTCGTGTGATCCAGTTACTTTTATGATTTATTCATTTAAGTTAATCTTGTAATTTATTACCCCTCATTTGTTATCGAGGTGGAAGTTGTAATATGTAATCATGCTTATTGGATTTACCTCATCCGGGGAATGAGAGATGTAATCTACTTAGTAGATTATTGTAATTTGGGATCTGATGGCATCTTTATTTTTCTTTGATAATTTTATCTTGTAAGGAATGTATGTGTTCTTAATTTCATAAGTAATTAAATGTTGTGGTTTCAATTCTTTAATGTTGTTCATGGGTTAATAAGTAATCTCAGTCTCGTAACCTTAGAGGATGTTGCAATGTGTAGTGAACTTGCATATTATTTATACTTAATAAAAAAAAAAAATTAGTTTGTTTGAGTAGTTAATTGCAACTTCCTCTAGGGTTGCATGGCGGGGCATTACACGGACAATATCATGGATTTATCTTGTATGGGTGGTATCAATACAAGAGGATTTTCCAAATAGTCTTTAACCAGTTGAAAAGAATATTCACACCTTCCATCCAATTTGAAAGTTACATCCTTATGGAGAAAGTGTGTATAAGGATAGGATTTATCCACTAACTGTGTTATAAATCTTCGAATTGAATAAAGTTTACCTTGCAAGCTATGCCACTATTTCAATGTCTTTAGGGGAGGCATTTCTAGGATAGCTTTAAAATTCGCTAGATCTACCTTGATACCTTTTCTAGATATAATATAGCTCAATACTTTCCCTAATGTTATGTCAAACACACACTTCTTTGGATTTAGATGCAACCTGTACTCTTCTATCTTGTCAAATATATTAGCCAAGTTATACAGATTTCCTTGCTTGGTGATAGATTTTTCTAAAAGGAAATTGACATAGTCTTCCATGGAAATGTGAAGTAAATCATGGAATATTTGCATAATTCCATGCAAAGTTGATCTTTTGCTTGTTTATGAATGTTAAGAAGTTGATTCTTTCATCTGGATCTAAAGTAGATGCATGATATGTTATCTTGGTGCATCTGCTATTCCCACATTAATGGGTTCAAAACCTTCAACCAAAACTACTAATTTTTTTAATACTTTGTGATTAGGAGATTGAATTCTCCATCTTCGGGTGCCTCAAAAAGGTTTTCACCATCAGATGTGTCCTTTGTTTTACCTTTTTCTTGATCTGATAGTGCCACATTGTGGTTTTCACCATTGGATCTTATTTTTATTTTTATGTTTAGATTTTCAATTTCATTTTTGCAACTAGAGGATGCAATCTCCCCTCCAAAGTATAATCCTTATTCAAGTTCAATTTCAAATATTGCCTTGTGGTCCACAAATGGAATACTAGTGTGAAGTCCTAAAAAATCAATTATAGATTCATCATTTTGGAATATGTCCACAAGTGCGTGATGTTACTGATCTCAATCAATTAACTATAGGTAAATGAATTGAAGTTATTTATTTTGGGTTGTAGGTTTAAAGGAATTGGTAGTGATTGTGTTTATGCCAATTTCTTGAAATAAGTCTATTATGCATAAATCATCATCGCTAAGATCATACTTATTTGATGTATCAATCACAGTAGAAGGATTTTTTTTCCTCGCAAACGATATTTTTTAGTGTTTGGAATCACAATATCTATCAAACCATAGCCTAGATCTAGATTCTTCTTTCACTTCTCCATGATGATAGGCTCTCTTATTCCTTGTTTTTTTAGATCCAAGCTATCTTTTCTAGTGAAACCCATGCCTTTTGCTAGCTGGTAACCTTTGCTATCAGGATCAAACGGGATGGGAGGTAGTTATTTTTCTTCCTCTTCTTGTTCCTCTTTATAAAGCCATATAGATAGATCTTCTTCACATACCACTTCATCCTTTATGTCTCCTCACTTGTTGAATATGGTAGGTTTGACTTCTATTTTGATAGCTTGAACGTGCTTGATTTTGTTTGGTCTCCCATAAGATCTTGGTAACAAGGGTAGCTTTCCAATACATAAAGATTTCTTAAAATGGTATTATTTGTAGCCATTGTCAAGTACCTAGATCTTAAGGTCAGATTTAGGTCGATCAGATGATGAAGATGGAGCTGAGGATGATGCAAGCAATGATGGATCAACATAGGAGAACGAATGGAAGGATATGTCATTACTGGGTATTTGAAAAAGCTTCTTGTACTTCTCCTCTAAGCTCTTACAGTAGTGGAATGGTTTGAGATCAATGTATATTGTAACCTCCTTATCATTATAAGGAAACTTTAAGCACTGATGGAAGGTGTAAGGGACTACTAGCATTGCATGGATCTAAGGGAATCCTTAGAGTAGGTTATAGGGTAGCTCAAGATCCAATACTAGATAAGTTGTTTCAGCTATAGTAGGTCCCACTTGAACTGGAAGTCTGATTGTGCCTTCTGAGTTTATTTCATTATCATCATAAGCCCTTATTGTGAGAATTCTATTCTTGTCAATAACGTAATCGAAATATCCCAACCGCTTCAGTAATTTCAAGGTACATATGTTCAATTCGACACCTCCATGTATCAATACCCTCTTGATTTTATGCTTATGTATGTAAACATTGAGATGTAGGGGTTGATTATGAAAGAATATTTGGGGAAGGTATTTTTCAAAATTACCAAATGATGGGTAGAAGTGATGGTCCCAATGATAACTTGAAACTGATCTATGTTGATATCGTTAGCCACTAGAGTTTCAACGAGAGATTTTTCTAGAATCTCTTTATGTGTAGGAGATAACTTGAGAAGCTCAAGGATAGAGATTAAGGTTGGAGTTTTCTTTAACTAGTCAACAATATTGTAGTCACTTGAAGGTTTAATGGTTTTTGAAGTTGTAAAATCCAACCTCATAGAACCTAGTGAACACCTACAAGAGAATAACCTGTTATGTAGAAGAGATATTGAAACACAAACAAGGTGCTTTGCAAGCCTGAAGAAAAAATTGCATAAACAAGAATTAAATAATTATAATGAGATCAATCCTTATGAAAGGAGATCGAAACCCTAAAGTGAACCCTAGGATTAATAAAGTAATTATTAAAGTGTCTAAGTTTAGCTTAAGTGAAAAATAAAGTAAAGGTGACTTAATTAATTAATCAACATGATTAAATTAATTAATTAATTAACCTATTACTCTAACAATGGTAAATCTTGGTTGAGACAGGGCTCCTTGGACTGCCACTTTTCCTCTTCGAGTAGTGACGTTACACTCGAGGTTTCTACCAAGTATTGTTACTACATCGATATTGTTGTCAGCTTGACAAATGGTTCCTACAACATTGCCATAGGTATAAGCATCTTTTCGATAATCATGTCCCTTACCTTTATTGTTTCCCTTAGAGTGATCAGGGATTGGATCCTTGTAGATACCCATTTCTCTATTTTTGGAGGGTCCAAGATGATTTTCAATATCAACCACTCCTTTTTCTATCAAGTCTTGGATGATATTATTTAACCTCATACAATTTTTTGTCTTATGACCTTTAATATGATGAAAATTGTATTGATCATTCTCATTATACCATGGGGGTTTAAAGTTTGGCTCTTCATAATTCATTTGATCAAGTAGTTTGATGAGGTTCTTTTGGATTAGATTATGCATGATAACCTCCATGCACTAGTACAAAAACAACAATATAAGACTGAAAAAACTCCAAAAAAATACTCATAAATGACTGAACATGGTCACATGACTAGTAATAGTTTATTTCCAGTCATTTATACCAAATTGATGACTAAACCGTTTTTAGTCATTGGAATGATTGATTTTGGTCATTAATTTAGTCGCTTGATTGGTCGATTTTGTCATTGGTTTAGTAATATGAGTGATCGACTTGCTCGTTAATTTAGTCATCTGATTGATCAATTTGTTCGTTGATGTAGTCATTAATTGGATTGATTTGGCAGTGCATAATTTAGTTGTTAATTTAGTCATTGAATGGTTTAAATTGGTCACTTATTCAGTCATTTTTTTATTCACTAGTATATTTTGTCATTAATTTAGTCATTGATTGATGTTAGCTGGTCACTTATTTAGTCATTTTTTATTCACTGATTTTTGTCCATTGGTAGTGTATTTAATCATTACTTTTAATCATCATTTTGATCAATTTGGTAGTTTATTTAATTATTTTTTCTCATTGATTTCTATCAATTGATAGGTATATTGATATATTGTTTATTAATTGCATAATCATTATATTTAGTCATATTTATTAACACTAATTTCTGTCAGTTGGTAATATATTTAGTCAATTGGTAGTTTATTTAATTATTTTTGTTCACTGATTTCTACCTATAAGTGTTGGAAATGAGACAATGCTTTAATTGAGGTTTAAACATATAAAAACAAAGAAAAACATAATCAATCATTCATTTGGATATAATGAAACGACTATTAAGAAGGAAAAATACTGAAATTTTATTGATAAAATGTGTTCTTACAGTAGATACAAGACACAAATGTGTCTTTGCTTTGAAAAATGTACTGTTACAAAGTGTGTTTCTCAGTGCTGTGATTGAGAAAACTAAGTTACAATGCCTTTTTTTTGGTTATGCAAGATATTACAATTTTGATGACAATTCTATGTTGCAACTTATTTGCAATTGCAGATACATGTATATTGATAAGTAGGGGAATTTTCTGTCAGTGCAACTATGGTGTTATATACGGGACAATAGATGTAAGAATTTAAATTATGTGATGTTGCATGATGAGTTTGTGTACAAAATTATGAGAGTTATTGGCCACCAACCACCAAGACTACAAACACTTGTGCTACAATTGTTAAGACCTTTGGCTTTGAAACCTGAGCAAGGCCATACTCATAACTTTGGTGATTGGTTTTTTCTACCAGATACCACAATAACCAGTATTTATGGATGCCCACAGGCCCCAAATATACTGCCAAAGTTTGTCCCCCTTTGATTATCCTTTTTAGAGTTCATGTGGCAGATTATATGGATGGAAATGGATGTCATGAGTAAACAAAGGAAGGGTACATTTCTACCCAATTTGATATGTTTGGAACTATCAGTGGGATCCGATACACTTGAAGAGTTGCAAAATTATCTAAAACCAAGGTACTCTTTACATTATGGAATGGAAAGAGCTTTTGACCCTGAGGGTCACATGAATTTTGTAAGACACACAATCCTTACAAAGGATATGGTTACTTACCAGATTGACTATGAAGAAGATGTAATCATAAATTGTTTCACTCCTCAATAGCTAAATGATAGGAGGAGAAAATGGGAAATTATGAAAAAGTTTGAGGAAGAAAGAAAGATGAAGCATAGTGATTTCTTGGGTTATTTTATAGAGGAAGCATATCCTATCAAGAGATTTGATATGATAATTAATAAGTTTAATGAATTATATAAGACTGCAATAGATACAAGGAGACTTGGCAAATTATGTCCCAAAAGGCCAAGTGGTATTGTAATTACAAAACCAACTCCGGATACTATTTTAGTATGTCATTCTTCTCCAGGATCACCTCGTAAACAATCACCTTCTAAAAAAAAAAGGACACAAGAGATAGAGCCACTTGTTTCCTATGAAATAAATGAGAAGGTTGGAGATATAGAAGAGTCAGTTAATGTGTTAAGATATTTAAAGGATGATGTTGAAGTGGACCAACCTATGCTTGAAACTAAATCCCATAGGCCTAAAGCTAGAGTTGATATTAAGGTACAAGGAGAAAGAGAAATGCATGAGGATGACAGGGTAGTTGCAGCTCGCAAGTTCTTGGAAGATGATGAATTTATCAAAAACCTTGAATTTAAAGACTTTTGGATTAAGATGAAAATGAGAGAGTTTGAAGCGAGGGTTTAAATAAATAAGATGGGAGTTGAGGAATCCCAGAATGACCAGATAGTAGCCCAAATTTTTAATGAATTAAGGATTGATAATATTGATCTCAACCCACAAGAGGCTAGAGAGATGATTTTGAAAAGTAATATACTTATTATTCCTAGTATGGAATTAAAGAAAATGTTTTTACTTGATCAAGTGAGAACACAAGAGGACCCAATGCTGATTGTTGAGTTTCACTCATATGAAGGGGTAAGTGGCACAAGGTTTAACCCTAATATTGAAACCTTGGCATTCTGGGCCAAACAAAAGAGTTCACAAAAACCAAGGTTACTAGATGTAGTGTAGGAAATGAAAGGTACAACTATGGTGAAAACATTAAAGGATACAAATCATCTAGAAGCCAACCATAACAATGCATTCAACTATGTTCACTTGAGATACATTTAAGGAGATGGAATCTAGATTGAGAGAGTATGAAAATGAACAAAAGTCTATAAATGATGAAGTCAATAAATTGTTCATGGAAAATGTGAAGTTGAAGGAACAATTGAAAGGAGCAGGCCCCTCACAGAACAAGGAAATAATGCTACACAAGTGTCCTCTTGCTCCACCAGTTGATATAGAAATTTATTCTACTAAACAAGTGAGCATTCTTAGACAGGAGATTGAAGAGTTGAAGAAATCCAACAATGAGGGTAAGGAACGAGTAAATACACAAATATGCAATGTTTTAGAGAAGGTCATTGAGCATAGGATAAAAATAATTGTGGATAGGTTGGAAAGTGTGTATGATTGCTACAACTCATTAACATAGGAAATTGATTAGATGGAAAAATATCTACCCATATTGGATCCCCTTTTAAGAACTAGCAACCCATACACCACACATTAGTAACCTTGTGCAAAATATTATAGAGGAGTATTGAGGCTCTTGCAACATTAAAACCTATAGAGAAAATAGCCAAAATAGTTATAGATAAATTCCAATATATGCAAGGAGAGGACCAAAAGATCAAAACAAGAATAGATTCATTCTATACTCTGAATCAGTGGTTTGTGCCAAAACTATTGAAATATGATGACCACTTGAAGGACCTCAATGAATGGAAGAGTGAATTTGGCCAAATTGTTCCACAGTGCATCACTCACATATAAAAGGATGGTGAGTTGAGTCTTGACAGGTTTGACTTAATCATGGATGGACTAATAGCATTGGATGTTGGATATTCTAAGTTTATCATGGATGACAGGACATTACTAGACATCTAATGGAAGATTCACCTTGCAAATATATTGAAAGTTCAAGAATACAAATGGCCACATGATTATATAGTGTACGAGTGGGAGAAAAGGTATATGGGTCCTCCCCCCGAACAGTAGGCCTTGGGGCTATCACAGTGGAAGAGACACACATTTAAATACACTAATATGGAGAAAGGACCTTGAACATATCTTAGGTGATCATGGGTGCCGTACAAAGATTAATGGACTATGGTGTCACGAGTGTTGTAGACTTCATTAGTTATCTACTTTCTCCGTTTTATGTTTTAAGAAAAACTAATGTTTAGTTTAGTTTATATGAAGAGGCATGAATTTTGAAAAGATGCCATATTTTATAATGGTCAGAAGCTTGTTACTTCTCTTATCAAAGAGAAACCAAGACCGAATTTTGATATCATCATGATAGGAATTTATAGAAACATATATGATGAGACTTATGTTATATTGTAATATCTATTTGAAGCAATCAATGGAAAAGAAGATTTAATCTGGTGCTCGTCTCAATTATTGTTGATAATACTGTGTATGATTGGATTTTTTAATGTATTTTAGGTTGGAATATAGGGGTATATTATGAATTGGTATCAAGTAATTGTTCATAATCATCTGCATTGCTGATTACATTGCATTGCTCATCTTTCAAACTCAAAGCATCACTTCACATTGCATAACTAATAACTAGATACTGATAGATGACAAAATTTCAATTACAATATAGTTTTTACAAAGTCAACCTAAGCAGTTATGCAATTAATTCATATTGCATAACTAATAACTAGGAGAAGCTGCCAATTGCATTTTCTTGTCATGGCATTCCATGAGACCACATTTATTTGAGGCATTTTTTCAAATAGTTCACTGCCTTGTCTATGCTACCACATTTTTTATACATATTGTCTACCAAAGCATTTTATCAAACAGTTCATTGCCTTGGTGCTATGGATAAAAGCCTAAAACAAGTTCTTTCAAACAAGCTATGGGATAGGCCAACACTAGACTAAATCATAAGAAGGATTTAATAATTTATAATGAATTTCAGTTTGGTCTATACGTGTCAATCTGGGGGTGTAGACTTGTGAGAGGTATCAAGACTATATATCAAAAAGGGGTGAAAGTCATGAGATGAGTGGTTATGAATGCAGTTATGAAAATAAACCTACAAAAAATCAAAAAGAAAATTGATTTTGGTGACAAGAACTATCACTTCCTGGCGACAGGAACAACAACTTATAATAATTACATAAGTTAAATAAACTGTAAACCACACTTGCAAATAACATAGAAACAACATCAAATAAATAATAAAAAAAAACAAAAATTACTATAACTACGAAAGCTAAGAATCACTAGACATCTCGAGAAGTGGCCCCCCTCCTTAGTCCATTGGGTGGTGAGATACATGAAGCTTCTCTACATGAGACTGATCATGCAACACTAGTTTTATTTGTTAGAAAATAATATTGTCGATACAAAAGCCTATACAAAAATCTTCCCACGCTAAAATCTTCGTACTACTTATATACAATGTAGTCTTGTAACAAATGCATATGAAAATAGAGTGTATGTTGTGGCTTGCCCAACAAACTATACAATAGAATGGCTCACGTAAATCCTTGTTTTCAAGCCACAAATTAGAAATGAAATTTGATACAACTGCAACTATGAAATAAGAAATGACAAAATTTTGGTTTCCTGATAACAAGAACATATTTATTGTAGATTCTTCTTAAAAAAAAAGCCTCTTTTGACGTGGAAGTGCTGAGATGGGTGATGGGAAATTTTTATTAGAATGGTTGAAATATTTGTGGGATCATCCACTACTAGTTCCAAATACCGAGGTGAAGATTAATATTAAAATATCCAATGAAATACTGAAGCATGCAACCATATAAAAAAGATTCGATGCCTCTTAAGGATGCCTTGGCAGATGTGGTTGTGGCACTGAGTTGAAGTGGCAAGAGTCTACATGGCAATAATAAGTAACAAGAAAGTTCCTACACCGAAGATGATAGGAAGCATGCTGCAAGATATATATTGCAAGGCATAAAATAAAAATGCATATTAATAAAGACAACCAATGATTATTTTCCATAGTTTTTGAAAAACTATATTAAATATCACTTATATATTAAATCATAATCAGCTTAAAATGGAAAAATGGTAAGATATTGAATGTAAATGGAATGTGGGGATGAGTATGAAGGTGCATAAAAAGGCATAAAATGGGACACAAATAGCTCTCATCATTCCCCCCAACTTAGCGTATTGCACGTCCTCGTGCAATCATTATGATCAAGAGGTCTTTGGTTTGAATTGGTAGCCTTTTGGATCTATAGCTTTGGCCTTCTTCATCACCCTTGACTATTATACCTCATCACATTTGTTTACATAGAAAGCCTCATGGGTTTACTTTCAATTATATATTTTTTACCATCTCTTTATAAAAAGCTTCATGTTTTTGCTTTATTCTGAAACCTTATATTTTCCTTTCAAAATGTTGTTAATATTCAGTCCTCCTCAACATTTGATTTTTCTTCTATTTTTCTTTTTCATTTTTTAATTTCTCTTCTTTTCTTTTTAAAATTTTCAATTTCTCTTTTTTTCATGTTGCATAACATCATATTTTGTTTCAAATGCTATATATAGGAGGTATCATGAAAAATTATCTCCACTTCCAGCTACATAAAAGGGGTGAAATGATAGGCAACATGAAGGATGAAATGATAAGGAACATGAAGGGTGAAATAATGGATTCTATGATGGGATGATTAAGGATAAAGTGAAATAATGGATGAAACGATAGGTAATAAGGATGGTATACCTCCCCCCAACTTAAAGGGTTGACCGTCCTCAGGAAACAGGGAGAGGATAGGCATGGATGCTGCATATATGATTAATATAATAAGAAATATTAATAAAGTTAAGAGATAAAATAATGAAAAATAAAACTGATTGTGTTACCAACATGCATGTCCATGTATTCTAGGGTCTAGTAATCAAAAGAACTTGTCAACTAGGACTTGCCAACAAGGAAGGAACCACATACTGTACCAAGAACTGCAATATCACAAAAGATCTCCATCTGACTGAAGCACTGTAGAACATACTGCTGCTAGCTGATTCTTTCTTTACTTTTTGATCACCTCAACTAAGTGTGTAAGTTGTTCCATAGGTGATCAAAATTGTGTAGAACACAAAAAAATAGAGCACAATGCACCAATGAGCACTAGGAGGTGCTAGAGGCACTCAGGTAGAGGGAAACCATGGAAGTGGCTGAGTACTTGAAAAGAATTAGCTCATAGAAAGAACAAATTATTGCATTTTCTCTTTTTTATTTTTCTTTCTTTTTATTTTCTCAATTTTGATAACAACAACAGATCACTGGTATCTCGGTTTTCAACCTGTCACAACCTAGAGGTGCCGAAAAATCGATTTTCACCCCTAAGTTTATTTTGTAGTTAGTATCCACTGAAATCTGATTTTTCAGATATTAACTGGCCAACAACGCTTGAAGGTTTTCATTATTGGATTTTTTTGTTGTTTTTTCTTTTTTTTTCCTCTTTTTTTAATTTTTTTAATTTTTGAATAATTGCATATAATGACCAAAGACAAATAAACCCTTATATGGATGATGAAAATGATACCATCCAAAGCATAGAGTTCCATAAGAAACCCTTCAATGAATGTCACTGTTGAAATTGGTTACATGATGCAGAGCTTGAAATGATGACCAATGGCAAGAAATATACCTCAACAAGAGTGACCATGCATATGTGCATAACATGATTGCATAATATGATCCCATTTAGCACATGAAACCATATCTGAAAGTTGACTGTAGAAGTTTGGAATACATTCCCAATTGCTTGGTTGACAAAACTAGTGACAAGAGAAGCAATCTTCCAAAGATAAGGTAATGTAGTGAAAGACCAATGATAGTCTCTCAACAAATCCATATAGCTATCAGATAGGAAACAATCCTTATGATGAAGTGTAATGGTCTATAGTAGAATATGATCAAGCTTCTTTTAGGACCTCACATGTCTTCAAGTTGTCTCTAAATGTGTGGCTTGTGAATAATTAGCCAAGAACATGGTACTGCAAGATATGTGGCTACACCGAGTTGCATTTTTTCCTCCACATGGTCATTTAATTTGCAAGGCTAACAAAATGTGTCTTTGAAAGTTCATGAAGAGAAGCATCACCAATGGTGTAAATTTTTTGGGTAACCACCATGAAACACCTATAACCATATTCTCATGACCAAGCATATCAAGCATAATAATGCAATATTATCCATTTAATAACTTTACCATTATAATCGATTTGTTGATTGAAAAATGAATGGTAGAGTTATATATATGAATAAATATTTAATAAAAGTAAAATGTATGAATGGCAATTAATTCTTGTGTAAACATAATATAAATGAAATGCTAATCAACACAAGAATGCATACCTTGATTTGGTTCAAAGCTCACACATATGGTTTTATTAGAATAAACAATTGTTGAAGACATTGTCAAGAATCAATCAATGATTTCCAAAATTGAAGGGATTTTCCCCCCAACTTAATTCTATTCTTCAAAAGAATGAGGGGATTATCATAATCCAAGGAGTCAAGAAATATAATGATATATTAAATAATACCTTGATCTTGTTCAATCAATGGTCATATTAAGATAATCCAAAGAATCAAGAATAAAAAAGATATGCATATATTAAAACCTTGATCCTTGTCAATAAACAATAATTGTTTTGTAACATGTTTAGTATGGTCATTAATGCATTCAAACCCATCTAGTTGTGCTTAATTGATTATCAATGGGCCTAAATCAACAAGTATGCAAGGAATACACATTTTTACTATAGGCCTCTAAAGATCCATATGTTTGAAGATAAAAATATTAAAAGATAGATCTTGTAGGCATTCATTTTTCATTCTAAACAATTCTTGAATCACTAATGCACATAGTGTTGGCTTTCAGATGTTTATGTGTGAGTTTTTCCTTGATGCCAAATTTTTTTTATGGGGTTCATGACATCACTACTTCTATTCTTTGGATTGATGAATGGAAGATATGCAGATGACAAGTTAATTTTTACATGATATGATCTTGATGGAACATGATGATTACAGTTGATTTACATGTTATTTTCATGGCATGTTGTTACAGGTTTCAGTTTTTGGTACATGTATATGTTGATACTGATATTTGACATGGTGTTCATTGTGATAGGGCATGCATTTGCTTCAGATTTATGACATTGTTATCTTGACAGGTCCCATGATCTTTATGCTTCAGGATGATCATGTTCTTCATGATTCAGTTTCAGGTATATTCAACAGGTTGATCATTGGAATCTATTTAGTTCCTTGGAATCAATGGTTATGACACATTGATTGATATACATGGCATATGATATATTTATCTGGTTTCATATAATTCATATCTGTAAGAATTGATGGCTGTGCTAAAAGAAAAGAGATCACATTGCATAGGAATTTGGTATGGTAATAAGGTTCTTAGTTTATACTTGACAACCTCTGGCATATACTTTTGGAAAGATATTCATACCAAGGTTTACTTGGTCGACATCTCTTGTTAATGGATTTGTTTGCTTTATACTCCTAAGGGGTATCTAATATGCTAAGAAAATAATATAGGCATTGGTTAAATTTTGATGGAATTGATTTTTCATAAGTCCCGACATTGTTGATTGATGTCTTAAATCTATTGTTTGTTTCGAGCTCTTAAGTGATATGAGATCATTTCTTAAACAAAGAAGTCGGGCTCTAAAGTGAGATAAAGTTTTAGTTTATCAAAGAATATCAAGCCCTTATTAGGCATGTTAAACATTGATGAGTCAACACTAACATTAAAATGTCTAAACCCTATCAGGTTTCCTTGAGCATATATGAGAGGTGCCTATCAATCACTTTGTTTTTGACTCTGTGTAAAGCCACCTGAAAATATCTCATGGCAGCTTATGTGGCATTGACAGTGTGCATGTAATGATATAAGGTGATCATGTGGTCGACATCCTTGGTAAATGATTTGACATCAGACTCAAGCATTTTAATAAGTTGATTATTATTATGTTTTGTTTGCTCGCGGACTTCAAAATTATTATATTGAATAAAGGATTCAGGGGCAGCGGTATCAAAGGTTATTATGATGTTTGTTGTTTGTGGATTTCAAATGATTATCATTTGTGAAAAAGTTCTCAAATGAGTTTAGGGTAAAGTTGTTATGGGCGTGAATATAACCCTAGCTGCCGCCATGAAAACTTTGTGATCTGCAATCTAGTGAAGCTCTCTCTGTCATCATACTATGTTTTCGATTTCGGCTCATTATGTGAGCTTGACCAACATATGGAATATCTCTGAGCATGAAAAAGTTTTGTTGGTGGGTGGTCTATCAAGGGAAGACTAAGGTAGTTACGAATCTGGGCAACTATGGTGGTTGGCATCGATTCTATCTGGTATCTATTTGATTTCTTTGTAGCATGAACAAGTATTATTTTCATTACTTGAAGAAAGTTTTATAAGGCAGTTATTGTTTCATTCTACTCAAATATGGAAAAGATTCGATGGGTTCTTACAGGATATCATGCTTTTCATTCAGTTTTATTTCTCCATTCTGGTATCTGCAAAATATGTTTGTTTCATTTAGGCATTGTGATCATTATGATATGAAAACGGTTACGACTCTTGGCAATTTTGATCTGTTATTGATTTATGAACAAAACCTTGTGGTTGAAGGTGTTTTTGGATGGAAAAAGATTCTTTTATGTGTTTTCCTCCTGTCATAGCATTAAGGGGTTCTTGAAAAATATCATATTTCATTTTTAGTTTCAACTGGAACCTTCGAAAAAGATACATGATACATTATGTGCATACTTTGTAAAGATATAAAAACCAGTGATTAATCACTATGGTTGGTTGAGCAATTTTGAAAAGAGTTAGAATGAAAAATCTCTGTGATGAAACCTTGAAAGTATGATGCAAAAAATAAAAATCTAATGTGTCTGGTATTTTGAAGATTCATATTGAATCTTCAAGATATTAAACAGATTAGAAAGAGAGGAATATGTGAGCTAAATTGAAACAAAGAGGTCCTTTGATAAATTATTATTCTAAACTTTTTATAGAAGGGGTTGGTGCTCCTTGGAATGGGTGTTCCTAAATTTGCAAGGGGTTGATGCTCCTAGAGTGGGTGCTCTAAAATTTTCCAGTAAGGCATTGTATACAGTGGTTTTTGAAGTTAAGCCAGTGGGGCATCATTTTATGGAGTGTTTTTTCTACCCCAAGAGGGTTTTCCACTCGACAAATTCTTTGTCTTATGGTCTCATTGCTTTGATGTGATAATGCTTCAAGATTGTGATGATTTTGTGAGTGATTGTTCTTATCAATCTCAACATTATTGAATGTTAGTTCCTTCATCTCTACAAATGTTTATATCAAAATGTCTTGCACAAGTGTTCTATCATTGTTAAAAATTCTGATTCAAAAGAAAGCATAAAAGTATTCATTTGATTCATAGCTCAAGAAGTGTTATGATGTACTGAAGCTCTTAGTTGTTTCATGATTATCATATGTCATTCCGTTGCACAATTTTTTTAGTATCTCATAAGTCTACATTAAAATCCAGTGGTCCTAAAGTGATTAAACAATGTTGGTCTTCATGTACAGTCTTATGAGTTGCACCTGTTTTGTCATTGTGCATTGATTGTTAAACAATTTTGGTCATCTCTTTTGAAAATGCAAGATATCTCACACAAGTTTTATTGGAATAAGTTGTCAAAAATGAACTAAGTCAATGCTGTCATGAATTCTCTCAAAGTGATTACTCTACTCTATTATCAATAGAAAGGATTTCATAATTAAAAGTCTTGGTCAAAGTCTAAGAAGGTTTGAATTTAAGGTCTGTTTATCAGACACCGACTCATCCCCCCCTCTCAGTGTCTGTCCATACCCCAACACATAGTTCAACATATCTAATCACAATATTAATTCCAGCACACACATTTATGAGTTCCATAATAAAATTAAACTCATATTGAAGTGTTTCCTCATGTGTGTGAATGGCCTCTAAAGGTTGTGATTTATTAAGTAAATAAGAACTAAGTTGAATATAATTCAATTGATCATATTGTTCTTCTAATTCAAGCAAATAAAAATCACATCCCTTAATTGCATCAATATATTTTAGTTGTGACTGACCAATTTCAAGCACATTATCAGAATGTAAAGTGATCCATGAAATTTAATTATTACATGTAGTTTAAAACACATTATTATGTAATGTTTTATTAGGCAAGATGGTTGCCATCAGTGGGTATGTGGAAGTGGATAGTTGGTGATAATGAAAATGGTAATAATTGTTGTGGATATGAAGTGGGTGGGATGAAGTTGGATGGGTATTGTGGTTGTTGTGAGCATTCACTATTCCATTCACCATACATACTAGGTGAAGGAGTAACATGTGAAGAAACATATTGTTTTTCTGATCCAATAGAATTATAAGATATTTCAAAATCATTATGCATACCTTGATCTTCCCAATTTGATGTGTGAACTTGTCCTTGAGCTACAAAGAAGACTTGTTCAATTTCAATGTTGTCATGTTGAGGCTCACTTATAGCATCTATCCCATTCTCCATGTCCTCTTGAATAGCTTGGCATGTGCAATTAGCTTCCTCCTTGTAACAATCAAAACAACACATGGTTAAATCATCATTTTGAAAATTCTGTTATCCTGAAAATTCATTAATTATTTGTTCTTGCTCTGCTATGGAAATAAAATCTGTAGATGTTTGTGTCAATGGCATTGTAAGATCAAGATTATCTAAGTTGCATTCTTTATGCAGAGGGGGTATAAAAATACCACTTTTTTTCAGCGTGATTCCCCCACCAACCCGGGGGCATATACTTGTGAGAGGTATCAGGACTATATGTCACAGACGGGTGAAAGTTGTGAGATCAGTGGTTATGAATGCAACTATGGACTTAAACCTACAAAAAATAAAAATGCAAATTGATTCCGGTGACAAGAACTATCACTTCCTGGTGACAGGAACAACAACTTATAAGAATTACAAAATTTAAATGAGCTACAAGCCACACTTGCAAATAACACAACAACAACATCAAATAAATAATAGAAATAAACACACATTACTGTAACTGTGAAAGATAAAAATCACCAGACGTCCCAAGAAGTGGGTCCCCTCCTTAGTCCACTGGGTGGTGAGATATATGAAGCTTCTCTACATGGGACCAATCATGCAACACTAATTTTATTTATTAGAAAATAATACTATCGATACAAAAGCCTGTACAAAAATCTGCCCATGCTAAAATCTATGTACTACTCATATAAAATGCAGTCTTGTAATAGATGCATATAAAAATAGAATGCATGTTGTGGATCGCAACCAGTAAACTATACAATAGAATGACACATAAATCCTTGTTTTCAAGCCACAAATTAGAAATTAACTTTGTTACAACTGCAACTATGAAAAAAGAAACAACAAAATTTTGGTTTCCTAATAATAAGAACATATTTATTACATATTTCTTCAAAACGAAAGCCTCTTTTGACATGGTAGTGCTGAGACAGGTGAGGGGAAATTTTTATTAAAATGGTTGAAATAATCATGGGATCATCCTCTAATAGTGCAAATACTGAGGTGAATATTAATGTTAAAATATCCAATGAAATACTAAAGTGTGCAACCATATAAAATAGATTTGATGCCTCTTAAGGATGCCTTGGTAGATGTGGCTGTGGCACTGAGCTGATGTGGCAAGAGTCTACATGGAAATAATAAGTAACAAGAAATTTCATGCACCGAAGATGACAGGAAGCATGTTGCAAGATATATATTCCAAGGCATAAAATAACAATGCATATTAATAAAGACAACCAATGATTTTTTTCCACAGTTTTATCCAAAAATTATATTGAATATCACATATATTAAATTATAAATAGCTTAAAATGGCAAAATGGTAAGATATTGAATGGAAATGGAATGTGGGGATGAGTATGAAGGTGCATAAAAAGGCATAAAATATGGCATAAAATGGGACACAAATAGCTCTCATCACTATGGATGCTTGGAAAAAGTCTATCAAAGCATAATAGTAAGCAAGAGCATAGACAAGGTAGTGAACTGGTTGAAAAAATGCCTCAAAGAAATGTGGTCTCATGGTGATGGAATGCTATGACAATCCATAAAAAATCACTTGTCATGGAATTCATCATGGCATCCGATCACCATGAGACACATTTCTTTGAGGCATTTTTTCCAAAGTTAATTGCATTGTCTATGCTACCACATTTTCCATAAATGTCTACCAAAGCATTTTATCAAACAAATCACTACCTTGCTGCTATGGCTAAAAGCCTAAAATAGGTGATTTCAAACAAGCTATGGATGCTTGGAAAAAATCTATCAAAGCATAATAATAAGCAACAAGCTAAGGTCTCATGGTTTTTTTGGGTACAAAAATCAGTGTGATTTTATTTGCATTTATTTGTAGGTTTTAAACAGTTTTTTGGAAATTTTCCTGTTTGAAATAGGGAAAAATCTCTGCGGTCAGTTTTGTGCATTTTTTAATTATAGGATTATCATGGTTAGTGAACAGTTTTGTGCAATTTTTAATTGTAGTATTCTCACAGTTAGTGAACAATTTTGTGCATTTTGAGTTACCATGGGATAAAGTCACAACACTATTTAGTCTTGCTAGGTTGTTTGAACAACTACATGATACTGAAAAAATCAAATCTTTTATATAGGCCAAAATTGTTCAAGTTTCCTGATTATATGGATGCATATCTACCTCTTGCTGGCATGGCTAAGGCTCAAAATGAGATCCAACTAAGCCTAGAATTAATTGGGGATGCACTTAAGGTGGATAAAAACTCATCAAATGCTTTATGAGTTTTTGGAAACATGGAACTGAAAACAAATGACTGGCTTAAAGAAAAAGAAACAATTAAAGGAGCATGCCAACTTGTCTTGGCTAATGAAGCAAATTGAAAAGATGATGAAGAATGAAGGATTTAGATGGAAAGGAGAAAGCACAAGGAAGAACTTAGGTGGGTGATGCAACAAGAGGAGCAATTTGAACATGTGAAGGAATCATGGAAGAGTAAGCGTAAGGACATGGATGATGATGATGATGACGCTGGTCAGTTTGAGAAGAAATAGAAAAAGGAAATGAATAAAAATAAGAAGGATAAGGAACACAAGGCTTATGATTCTTATATGGAGGAACCTGATGGTTCCATGGAAGATGAGGCAAATTATATGAGTGATAAGGCACAAGATGATGCAGAAAATTCCCAATATCTTCTTGCAGCTGCAAGTCTAGAAGACTCTGATGATGGCAAGACAAATTATCTAGTTTCAACAAAATCATGAATGATACATGCATATGTTGATTCTAAAGATGATGAACCATTGTAGAAATAGAGTCTAAGAGAAGATGATCCATATGATGATGATGTCTAGGCTTACTTAGCTTTAACCAAACCTAGATCCTATTTTCCAAAATAAAAATCCCCAATGCCCATGGGAAATGAATGATGAGCATTTGAGTTTCAATAGACTAAAATAGGTTGCCCATAAAAAACAAGAAAGAGGAAAACTGAAAAGATAACATACAAATGATTCATTTGAGGTTATTGATAAGATATCATTTAACTATGTCAAATGGATTTGGAAGAAAGCATATTTGATTGACTAAAATTTTGAGGTAGCCTATCCATCGTCATTGTATGCATCATCTTCTCTTGGAATCTATTGAAACTCAAATGCTCATCATTCATTTCCCATGGGCATTGGGGATTTTTCTTTTGGAAAATAGGAGCTAGGTTTGGTTAAATCTCACAAAGCCTAGAAATCATCATGATATGGATCATCTTCTCTCAGACTCTGTTTTTTCAATGGTTCATCATCTTCAGAATCGGAGTATGCATGTCTCCTTCGTGATTTTGTTGAAACTAGAGAATTTATCTTGCCATCGTCAAAGTATTCTAGACCTACAATTGCAAGAAGATCTTGGGATTTTTCTACATCATCTTGTGCCTTATCACACATATAATTTTCCTCATCTTCAATGGAAACATTAGATTCCTCCATATAAGAATCATAAGCCTTGTTGTCCTTATCCTTCTTCTTTTCCTTCTTTTGTTTCTTCTTAGACTGACCAATCTTATCATCATCATCATCCCTGTCCTTATGCTTACTCTTCCATAATTCCTTCACACGTTCAAATTTCTCCTCTTGTTGCATCACCCGCCAAAGTTCTTCCTCTTGATTTCTCCTTTTCATCTGAATCCTTCGTTCTTCATCAAATTTTTGTTTTGCTTCATTAGCCAAGACAAGTTGGCATTATTTTTTAATTATTTCTTTTGATTTAAGCCGGTCATCCCTTTTCAGTTCCATGTTGCCAAGCATACATAAAGCATTTGATGAGTTTTTATCCACCTTAAGTGCATCCCCAATCAATTCTAGGATTGGTGCATTGTAGAAAAATATTCCAAGAGAAGATGATGCATACACTGACAATGGATAGGCTACCTCAAAATTTTAGTCAATCAAATATGATTTGTCCCTTCCAAATCCATTTGACATAGTTAAATGAGATCTTATCAAAAACCTCAAATGAATCATCTGTATGTTATCTTTTCATTTTTTGTCTTTCTTGTTTTTCATGGGCAACTTATTTTAGTCTTTATTTTAGAACATTTTCTATGTCCTTCAATGTATTATGCTGTATCTTTCTATCAGATTCTAAATTAAAAGAGCCTATAATTGAAAATGGATTAGTTCATCTATTTTTATTTTATAGTCCCAAATAGGTGGATTAAATTATTCTGACGTTAAACAAATCTTGTACAATGTAATGTCCCCTTTTTGAAGTGAAACCAAGTTTAAACTCAAATGCTCATAATTCATTTCCCATGGGCCTTGGGGATTTTTATCTTAGAAAATAAGAGTATAATAATAAATCAAGAGGATCTTAATGTCATAAGAGGGGCCACTTAAGTGTTGGCACAAAGACCAGGAAATGCTTATGTTTCAAATGGGGCAGCCTTTGTGCTAGCTGAAAGGGGTTAATTTGATATTGCAAAGGAAATTTTTACACAAGTACAAGAAGCTGTTGCAGGAAACATATTTGTTCAGATGCATGATGTGTGGGTAAATCTAGCACATGTTTACTTTGCACAAGGATAGTTTGTGCTTGTAGTGAAAATCTTTATGTTGCAAATGGGGCAGCCACTGTAAAGTGTTGGCATAGAGACCAGGAAATGTTTATGCTACAAATGGGCAGACATTGTGGTAGATGAAAGGGGTCAATTTGATATTGCAAAGAACATATTTACAAAGGTACAAGAAGCTACTGCTGGAAACATCTTTGTTCAGATGCCTGATGTGTGGGTAAATCTAGCACATGTTTACTTTGCACAAGGACAGTTTGCGCTTGGAGTGAAAATGTATCAAAATTGTTTGAGGAAATTATATTTTGGAACTGACACCCAAATTTTATATATTTAGCTTGAAAAAATTATGAAGCAGAATAGTGGCAAGATTGTAAAAGAAAATTATTAAGCACATTATATTGTAATTAGTGTTTCAAATTTGTGTTTAATGTAATGAGGCTTTCAAATTACCTCTGAATTCACTGCAAAAGGCATCCCCAAATTCGATTTCACTACAGAGGACCTCAGTGAATTCAAATTCATTGCAACAAACTTTGAATTCCTTGCCCTTTCCTAGCATTTTTAGAAGTCTCTAGGTCCTCTCCAAATCCTCATCACCCATGCAACTAGCTGCTAAAACTAGTCAAAACACCTCATGCCAGGCTAACGAATGAAGAAAGGTTTGCAATGAATGAATGAAGAAAGGTCAAGTGAGATGAATGAATCTGCAATAAACGTGAATAATTGTGCCAATACACCACACACATGAATACATCGTGCCAATAATTGGCCGACTTATTTTTTAAGTTTTTTATCTTGTTTGGATTTAACGACTAACTCTTTAGTCATTTTTATTTCTGTGACTAAATAATTTTTTAGTCAATGACCAGATTAGTCATTTATTTACTCATTTATAGCTGAGTTGTAAAAAATGAGTAGAATTTAGTCATTTTTAGTTGTTGAGACTAAACTTTTTAGTCACCTAGTCATATATTTGCCAAATTCTACTAGTAATGGGTTCCCCCAATGGTGTGCACTTTTTGTTTGTTGTAAATTTTTTCCTTGGTGGCCCTCTTTGATTGTTTTGATTTTGGTTGGTCTATTGGTTGCTTTGGGGGTAAGTGAGTTGAGTTTTTTGCACATTGTTTCTAGGGTAATTCGTTTGATTCGTTTGGATGTTATTTTGGGGATTGTTATGAGGTGGTTGGTAAGGTTTTTGTATGTTTCACACAAAATTTGTGTCGACCACTCCATCATTTGTAAAATTCTTGTTCTTTTTGCATATTCAAGGTTTGTCATTGGATATCGATGCTTGGTCTTTGTTTTTATTGTTGTAAAGTTTTATGTTACCTTTTTTCTATTAAATATATTTCAATGACTAGCCCCTTTTCAATGATTTCTTCAAAATTGTTAGGACATAACATGGTTAATTGATAGCTAATGTTTGTTTGAAGGTTAAAGACAAATATTTTGACTAGTTTCTTTTCCAGAATGTGCCTTTTAGTTTTGCTAGCTTTGTGCCTCCACCTTTGCAAGTAAGAAGTGAAGGACTCCCCTTGGTTTTGTTTGATTTTATATAGATCATGGACCTTTATGTCTTGTTGAATATTGTAAGAAATTTGGTTTATGAACTTGTTTGATAACTCATCAAAGGTTTTAATATCGGATGGTAAATGAGAGAACCATTCAGTAGTTGCACGCTAGTGTCACATGCATCCTACATCCACAAAAACATTAGCATAGATCATATCCGTCATAACATATAAAATTACACATCGCATACAAGTATCATCCCTATCATATAAAAGCATAAGAAAGTACAAAAAACATGAGCATATTATCATCCATCAACATTTCAAACACATATAGGCATCTCATAAGCATTGCATATAACACATCATATGCCATATCAAAAATGGTATCTCATATATCATCAAAAATGGGAAAGGTTAAGTACATCAATTTCATCAATATCATGTGTGAAAAATCATATGAAAAGTATACACAAGGCCTCAAATTGGTCGATTAATGTATATACAAAAATAATTTCTACAAAGATCAAGAAATATCAAATCATCAACCTTGTTGTCTATCTCATGGAGGTTGATCCTCTCTAGGAGGGGGTTGCTCCCCATCATGCTGGTCCCTATGGCTATGTGCAAGAGACTGGTGAGGCTGAAGCAATGGAATTGATAACTGTCTTAAAGGCTTGCTGATGGAGTGGCCCCCAAAAGACTCTGCACCTGTAGTTGAGCTAGGAACCCCAAATCTAGGATGTCTCTGATCCCTGAGAACCTATGACTTGTAAAGTGTCCTATAATAAAAAGTATCAGTTATAAACTCATCTTGCTCAGCCTGATATTGAGCCTGAGAAATAGAAGGTAAAATTCTCTGATCTCCATCCCTTGACCAAAGTGGTCATCATCACCTTGTGTGCTCAGATCTCTAGCATATAAGTGATGTATCTCAAGCCTACAACATCTAGGAAATCCTACTCCATCTCTTGAAAACTGGCAATGCCATCCAATAGTCAAACCCTCCGTTGTCTAGAATACAAAGGTTTAAGAATGATCTACAAGCATTTAACCCACAATGTCAATCTTTTTCTAGAAAATCAAATCAAGAACCTTAATTTGTAATCAAAATAGCTTAAATATTTTTTTAACAATAGCAAGCTCCTTTCAGGATGATAGTGACCTTGTTTTAAGATGATAGTGACTCTCTTAGATGATAGTGAGCCTATCAACACTATAATAGTGGTCGAGTTTTATGATAGTGGCCATCATCCTAAATTTCCTACCATGCAATCATTTTCACTGACGATGATCAAATAATACTGATAGGTTTTTGCAATTGTGGCCTAGTTTAATGATAGTGATAAGTTTTAACAGTAGTGGTCATCCTAATTACTACACTAGCAACATTTTCCTAAGATTACCACTATCATCACATTTAACTTTGAACATTAAATGCAAGAACATGAAAAGTTGAAAGTGAAAATAGAAAGCATATGTACCGTAACCCTTGCACCGGCTAGCCACTAGTACTAACAAACCATATCTGCTCGGTGTGGTGCACTTGGAAATCTCACCATCACAAATTGAAAATTGTAATAAAAATTCACTAGAGGGCTATAATCTCCTAAGGCTGAGTGTGCAAATGAGGGGTAAATGAATCGTAAATTCCTATTTAACCCCCCTAAACCCTAGGTTTTACCCTTGGAAACCATCCTAGGTTAAATTTTGAGCACCCCAGATTATCCTGAATCTTATCATCCTTCCATTAACCACTAAGGCATAGTGGGGCATCGTTGAATTTTTTCAATCTTGATCTGAGCATCAAATTCTTTGAAACAACACAAGTACATTGTGTGAAAGAGGGGAAAAATTTAGACATGTCAAAATGCCTTTACACATATCACACATCTTGAATCACATTTTTCCATCGTTGACATCATTTTAATCATCCTTACATTTCAATTTATTTGCATCATTAATCTTGTTTTAATATTATTTTCACCAATTAATCCTATTTCTCTCTATTAATTAAATGATCTAGAATTGTTTAATTAATCCATCCATTTCATCACTAATTCCTTTTATGACCCTGATTGAATAATTACTAGTTATTTAATTAGTATCATATATTTCACCTAATCCCATCATGATTAAATAATCCATGATTATTTAATTATCCTACCTTTTAATCTTCTTGTCACATGAGTTAAATAATTACTAATTATTTAATTACCTTATTTTCCCTCCACAAAGAATATTCTTTTGGAATATTCCATTTCAAAAAGTCTCAACCAAATTGTCTCAACCATTTATAGCCCTTTATCTTAAAATAAATTCTCATATGTTGATCTTAAATATATCAACCATTTTCCTAAAATGGTGGAGCAAGCTTGAGTTCTAACGAATCTCCTTCATCCATCTTCCTTGATTCACTCTCCTTTTTGGGTGTTCTTGATCAATCTCAACCCTTCTTTGTGGGGTTTCTAACTCAATCTCATCCATTGATCCAATTTCTCCAAATCTATAAAAGAATCCTCACCCCTCTAATAATTCATCTATGGAATTTTTGAAGAGATCATTTCCAAATGAGTCTTGAGGAAATTGAGCACACACCATTTGATTCCAGGTCATCATATCAAGCTTTTGTAATAATGGAGGCTTTGTGTTGAAAGGAAACCCAACATATCAAATCAACACAAATACACTCCACCATGGGATGGTAATATTATGTAGTTTTGAATTCATTTGTGTTTCAATTTGATTATGCTAACCTTGTTGTTTGAATTCATAGCTATGACAATTTCATTTCATGAGTAGGTGGGTCCTAATCCTTGTTTTGATTTCATTTTGATTGAAGTCATTGATATAATATTGATCCATATTCCCCCTTATAGGTTGTCTCTTGACTACCTCTTTCACTCTCAAGCTCTCTCATAGCTCTCTTGCATTCTATGCCTCTCTACTATGCTGTTTTAGGAGTCTCTTTTAATTCTCTCCTTGGCTTCCTCAAGCCTTTGTAGGTAATATTGTTTTTTATTTTTATTATTATAATATCCTTTTGTTACACCTTTGAGTACCTTGGGATTCTCACATCCCTTTCTCCTTAATTATAATTTATCATTGTTCTTATTTCTACATACACTTAGAGTAAGAATACACACTACCTTTTTTATCTATCTACTGGCTATTGTGGAGGTAGCAATACCAAAGCAATAATTTAACTGAGGTAAATCTCAAAACAACCCAAAACATTTTCATTTTACTTCATGCTTTTAGGTACTTTGAGAGAAATCAATCACACTAAGGTTTAAATGCTTTCTTATTTGTAAATTTATTTCTAATATTAATTTAAATTATGTAGTTTTTTCTTTTAGTTTATTTTTCTACATTTAATTATCTAGTATTTGCTGGTTTATTTTACATTATTGGGTTTATAGGTTAATTGAACAATACGATTAGATTTTCATGTTTTCTAAAAATTGTTCCATACTTATTCATATAGATTATAGTACAACATGTAGATGTTCACATAATGCATTGGCGTCCTTGGCAACGACTTCCAAATTTTAACATTAGGTTCCCTATTATTCATATTTTTCACTTCTGCTATTAAGAACTCATTGTTGTTTCTCTGTTATTAGATTTCTTCACCAATTTGTTTCTTTTAAGTGTTTTAGTTAGTTAATCTAATATTTTTGTTTAGAATCCATCTTTCTAAAAAATGATAATACATACAGTTTTAAATAGTTTTAAAGCTTATAAATCATCCTAGTGTAATTGGTGAAAATACTCTCAAATAAACTTAGTTTCCTTTTTTTTAGAGTAGATTTTTATTGTTTATATATTGGTGAACCCACCACTCACACTTAAAACCTTATTAAATAGATTCTTCACAAAGAAAAAAAATTCTTCAAAAGAAAAGAGTAGCAACCTTTGATTGAATTATCTTTGACTTTCTTAAATTCTACTTCTAATTTCTAAATGAATTTATTGTCTTGTTTTATTAAATCACTTTCTAGCTTTGTTGAAACATTTTAAAATTTTCTATTTCATACATGTTATGGTGACTTAGCTCTTCCTATGTCAATCTATTCTTTTGATCCCTCTCCTAATATTCCTCCTATTTTTTATTATATTTAGTTTTAAAAGGATGAGATCATTAACAATTTTCTTAACATTAGTCAACCTACTCTTCATGTGGTTGATGAAGACTCTCACCTCACATTGAATCCCTCACACATAGATGTTGATTATACTTCTTATGATTCTTCTCCTACATCTTACATTCCTCAAGAAGATAATAATACAATTAATTTAATAATTTTTAATCAATTTATCCCACCCATTAAGGGAATATTGGATAAATCTATTAATATTCAAAATATTTTTTCTTTTTCTAAAATATTATGCATGCAACACCTAATTATCCTTCATATTCTCATCCTATAATAATTTTTCATGGTGTTCCTAATACCCCATGACCTTTGGGTTATCATGTTTAAATAAATATGTATACTATTTCTAATGTTTTTATAGATACTAACTACCATTTTATAGATCACACATATAAAATTTGGAAAAAAATAAGTATATCATGTTCTTGTTTCCATTCCCCTACCAGATCCTATTTTCACAACCTCCTCATCCTTCCATCAAGCTCATTCAATAGAGTATGATATTGTTAAATAAATTTAGACTACACAATCTAAGATCTATCTTTGGTACATGATACAAACTTCACCTTCTTATCATGGTGTCCTTCAATAGGCCTTACAAAAGATATATATAGAATCTTCTGTGAATCCCACACACATGGCTTCTATTCTTGAATATTTTCATTCTAATTCTATTGATATCACTTTTCGCTCATTTTAAATTCCTCTATTAAAGTTTAAATCAATATGATCCTCTACTAATAATTATTTTTGTTAATAAAATTGGTATCAAAGGTACCCTCATTGATCTTGGATTAGGATTCAATGTTCATGGTATCGATTTTTTACCTTGCACTAAAGTAGACCCTTCTTCTCTTTCTCCTACAAATTTATCTATTTGTGGGTTTGTTAATGTTGGTTGCCAAGATCTTGGTACAATTACACTACTTATTAAATTTTTCCCCATTATTTTACCCACTTTGGTATATGTAATTCTAGGTTCTTTTATCATATAACATTCTTCTTAGTAGATTGTGGATCCATGCCATGGGTATTGTCATATCTACATGTAGTGTAGAAAAATGTATCCTTTACATTTTCACACTATGTTTGGGTCCCTGAATTAATTGGGCTTAATTAAGTGTCTAATTTCCTAAATTATGCATTCGAAGCCTTATTATTCTCATTTTTTGAAATGTAAACCAACATTAAAAAAATTCTAACATTGTTTTAAACACCTTGGAAATTGTGTGTCCTGGATTTAGGTCCTAGGACCCATTTTCCCAAGGGTGAATAGGTCCTCCCTAAGTGCCAAGACCCAATTTTTAATATGTTTTGGTGGAATTTTAATGATTCAAATTCAAGTTTCAAAATGCCGGCTTATGGAATCTAATTTTTGGGAAATTAGATAAACACCTATAAATACATAATTATTTTATCAATTCAAACTTAAGACACACTATCAATATTTCACAAGAGAAAACATTATTGTCGAGAGCATTGAAGAGAAAATTTATCAGTCATCTACAATAGCAATCAAAATAATATCATCATGTTAAAGTTATGTGTGTTCATATTGTATTTTGGAGCTAACATTGCGATATAGGTTTCAAGCATTCAAGCATCAAATCAAGCAATCATTCAAGCCAATTCATGAAATATCCAATCCTTAGAGAGATGTGTTAGAATTTAGTCCTCTAAGGGCAACCATTGAGGGTTTGGTGAGTTGTGACATATATTTTTTCATTCATCAATCCTTATCATTTGTCATTATATTTCATTATCAACGTTTAATTACCAAATCAGGGTTTGACCAAGGCATACCCCTACTCACTCAAAATAAATAAATTTCCCCTCTCTTTGTGTGTGCGGATTTCCAGGTGAAGGACTAAAATTGGATCAATAATGCAATTTTACAAAGTTGTCAAGCCATAGAAACTCACCAACAAAATTTAATTTTTAATTTCTGACAGTGGAATCTGAAGGAATTGAGAGTGCAGATCTAGGACTAGAGGACTATGAAATCAGATTTTGGATCCTTGTACAAAGACCCATTCACTCTAGGACTAATCTGTCCCAATAGGACACTCAACAACCACTTTTGTTGATAGATGTACATCAATTTATCCTTCTTAGATCTACTAGAATATTGTAGTTTATGTTTGTGATACTTTATTTCTACATTTCAAGTTTTATATTACAAAATTTATTTCATTAATAATTTTATTTTTATCTCCCAAAATTGCATTTCAGATATATTTATCATTTTATGTCATAAGGGAAATAATATATCCCTTAATAGGGTTGACTCACCTAAAGGTTGAAAGTCAATCCTACCTTTGGTAGATCTCTTTTCCTAAATAAAAAATAGAGAAAGTGTAGGTGCATCCCACACCCTTTGAATCATATCATTTTGGAAAAACCCTACCTCCCCTTTCTCCATGTTTCATTTTTGTGAACCTGACATTGTTACACTCTAAGATTTGTGATTTGGAGATCCTTCAAACCATAGATCTAGGATTTTGCATTACTTTGCAATGCATCTCATTTAGGGTTTTTAAAATTTCATTAGTTTTCATTTCATTTAGGGTTTTAAAATTACATTTTTCATTGTTTAAAACTTCAAAATTCAAAAAAATTGCCTGCATTTCACATAATAATTTTCATATTAGTGTTTTTCAAACAAAATTGCATCTAGAAAGTTTCCATTTTGCTTGTTTGTCATCAAATTGCACTTGCATTTCATCATAAATTTTTGGAAATCTATAATTGAAGGTGTCTGTTTAAAACCTAAATCAAAGACCTTAAATATCAACTCAAAAACTTATAATTTATTTTTTCAACCCCTATGCAAGGACCCATTTGCTTGTCCTTCCACATATCATTTTCTAAACTTTTGGGCATTGATTTGTCCCTGTCTTCTTTGCATATTATCATTTTCAAATCTCAATTTTAGTTTCTAGAGTTATAGTTTTTTAAAATTGTTTGCATTCAAGTTAATTGGTCAAAACAAGTGCATAATTAAAACATAAAATTTTCATTAAAAATTCATCATTTTCGAGATTTTACATTTTACAATCAATCAATTATCATTTTAGATTTGAAACTTTGCATTAAACTTCATTATGGAGATGTGTTTTGGTAACATATGGACGACGTTAAGATCCTTGGTTGATGTTTCAAGTTGTATATTTGGAGATGACCCTAATGCAATAGATAACACTTATGCACCTTGACCTCCTAATGAATGTCCCCGTGAGGTGGAAATATTAGGCCAAGATGAAGATAACATGCAATAATTCATACAATAATCCCTACACAACCTTGAGAACAATGAATCCTTCTATCCATACATTCAAACACCTCCTATAATTCAATCACTTGATATGTTCAAACTTTTGCATCCTCAAATTGAAACAAAAATCAAGCCTCAACCATCAATTAGGAAATAACTTGTTAACAAGGACAATAGTGATATTCTTCTACCATATGCCCATCAAGTTACTGATACACCCATCAAATGAGAAGAGAGTTATCGTAAAGGATTCAAAATATTAAGTAAACAAGGACATGAAAAAACTAATGAACATCGAATCCATCAATGGTTAAAACAACAATCATTATAAGATACCAAGGGATTAGGATATCAAGGATATCCTCCTCCCACTACCTCTCCTAATGGGAAAGGTATTCTCTTTCACAAGATCATTTTACAACACCAATTAAGGCCTCATGATCATGATCAAGCAACCTTAGATCCTCCACATCCACCTCAATAAGTTTCCCAACAAAGTAAGAAAAATAGGACCTATAAACTTAAGAAACTGAAATTTCCTTATCCAATGTCTACAAAAGAAAGATCCTTACACACACTTCTTAATCAAGGACATATAACATTACCACCTGTTAAATAAGATCATAAAGGTGAAAGTATAAACATGTTTCATTATCAATATCATAGAAATCTTGGGCATAATACTGATGGGTGTCGTGCTTTAAAGAGGATCCTAGATGAATTTGATATACTTGAGATAGTTCCTTATAATGCATTCATTTTTCTCCTTGTCATGTGATAGTCTTAGAATCATAGAATACTCACTATTACATATATTATGCTTTAGGAAAATAATTTCTATATTGCAAGGAGCACATTATCATCACCTATCTCGGCTCATCCTTGTCCTACATTTCAGGAGAAAGGGGTTAGATATCCTTGTCCTAGTTTGACACTCATTGTTGCCCCTTTGGATAGTCATCCACCTTATATATATGATGAACAAGATTGTGATGTAGATGAATTAATTTAGGTTGGCTCACATGTGTCATACTAGTCTTTTACTTGTCTTATTTTCATGTTCTTTGTGTGATTTCATGTGTGTAATGTGATCCCCCATAATGTGCTACTTGGCGTTCCTTTATGTTTTTGAGCTTACTTTGGATGACCCTTGTCACTCCATTGGTGGAAGGATACAAAGGAAGCAAATATTTCATGAAATTCTTCTATTTTTATATACATTATTCTATTTTTCGTAACCATTATCTTTCTCATTTTTCTCGTGTTTTCCTTTTTGGGACAATGCAAAGTTCTGAGATATTTATGTCTCTTCCATGTTGACCCAAAAGGCTTCTCTTTTTTTTCTCTCTCTATGTGTCATTCTTCCCTTTTTATCATTGTTCCATGAGTTATTTGGTGAATGATGATGATTTCAAGCTCAATTATATCATTGTAGCAAAGACATACACTAACCCTAAATCCACAGATCCCTTGTGTATTATCTTAAGATTGCACATGGGGGAAAAAATCCTTTTCATGATGTAGCTTCATTTGGAAACATATGTTTGGCATAGGGTTTTCCAAATAGGTTCTCACGTCTCTTTCATCTATTGGCTTTTATCATATTCTAATTTAAAGTAATTGCTCATAGCACGGTGTTTATAAATTTATTTAAAGTGTGGGGCATTATGCCTCCCACTTGTTGGTTTCTTGATATTGTGACCTCTTGTTCAAAGCATGGTCTTCTTACTTCATGTGATGTGTCTTCTTGTTGGTTACATTGGGATTGATGTCCTTCAAGAGTGTGACCTTTCTTTGCATATGTAATTCCTCTTAGTGGTAATGCTATGGAGCTACATTCCCTAAGGTGAGAATCTTTTATCTCTCAAATAGTCCTCTCTTGATGGTCATATCATGTGTGATGTTCCCTAAAGTGATCATGAACTAAGAAAAACCCCTTTGAATATATTAAACCAAAACTTTTGGCCACTAAGCATAAGACAACTTGCTTAGTGGTGCCTTTTTCTCATAAGTGTCTAGCATAACACAACTTTTTAGTCTTGTGATTGTTGTATGTGGTGCCTTATCAAAGTTATCAAGGAGTATAACTTTTGGTATGGTTGAAGTATGTGAGCCTATAGACCTTACATGAATTTCCCATCACCACTTGTTTTGTGGGTACACACCTAGTGTATATCAGTTTGCACTAGACCTTGTGTGTTTCTCGCTTGTTTGAGATCATTGAGTGTATATTAGATTGCACTTGTGAACATGTTTATTATGTCCACCTTACATAACAAGACTTTATTGCTAGTGGTGCCATGAGAGCATGTTTGATGGAATTGGCATAACACAACTTGCTAGTTCATCTTTTCTTACATTAATTTTGACATTGTATGATGTTGTATCTTGTTTTTCTACCATATTCGTGTGTCTCTTTGTACCTTTGTTGGTTTCACATGGTATATTTGATCCCGAGGGCTTGATCATCCTCCTTGATCTTATCTCATCTTTCCAATAGTTGTACAATTAGACCTCTCTTGACTTATTTGTCTACTTTAATGTGAGTTTGAGCATAGGGATCATATTCCCACTAAAGTGGGGGCTAAATTTAGTGTAGAAAAATGCACTCCTTTAAATTTTCACACTATGTTTGGGTCCCTTAATTAATTGGACTTAATTAAGACTCTAATGCTTAAATTATGCATTCCTAAGCCTTATTATTGCCATTTTCTGAAAGAGAAACTGACATTAAACAAATGCTAATGTTATTTTAAATAGCTTGGAAATTATGTGTCCTAGATTTAGGTCATAGGATCCATTCATCCAAGGGTGAATGGGTCCTTATTAAGTTCCAAGACCCAAATTTTAATATATTTTTGGCAGAATTTTAATGATTCAAATTCAAGTTTCAAATGTCAGCTTATGGAATCTAGTTTTTGGGAAATTAGATAAACACTTATAAATACATAGTTATTTTATCAATTCAAACTTAAGACAAACTATCAAGATTTCACAAGAGAAAATATTATTTTCAAGAGCATTGAATAGTATATTTATCAGTCATCTACAACAACAATCAAGATCATATCATCATGTAAAATTTATGTGTGTTAATATCGTGTTTTGAAGCTAACATTGTGATGTAGGTTCCAAGCATTCAAGCAAATATTCAAGCATAAAATCAAGCAATCATTCAATCCAATTCATGCAAGATCAAATCCTTAGAGAGATGTGTTATACTTTATTCCTCTAAGGGAAACCATTGAGGGTTTGGTGAGTTGTGACATATATTTGTTCATTCATAAATCCTTATCATTTGTCATTATCTTTCATTATCAAGGTTTTAATTACCAAACTAGGGTTTGACCAAGGCAAACCCCTATTCACCCAAAAACAAACATTTTTACCTCTCTTTGTGTGTGCAGATTTATAGGTGAAGAAGGACTGAAATTGGATCAAAAGTGCAATTTTGCAAAGTTGTCAAAGTTTTCATCAAAGTTGTCAAGCCACAGAAACTTGCCTATAGAATTTTTTTGACTTTCCAACAATGGAATCGAAAGGAATTAGGAGTGCAAATATGAGACCAGAGAATTGTGAAATCAGATTTTGGACCCCTGTATAAAAATCCATTCACCCTAGGGCGAATCTATCCCAACAAGACACTCAAAAACCACTTTTGGTGATAGGTGCACATCAATTTATCCTTCTTAGATTTGTTGGAAGATTGTAGTCTTTGTTTGTGTTATCCTTTAATTCTGCATTTCAAGTTTTATGTTTCATAATTGAGTTCATTAAGTATTTTATTTTATCTCCCAAAAGTGTATTTCAGTCATATTTATCATTTTCTATCATAAGAGAAACAGTAGATCCCCTAATAGGGTTGACTCACCTAAAGGTGTAATACCCCTCCGTTTTGCTTCTTGTTCAAGTTGCTTTATGCTATGTTTGGTTGTAGCTACCTTGCTTCTGGATACATTTTGTTATGATGTTTTGATCGCTACTAATGAGCGACAACTATTATTGTGGGATGTAGTTATCTGATTTTGTTGCACATGCATTATGGATTAATGATGTTATAGAGTTAGCATGAGATGTTATTATGAGATTACTAGATTATGGTGGAAGTGTCAGTTTTGATGAGTGTATGGGTGGAGAGGACGAGTTCGCATCACTCGCTTGCGAGCGCCCTACGAATCCGTAATTTCTTCTTCACAGTGTGTATTATATGCTGGATATATTGTATGATGTTTACTTGGTTGCAGGATTGTAGGTACATGACATCGACTCCACTTGGTTTCACAGGTTTGAGCATGTCGATCCAACGGTTAAGTTGAACGGGAGATAGTAGCTAGGTAACATGTGTCAAGTTTACACCCTAACCTTAGTGTGTTGTCAGTTGTGTGTGTCGAGTCATTGTCTGTCTTGCTTTGATGTTATTTAATTCTGAAGAATTCTTGATTTGGAAATAGATATTTAGAATAATTGCATTTAAATCATGTTGATGGTTATTTAATTTAAATAATGCAATGTGGATAAAAGTTTATATTTAAATTAATTAATTATATTTGGTTTATTTAATTAATTAAATTTGATCCAAGGGGTTGAATTTAGTTATTAAATAATTAAATTAATTAATTAAACGTAATGCAAGAGAATGAAAGGAAATAAAAGAATTAAAATTAAATTTGGAATTTAATTTCAACGTGTAGGAATTAAATTGGAAATTGTAATTAAATGTTTATTTGAGAAATTAGTTGCAACTTTGAAAATTAATTTATTATTTGAAATTGCATTTTAAATTGAAAGTGGGTTTTCGAAAAGTGAAATTGAAATTGAAATTGAAATATCTAATTTGTATGTAATGTGAATAAGGGTTGTAAATATTGAAATTGAAATTAAAATTGAAATTGAAATGGAAATATCTAATTGCATGTAATGTGAATTAGGGTTGTATTAGGTATTTTTGATTTATAAAGAATACATGTTTTAATTTTAAGGCAGAAAGCTTTTAGAAAAATACATTTTTTACAAAAATACATTTTTTACAGCAGGAAAGAAATTTTGGAAAATTTGCACAAGGGTTTGAAAAAAGTTTGATTGTAGAATTGATTGAAGGAAAGATTGTTTGCATTTGTTGGATTTTGGATTGGACTCATTGGAGGATTGAAGAAAATTCAGGAAATCCTTGAAGGAGGCTTGCATCAGAAATTCATCTCTTCCTGTAGTTTCTTGTACCAGGTTTTCCTCTTTGTGTTTTATTGTTCTTGATTGTTTGTTTTAAATAGTAGTGATTAAAGATTTGTTTGTTAAATCTGTTTTAGAAAATAAATTTGATATTAGAAGAAAATAATTAAACAAATTTACAGCAATTGCTTGTGAAAATTCTTGAATGAAAATTGTGAAAAATTTAGTTGAATTTAAACTATTTGGGGAAATAGATTGTGTTGTTATTGGAAATCAAACATAGAGATTGAACAATGCATTTAGAATGTTTTTAGAAAATGAAACCCTCTATCTATTATTAAAGATCGGATTTTAAAATCTGCAGGATAGTTATATTTTTCATGGTAAAATGGTCTGGTTGCGTCACTTATAACTCCACTTTCACAAACTAGGTTGTCAGGAAATTTAAAGAGTTTTTGCATTTTGAAATTTTCTTACCCTTGTCCAAAAATCGCAAATACCCAGATCGTAGTTTTTGAGTTATGCTTGAAACATGAGACTGTTGTTAAGTTATTTTCCCATGGCTGTTCTGAAAATAAAATAATAATAAATTGATATTTATAAATATTAATATTTTAGGTATTGTTATTATAATATTAAAATATTATTTAATAATATTTTATATTATAATTTATAATACTAAAGTATTATATTTATTTATATTATTTTAAATAAAATTTGTATATTAGATTAGTGGAATTAAAATTATAAACGTATGGAGAAATTATTGTTTATTTTAAAATGGCATGTTAATGTTTAATTGAAGGAGTTAAATATTTGATTTAAAGAATGCATAATTTAAAATTTAATTGTGGAATTTAAATTCATGTGTAAAAGGGTCCAATTATTAATTTGATTTAATTGGAAAAATATATATATATATTTTGGAAAATTAATGATAAGGGATATTTGATTTTGAATTAAACAATTTGATATTCTGTAAAAAATAGAAGATATGTTAATGATTAAATATATTAATTTATATTTAGTATATATATATTGAAGGTATATATCCATTTGAGAGAATAAATAATATTTTATATTATTTTATTCTATTGTTGCAAATTGGGTATTATTAGTGTTCTAAAAGAAATGATTAGTATGTGTAGAAAATGTATAGAGAAAGATATTTTTTAATAGAAGTAATTACTTGATTTAAAAGGAAACATTTATTTTGTTAATATGATTGAAGAAAATATATTGAAATGTATATATATATCCATGAGTATTTTCAATCAGTATTTACCTTGTTTTATTTAAGTGCGTGTAATTTAGCTTTGCATGAAGAATTTAAATGATAAGATTTGAATGTATGGTCAAAATTGATAAGGAAAAAGATATTTAAATATATTGAAGAATTATAGAAATATGTATATTTAAATGTTTGTTTTAATTAATGAGATTTAATTAGAAACAATATGAATGCGTGGTCAAATAGATAAGCCAAAAGATATTTTTATACATTGATGAAATTGCATGTTTTTAAATGGATAGTTGAAGAGACATAGACTCCGGATAGAAAATTGAAAAGATTGTTTGCAATAGTGTTAAGTTGCATTAGAAGTAAATTTAGGAACTAACTATATTGAAAAAGGCAAATAGTTATTATGTTTTATTTAGTTCCATAGAGTAATCTAGTCATTGTGAATGGAATATTAAAGAATATATGTAATTAAATTTATTAATATATATATTTGGTGTATATATATATATATATATATATATATATATATTAAGTGTAAAATTCATTATCGTATTTTATTTTAATGAGATGCATGCAATATATTATTGAATAGAGATTTAAAAATGGATTGATTAGTGTATATGAAAAATGGATAGAGAAACAATATGTTATTATATTAAAGTGATTGAATGTTTTAAATAGAAAATTGAATGAGATGTAAGATTTGGTTAGGAAATGGAAAAAGTTTACTTGCATGGATTTGTGTCGATTTAAAAGTAAATTAAGAAGTTGTTTTATTGATGAGGCAATCAATTATATTATTTATTAATTTATATTTAGATTAATTGAATCATTGTGATTGGATTATGAAAGAGATATGGATTTAGTATATCCAAAAGTAGTATCTTCCTCATGCTTATCTTAAAGGATTTAATTCTTGTATTCAGTAAAGGGAAGTAAGTTTAATTGTTTTAGATTTCCAATAATGAAAAGGGAAATAGGGGTTATGATTATTTTAGATGATCTAGTTATCATGTCTTTGACTTTGTCAACACTACCTATTGAATGAGTATGGATTTAAGAAATCCAAATATTAGATTTGATTGATGACTTGAATGCTTTTGTTGCTATGTCGTCAAGTTGCATTGTTGGTTTTGGGATTTAGTGTTAGTCCTAAATTATAAGTCTTCCAGAAGAACTTAGAGGATAAGGGTTGTTGAATCTTTATGCCATCCAGTTGTTTTCCCTTGGGTAGTGCATGGCGTCTTTTCAGTTTTACCCGGTTTTCACGAACGGGGATGTTTGCACCTCCTTGGTTTAGGAGCGGATTATGGGATCCGTGTCTCCTTGTATGGAGTGACCTTGTTATGTGGTTTCATCTTGTTGCCTCCTGTGAAAGGAGTGGACTATGTGTTGTTGCCTCCAAGATGTTTGGAGTGAGATCTTTTGTACCTCCTGTGAAAGGAGTGGACTATGTGATTGTTGCCTCCAAGATGTTTGGAGTGAGTTTCTATTATTTGTATCCTCCTGGTGTTGGAGTGGTTATGATGCCTAGTTTGTATGCACTTGTGTTTCCCTTGGTGATTGGTTGTGAGTGCGTTGTCCATTAGAAGAGTAGCTTTTGTTAGGGGCTGGAGCCTAAAGTGGTAAACCGGGTAACCTTCAAAAGTGAGTTAATTAACTGATAATTAAATTAAGGTACTTAGATGATTAAGATGCATTCACATTAATCAAGATAATTTAATCCTCACTCATAGACATAAGGGCTTGTTTAGACTTGGGATGAGTGAGAAAACCTGGAATGGCAAGATCAACTATCTTGTTCTTATGAGAGGTAGTTGATTCCGCTTGAGTGAGTATGAGTGCCGGGATTCGGTTGAGGCCACCAGGATTACTTGTGCCGGAGCCTATGAAGAATGCCCAGAGGAGATCTCATGACAAACCTTGCGATGACACTCTATCTAGGACAACTGTTGTTAATTGTTTTATGTGTATGATTCTGTGAACATACTTGATTATTATTATGTCTGGAAACAATGTGACCTATGTCAATGATGTGATTTGTATTTGAGTTGAGCTGAAATTGTACTTATTGATGGCATTTATTTGGTTATGTCAGTTTGAGTCAGTATGAGTCTGCCTTTGGTTAGAGGTAGTAGATCTTTGTCCATGTTACTTTGTTACTATCTCCTAGCATGGGGGGTGGGCCTTCGGGTACCACATTGGTAGGGTGGAACATGCACCAAAACCATTGGGTCCCCATCGATCTTCAATACTTGGTGGCGAGACATCTAGATGGACAGCTCGAGTTCTTGTGTTATTCTTGCTTTATAATATTTTAACTTGTAAACGTTATTTTATCCCTCTTATGTTTATGAGGTGGAATTTTTTAATTGTAACCTTGAGTACTATTGCCTCATTCTGGGAATAAGTGATGTAACTATTGGATTAAGATAATGTTTATGAGATTGTATCTTGATTGATTATCTTATTAGGTTATGAGGTATTCTTATGATGTATGATGTTTATTTCATAAAGTTCATAATGCTATGGTTATATGTAATATGTATGTGTGGGTTTAAGTAATCCTAACCTTGTAGCCTTAGAGGTTGTTGTTAATTAGTAAGTGAATGTGTATGTTAAATGCACTTTATAAAAAAAAATTGGTTCGCTTAAGATGTTAATTGCAACTTCCTTTAGGGTTACTTGGCGGGGCATTACAAAAGGTTGAAAGTCAATCCTACCTTTGGGAGATCTATTTTCCTAAATGAAAATAGAGAAAGTGTAGGTGCATCTCACACGCTTTTAATCATATCATTTTGGAAAAACCTTACCTCCCCTTTCTCTATGTTTCACTACCTTACATGAATATATAAAATTTATACATAATAATAAATCATATACAATATGATATGATCCTAACCTCTTCCAATATTGTGAATAGACTGAATCGGGCCATGTGAAACCTACTCTTTATCCTCTTCATAACTTTGCACCTACTTATACACCAATCTTGTAAACACCATTGCAACCTTTTGTTGATGACAATGTTCCTTATTCTTCTAAAAATGCATGTCTTGGTGATGATTGGGGCTCCTTAGACTTTGCCCCATGGTCTAGTGAGTATAATATTAACCCTTCTAACTTCAAAATTCCTTCATTTAGCAAGGATACACATTCTCATGCTAGAATTGATCATTCTTATTCTATGAATTTACTAATTCTTCTTCTCCGACATGCAATTATTCTTTTCATTTTTCTACGGCTAGTGACTTTGGCTCTCATTCTCTATCTACTTTGGGTAAACATTATGAGCCTAGCTTCAAAATTCTATGCACATACATACAAAGGAAACAATATTAGGTGCATGGAATAAGGAGTTAAGGTCTTTGTTGAACCTACACTGCACTTTTCTATAGTGGGTTTAGGTTAACAACCTTCTCTTTCTAAATACTCTCCTCCATTATCTAATGTCTCTACGATTTCTTCTTTTGAGAAGTTAAACCTTCCTCCATAATAGAAAGTTTTGCTTCCTACTCCACCTTTATATAAATAAGAACATATCTTATTGAGTCCACTATATCACCCTTCATTCTCCTACACACAAGAAATTTTATATTCATATTCAACCAAACCTTTCTTTCTATGCATCAAGTGCTTGGCCATTCCACAAATGAATGTTGAGTCATGCAGGATAAAATACAACTTCTTGACTTTAGTTCCATCAGTCTTTCATATATATATGCACCTATGTCTTCTTTGAATGAAAAATGACATGGAGATTCACCTCTATATGATTCATTATACATGATAAATATTATTATTCCTCTATTGTGGCATTATGATTACCTTTGTCATAATATGTAAAAACTTCTACACCATTCTATGGAGTTTTCCTTTGTTATGGCATGAGATGACCTCTATAATCATATTGTGATTACCTCTATCTTTCTTATAGAAAATGCATAGTATGGATTTCAACTCTATTTTTCTCTCTTCTATTCTTGTTATGTTTTTACACCTCCCTTATTTTATTGTGTTACTACCCACAATGTGTCTCTTATAGCTTTCATTTTTTACTCATTTCCATTCATGGTGGTACAATATCACACGCAACCATACTTTAGGTTTGGTAGAAACACAATATCCTTTACCATGGTTTCCCTCACCTATATTTTGGGAAGAAAATATCTTATTTTTTAGGCACACATCCTTTCTAATATTTTTATGGGGGCATATATTTTGACCACACAAGAATCCTTGCATGCACCTTGTCTATTTTCACCCCTATACTACTTCTTTATTTTTTTTCCCCTCAACAATAATTATTTTTATGCTCCCTAAAGCATTTACCACCTATGGCATTGGTTTTTTTATGCTCACCATAACATTGGTAGCATACGAACCACCTGATATAATATATCTTTGTAGCATATGGTTCTTCACATATTATATTGTGATAGTCCATGAGCCACCTAGCATAATGAAACTTGCTAGAATATGTATTTGATATGGCTTACCTTTTACATCCATGGTCACCTAACATAACACAACTTTATTTCATGATCTATTTTTGTATTGTGATTTGCAAGACCCTTAGCAATAGAGAAATTAAGTCATTTACTCCCTTCTATAATTATTGCTTCCTTGTATATTTGTATGCATTCCCCCCTTTAAGAAATTAATCAACTCATGATATTCCTCTCATTATTTAAGAATTATTCTAAGTGTTATTTATTTTATTTCTTATTTATTTTTGGGATGACACATAGTATTTAGACAACTTCCCACATTGATTTCTCTTTCACTTTGTCAACTTAAATTTCTTATGATTTTTCTATCATGTCGTTCTCTTTTGTGTATAAGCATTTTTTATGTTCCTATATATATTTATTATGTTCTAACCCGGTGGTTTTATAGGTTTTTGTTTTCTTACTATGTTGCATTGTGCACGTTTTTATTTTCTAGTGTATTTATTTTGTAGGTTCTCTATCTAGGGTCATTATTCCTCTACTTGAAGATATTTCATCATCCTCTATTGTATCCTTTTGGTTTCTATGATTTTATTTCCTTTCTAGTATCTTTCCCTTTTATTTTAGCATTCATATTCAAATAGGTTCATAAGATTGCTAATGTGGGGGAAAAAATTAACATTGAAAATTGCATATCGTTGCAATTCGATGCTATGTTTCAAGTGTCCATTTTTATTTCCATTCCCATAGTATTTTTTTAGGTTCATTTCAATGCTTAAATTATTGTTTTTTCTTCTCAAGGTATTTAGTTCTTTTTTTTGGTGGCCACTTTTTCATTTTACATTTATGTTACCCTTATGTTCTTCTAGTCTCCCATCATTTTTTAGCACTTTTTTTGGACACAAGTGTATCACATAGATGTTTTTACATCATCCTAAGTCTCATAATTTTTTTTTATTTTGTGAAAATCTTCGAATGTTTTTCACTTGCCACCTTCCTCGATTAGTGGAAATGGGTTGGGAGAATTCTAAAGGACTTATCAACCTCTTCCTCTTCCCTCCTTCCTCTCTCTTTGAAACTAAATTTCATTTTTGGGATCTCTTGGATTTCTCTTTTACTCTTAAGCTCTCTCACAACTCTCTTATATGATCTTTCAACATTCTCTTCTAATTCTATCCTTCTTTTTGGCCTCCTTAAGACTTTTCAAGTAATATTGTTCTTGTTTCTTATTTTTATTGTAAGTATTTACTTTTGTTGTGCCCTTGAACACCTTGGGATTCTTACATCCCTTTCTCCTTCATTCTATTTTTCTATTTTCATTATTTCTAGATGCACACAGAGTAAGAACATGCACTATTTTTTATCTTTCTATTGGTTGTTGTGGAGATAGAAATATCAAAGTAGGGATTTGATTGAGGTAAATCCTCAAACAACCCAATTTCTTCCCTTTTTCTTCATGTTTTTAGCCATTTTGAAAGTTCTTAAGCACATAGAGGTTTGCAAGTGCTTTCTTGTTTGCAAATTTATTTTTATTATTAATTATTTATATAAATATTATTTTTAGTTTATTTCTCTATATTTCATTATCTAGTATTTGTTGGCATGTTTTTCGTTCTTGGTTTTGTAAGTTAGTTGAACAACATGATTAGATTTTCATGTTTTAAAAATATTTTTCCATACTATATTCATATAATGATAGTGAAATGTGTAGGTTCCTACAAAAAATAATAGCATCCTTAGCATCCACTTCTAGATTTTGACAAGAGGTTCCTTGCTATTGAAATATGTTATTAAAAAGTCACTATTATTTCTCTGTTATTAGATTTATTCATCAATTTTTTTCTTATAAGTATTTTAGTTTTTTACTTTATTGCAAGTATGAAGGTGTTGTCATTGATGTCAATAGGAAGCCTACTAACTGGTTTTTTCATTGATGTCAACTATGGGATGAATATGTTGAGGATATTGAGAAAATTGTTGAAAAAAGGTTGTGCAAGTGTAGTTGAGACCTTGAGGAAGTGTTATGAGTACATGGAGCTATTATTTTGTTGAAAAGTTTAAAGATGATTTGGAATGGAGTAATAAGCTAAGATAATGTCTCTAGTACTTCGTTTCCAAGTGCTTTTGAGAAAATTTAATAAATAGGATAAACTATGTTGTGCAAATTTTCATAGTGTGCTTCGGTATTGTTATCCACATTCTTTCTGTGTTGATGCTATGCCTATGTGGATCTTATAGGTTATTCAAGGTTCACAGAGGTTTCTAGATTCAAAATTTAGGTTTTTGGATCATTGTACAGTGCGAGATACTTTCACTAGTGTGTGAACCAGTTGTTCAGTGATGTTTTCTATGGTATGGGATAAATGTATTTCTTCATGTTTATTTTTTGTGTGGCTTCATATTGTGTAGATTTGGGAAGTTTCTTATAATGATTTTATATTTCTGTGTTTAATTTTTTTTTTTATTTGGTGTAGTACAGAGAGAGTTTCATTTATCATTATGTAATTGAGGATTATTAGTTGTTCTGAGTTAAAATATTTGTTGATGCAAGCTTGGATGAATTTCTTGATGAATATTAAGTAGTTGGTGGATTATTCTAGAATGAGTTCAAGTGAATTATGTTGTCAAAAACTTTCAGCTTGATTTAGGGAAGCATGTACTTAATGTCTATGGTGTTTTGCATGGGTGTTGGCCGACCTTATGTTTAACACTACATGTGAGGCTTGTGGAAGCATGTTGAAGTGTGTTGTGATATATTTGGGTCTTAATTAAGGATTTATGTAGGTCAACTTTCATTCCTTTCCACTTTGGGAATGTTTAGGTGTTGACCTATTTTGAATTTGAATGTATAATGACTAGCAATCGACATTGGAGAACTTTTTTGACGTAGAACTTGATATAAATATGAACGGTGTTGATGCAAGAGGTGTAAATGAAAGAGTAAAAAGAAAGATAGATGTGATATTGATGTGAGTAATGTGTGTGATAAAAAATTGAGCATAGCAGTGCAAACTTCATGTTAGGGTTCCTGAAGGCAATTAGTTGAAGGCATCCAAAATATTTCATGTGAGACTGCGAAAGTGTGCGAGCAATTATGGTGGAATCCTTGTTGCATTGAGAAGTGTTTTCTCTGTGTAAAAATCTTCTTCTATCTTCTTGTATTATTTCTATGGTTGCGAGAATTTTAGATAGTGTGTCCTATTCTGGCAGTGAGCCCTTTTGTACCATTTTTGCTATTACTTATAATGTGAGCTAATCCTCACCGTGGTTTTTCCCTCATTGGGTTTTCCACATAAATATGGCATTTTCATGTGTATGGTGTTGTGATTTTCGTTTTTTCTATCTACATTTCATGTTTAATCAATCTAATAGAATAAAGGTTTAATGAATGCTTATGGATCTGATTACTATTGAGGGTTTTGAAGGGTTTAACTTGCTGCAATTGATTCACCCCCCTCTTAGTTGTCTTGTTCATTTCAACATGCTCATTTTTTTTCTTAAATACCTTCTTTACAAAAAAAGATAATCAATATAATTTTAAATAGGTTTAAAGCTTTTGATTCATCCTAGTTTAATTTTTGAAAATACATTTAAAGGAACTTAGTTTACTTTTGTTGGAGTCAATTTTCATCCTTTTGTAGAGAAGGGGGATTCACTACTCACGAGTCTCTTTATTCTCAAGAGAATCCCAAGGAGTGAACTACCCTAAACTACCATAGATTGAAAAGGCAAGATTTTTAGAAGCATAAAGAGCAAGCCACATAGGTTTTCTAGACAAATTGATGGGCTCTCAATCGAAAGATGGTAGCGTGGAATAGGGATGATAGTGTGGCATGCTAGAGTCCCAAAGGCATGCTGGTATCTCGTATGGACCAGAAAATGATTTTATCACAAAAAATAGCAAAGTGACTACTAACAATTAGATTGCTATGAACTCTTAAGAATGAGGGAAGGTAAAAAAATGTAACATAACTGAAATGAAATGAAGTATAAATGATAAAGTAAGAAAATAAGAAATACAAAATGCTCATTGCAACCTAAGTAACGAATCCTCTAGCAAGTAGATATCTTCAACACCTACATATTTAAGATCAAGAGAAAATGTTGGGGCTGTATAGGGGGTTTCCTCAGTCAAACCCCCATTTTGGTGTTCCCACCTCCATAGATAGCCAAATAGATAGAGAAAGTGAAAAAATTAGGCAAATATGGAGTGGTAAAAGAAATCCTTTCTCAAGGAGGAGAACACATATCATGAGATAAAGATGCAATAGACAGGGGATGTGTGAAATCCCAAGATGCTCACAAGCACAAGTTAAGGGAGATGTCAGTTGCAAGGCTTAAGGAAGCCAAAGAGAGAGCTAGCTGCAAGAGCCAAGAGAGTTGTAGAGGGTATTATAAGAGGTTTAGGGAGCTTGAGGCTATTGTAGAAAGTTGTAGAGAGCTATGCAAGGAAGATAATAGGAGCAAGAGAAGAGAGAAATTCCAAAGCCAAAGCTAGAGATTTCCACAAGACCAAATAGATTAAAAAGATAACATTTAAAGAGAGGATAGGAGGGACAATAAGCTTCTTGAGCTATTACAAGGCATCTTGGGCTATTAACACCAAAAAAATTAGTTGAAAAGTGGAAAACATGCTTGGAAATAGCTGTTTGAATTTCAAAATGTCACAGGATGCTAGTGCGACACTCTAGTGTCTAGACAAATCATGCTACAAAATGATGAGAACGGGAAAAGAACAAGGTTTAACACAATGCTGATGCATAAAGGATGTTGTTGAAAAGGGGTCTTGAGAATCCTAAGAGGGGAAAAAGGCTTATGCAGGGGCTAAAATGAGCCTACAAAAGTGCTAAGGGATTGGACACTAAAGTGGATACAAGAATGTATGTGAAATTGTGAGGGGTGCAATTTTACACCATTACACCTTCACAATAAGAAGTCAATTTTTTTTTGTAGGAGAAATTTATTCCCTATAGAAAAATAAGATATATTAGGCAACTGCAAAATAGGCTAGTGTTGGCTAGGTGATGGACTAGTGGTTTTCTAGTGGTGGTGTGCCATCAAAACTTGAGTGGCACTTAGACTAGCATGGGTAATAGACTTTAAATTGTTTTCAAATTTGTTTAAATTTTCAAATTTCAAATTTTTATAAATCCTTTCAAGGGCTATGAATGGCTTTGCTGATCTTGACTAGGGGCCCAATACCCTGCCAACCTTGGCACTACTAGCTGGCAGCTAATAGGGTTTTTGATTGGGCCTAATAATCCCATATTAGCCTTGCAAGTAATATTGAGGTGGTTGTAGTACCTAGTTCTATAGGGTTTTGTGGATTTCATACCCTTTGGTTTGAGTTTAAAATAAAATTCAAATATTTTTTTTATTGCACAAGTTATTTTATTTTATTTATTAAATTTTCCTTTTGTAGATTTGATAAATACAACCATATGATCAAGCAAGGGGGAAATTTTTCCCTCAAGCCTTGGTGACCAAAATAGGTTGAATTTTGTGTCATTTTTCATCTCTCTTGCCTCTTAGATCAAATGGTGAGGTTCATTTTATCCCAAGGGGGTATCCATGAAACTTATCCCACAAAAACCTCATGGTGAATACAAAAAAACCTCTTTGTCAAACTATTTTTCCAAACACTAAATCTACAAAAGAAAACCAGAAATTTACAAATTGTTAAACACCAAATATACATTATCAAAACCTACACAACATATCTTGTACCTTAATGTTTAAAATGTATCCAACATTGTCATGACTTCAAATTTTCTTTATATTTTCTAAAATAAAGGCCAAACAAAAATGGGATCTCTCACCTCCCTCAACCACAACTATGGACTAATAAAACTTGTTAGAAAAATTACTAGGTTGATCAAAACACATCCTACATAACCCCATAGATAAAAATATGCATACATGCTTACAAAATAACCGTAAAGTAAAGGTCAAAAATATATCACAAGATTACACAAGATATACCATAGGAAAACTCTCAAGAGGGAAAAATAACATCCAAAAGCATCCACACTCAATGTATTATTTAACAATAAGAATATTAAAATATACTTATAGAGTCTCCATGAATACTTCTAAAACTTAAAGCTCATCCAATTCATTCTCCATGTGCCCAAACTTCTTGTGGATTATTAAAATAATGAATTTGAGAAATAAGAACAATGGAAAGAAAGTACCTAATTCAACATTCAATGATCAACTTCAATAGAACATGAGAAAAAATAAATGAAATATTAAACTATATCACCTCCACAAAATTCATATTAATCCATTGTTCCTATGCTATTGCTTCAAAAGTATTGGTGTGTGGATTTCTCTTCAACATAAGCATAACCTTGATAGCAAAATGGATAATATGAAATTTGGATTTTTTTTCTCAAAAGATTGTGATTTCTTTGAAGATTATGGATATTTTTATAGATTTTATGATGTTATATTTATATATTTCACTTGATATTTGATCAATGGTGGAGGATAATTTGAAAGATCAATGGACAAGATTAAATAAGAGATCATGATGAATGTGCAAGTGACATGTGTCAGGATGAGAGGCTAAAATGATGAGTTAATTGGATGCACGGATATGTTTATTGGCTACATGGAAGACTGAAGTGAATTAAGTGAGTGTGATTGAATTGATGTTGCTTTTTCAATCAAATCGCTAAATTAGAAGATAGAATAATATTAATAGAATCAATTAAATAAATTTATTTAATTCATGTGCATGAGGGGAAGATTAATTATGAAATAAAATTTCAAATCTAGAAAAAAATGTGCCAAATCATTAATAACATACTAAAATAAGATAGCAATAATTATGAAGATGTAAATCAATGGATTTTCATTGGATAGAAAATTATTCTATGAGATTAAAAAGGGATTAATCAACACTTTTTCAATCAGTAGTCTTAAGTGCAGATTGTTTGACAATTCATATATCATGAAGTTGGTATCTCAAGGTGGTGCATTCTCCAGGGTGGTGGTCTCTAGTGTTCAAATCATCTACTGGTTCTCCAACTTCTAGATTATGGGTTATCAACCAAAGAATCTCAGGGTGTCATTTTGGGTGCATAATTGGGAATAACCTTTCAATGGATACTCGAAAAACATGAAATTGGGTCAACTCTTCAATGTTTACTACCCTAGTGTAGCGGTTCAGTCTTAAATCAAATTTGTTTCCACCAAAAGAATATGATTTCATGTTCTTTCTTCAAGGACCTTAAATTGGACCTATTTCACCTTTCCACACTATCTTTAGAGATCACATACAACAAGAAATTTCCACATAGATCCAAAAAATCAACCTTGTTGATTAGCCAACACAATGACCCTTCTATCACTGCAAAATTTCTATTTGATGAACATGAATTCCAAAAACTCTAGAATAAGATAAAACATGTGTATACATACTCTCCATTCAAACCATAGAACATAACTCACATCTAGGAAGAAATGCAAATAATTTTTTTTTTCCATAAAAATCTCTTTGCATGGGTAACTTTAAACATTCCAGATCAAACTTCTAGATTACATCTATCAACATGAATAGATACAAGCATGATATTGTAAGCATACTACAAGCAGTCTTCTTTGTTGTTCTCAAATACACCTTGATTTCAATAGTATGATTACATTTAATTCTCTTTGATCTACTAACATCACTCTTTGAAATTAGTGAGCATCTTTGACATCAATGAAAATATATGTTCAATAATCTCCCCCTAAGTTGTCATTGATGGAAAGAAGAAAATGTTGCTGGCACACAAAGACAAATATAATGTGTCTAGATCAAGAAGCCACCTCACATTGAGTTCCACTTTCTCCCCTTAGATGATTTAGCATTTTGAGTTCCATTTCTCCCCTTCGACATCAATGGAAATAGACTCCCCTTGAGTCCATGCTTCAACCAAATCTACTGAACACTCTATTTATGTACAACCAAATTCAAAAACACTTTAGAAGACCACTGAGTCTTCTTGTGGCAGGGAGTCAACACTCCCCCCTCAACCTATGCTTCCTCTTGATTCAAGAAGGGCTAGCAACTGCTCCCAACTTCTATTGGAGAAACTCAAAAGTTTCCTTAGGAAGATGTTTTGTGAAAATGTCTGCTATTTTCTCATCGATTTCAACATACTCCAACTTCACCTCTTTTTATGCAACCTCCCCTCTCAAAAAATGATACTTAATTGCAATATGCTTTGTCCTTGAGTGCATTATTATATTCTTGGAAATGTTTATAGCACTATTATTGTCACAAAGAATGGGAATGGGTTCATTGAAATCTATCTTCATCTCCTTCAAGTTTTGCTTCATCCATTATACCTAAGTGTAGCATGAAGTTGTTGCAATGTATTCTATTCTACTATAGATAAAGATACTAAATATCGCTTCTTTCTTAACCAAGCATAGACACCTAATTAAAACTAATGCATTTTCATCCAAAACAACTCATTTTCCATCATTTTTTTAGATTACAGGAATTAGTCGGGTATTTGTCCCCCTATAAACTATAGTGTGCTTGGTAAACTTTAATTAAATAATTTATTATTTAATTAATTCCCACTTCCTAAATTAAATAATTATTTTAATTATTTATTTTATTTCTTAGAAATTATTCAAAATAAATAAAATAATTTATTTAATTTATTAAATTCAACCTTGCACATTTAAATAATAATTAAGTTTATGTAATTACCAAATACTCATAGAAATTCCATGTCACTTGTTGACTAAGACTTTCTCTCAGTCCACTCATCAATCAAATAAACTTCACTCCCACTCACTTTGTGTTCACTGGGCAATCAATTCAATCTACTAACCATCAGTCTCAATTAACATCTCAATCAATTCTTATAACTGAATCATGCAATCAATTATCTAAAATCATGCAGTTAGTTAATAATCAATCAATTCCTCTCATCAATCCTCCATCATTCATCCTTTCCAGTCTCTCTTTTGATCTCAACTTTTGATTATTGTCACCAAGTATCTTTAAATCAAACCATCCTATCTTTAATTTTTCATCTTAGATCATGCAGAGAAACTACACTTGTTTTTATAAGTGCTTTGATGCTATTGTGCTACTTATGCCATTTCTCCAAGGGTGAAATAGAGGAGAAAAATGGAGCTATGCTAGAGTTGACTATGTGTTTTAGTGTATGCAAGGTTTGCATTTTATTTATTCAATTTACTTTATTTGTTTCATTGATTATGATATTTTTATTATGAATGCTTGTTGATTTATTTATTTATTCCTCCAGTTTCATAGTTGAATTTTGAGGTCATACATTTTGGAATGCTTGGTGGGACCACCCTAGTCCTTGATTTAATCCATTTGAAAATGTTTTTGTGATTTTTTTAAAGTTGCAAGTTCATTTGGCATAATTGTTTGTAGAGTTGCACATTTGATAGAAAGTTGGGTATATTTAATAGAAACTTGGGTGCAATTGCTACATAGAGTGGCACAAACGTGCCCTAAAGGGGTACATCTATGTCTTATCTAGGTGAATTTTCTTTTGCATATTTTTCTATGTTATCAAGCTCTTTGTTTCTATTTTTTGGACCAATAACTGATTTTTATGTTTTCTAATGTTGGACTAATGAATTAACCCTTAAAATTTGATTTTCTAGCTTTGTGTCTATTTTATATTGATGCTTTGTGTAGAATTCTGAAAATGGAAAAAACTTGGGTGCATCTAAGGCTTATATAAGCACGCCTATGTAGAATATAGACACACATGTGTCTTTTACAAGAGCAACTATGTCTGTTATTGGCACATTTGACATAGAAGGTAATATTTTATTTATTAGTTTTCAATTATCTTAACATTGTTGTTTGTTAGGGTTTAGAGTTACTAATTTATTTGTGAACAACTTATGGAATTTGTTTGAATTGAAGGAAAAACCCCAGAATTACTGATATTATCTATTGCAAGTTTTTGTGTACTTGAATTTTATTAAATTTAGGAAAATTTCAATTTCTTAAAGTAAATGAACATTGTTTGTTGTGTCTAATAAGTCTTAAGGTATGTATGTTCTCTCCTCATTCCTATTGAAAAATTGGAGATTAGAAACACCCTTGGATTTATACTTTGTTTATTTATCTAAGGTGTGATTTTCTACGTATGTTCTTCCCTTGCGACTCTTAAGAATAATCTTGGGAATCAAAAACAACATCATTATAGTTTGCTTAATATTAGGAGGCTTGTTTTGGGATTTAATCACCTCAAGGATGACCTCAACCACATATTTAGGTAGGGTATAAAAGGGGGGAGAACAAAATTTGTACCTCAAGGTATGTCCAACATCCTTTAATCCAAGCCTCATGACCCTCAGTCCTCTAAGACGTGTATAGGTGAAGAGAGTAGAGAGACCCCTCCAATATTGAGCATTCCTAGATGGGCTCACCATTCACTAATTTCACTGCAAACCTTTTTTATTATAAGTATTTAAGACAATCAATCATTGGTTTAGTAGAGTGTAGAGTATAATATCATGCTTGAAGTTACTTACTATGTAGTCTTCTTTTGTTGAGGTGACATAGTTCCTTGTTATGACCTAGTCCTTCTAAGGAAAGGGGTGGTAAGGTGGTATATAAAATTATCATACCCTACTTACCCATTCAACTAAAGGTATTACACTCCAATGGGTGGACCTCTACTGAATCAATAAACATTTTACTACTAGCCAGGTTGTAATTGTTTAAATTATTTTTAATCTTCAATACTCGTGATACCAATTAATGTTCTCTTGTTGAACAAGACTCACAAAATCATCCTTATTACCTTGGTTTTAGTCCTATATGATGTATATTGTTTGACATGTTTTCTTGCCAAAAAATATCTCAATACATTAAGTTTACACACAAAACTAGCAAACATAAGTGCAAAAACTCAATTTAGATCACAATCTTACAAATGTTTAGTCCTAGGTTACAACCATCTTGTTTGCGTACAATTGTTTCTTATCTGGGTATAATTGCTTCTTACTTGGGTATAGTTGCTACTTATTTAGATGCAATTTCTCTCTATCTGTGTACAATTTCTACTAATCTAGGTGAAATTTCTCTCTGTTTATGTGCATTTTTTTGTTAATCTAGGTTCATTTGCTTACTATTTAGGTGCATTTTCTCTTTTTTGTGCACATCTACTTTGCAGAGTAGTGAAATTGATTTTCATTGTCAAAAACCTAAATTCTTTACAAAAATTAAACTATCATCTATGTCTTCTTAGGATCCAATAGTTAAAATTTCTCCGTATCTTGGTTCAATTTAATCTAGTGGTTAAGTCATTTGTTGTTATTAGAATTTACTATCTTACACAAAAACCTTAATCAAATCTAACTTACATTTATTAGTTTAGTATAGAATTAGATCCTTAGATTTTATCTTTTATCTTATCCATTTTCATCCTTCATTTCTTGTTGATCAAAGTCTAGATCCAAATTTAGGCTTTTGATTTACCACATACCCATTATCATCATCATTTTAGTCATCCCAAAATCAAAATTGGTTAGTCTACTAGATCTTTTGATCATATCCATTCTATTTTGATATTTTCCCTTAAAATTTTTCCTTCTCAAGGTAGAATATTAAGTTAGCTTATTTGTGGTTAGCTTGACTTAAGAGCATCTAAGTTAACCTATTCCATCACTATCTAATTTTTTTTGACAATTTAAACTCTCCAATATACGAAAAAATTTAACATACTTTATCCAATCTTGATCATACAAAACCCTAAATATCTATTTATACTTCTTGGTTGTATCCACTTCATTCATCCATCCATCAATATCACTCAAATCAAAAGTTATTAATCTCTCATGTATGCCAGTACAAATGATGTCTCAAATTAAAAATAAAATAAATCTATTCCAAGAAACAAAAAAGAACTTACAAACATGTATGAACCAAGGGGTATTGAATCACCACCCTCATTGAGTCCTAACAATAGCCCAAATTTTGATGAGTTTGTAAAAGATATAACACCAACAGATCTGGCTGAGGCCCAATAAGACACTAATTGAATGAGTTGATACAATCTTAGTAGCCAACCCCAACCAATACTTCTTGTTTCTTTCCCAATAGGGGTTATATTTACCCTTGTATTAAACACAACACATATCCAAGACGTGGCTAATAAAAATCCATCCATAACCTTGGGGGAAACTATTTCAAATAACAACATACCACCTTCACTGCAACCAAACCCTAACCTCACTACTCATACCCCAAACAATCCTCCCATTAAATCTTCATAAATATTTGTGAGCATTCCAAAAATAACCATTCCTACTAATTCCACATAGGTGATGGTACCACCCATCCATAATCAAGCTCTCACATTCTCTATGCACATTACTAACTTGTTATACAATATTACATCCAGTCAATCTACTACTTTCACCTCGACAATTAATCCACTGCATCATAACAACTATCTCACCCTTTACAAACACCACTAATTAATAACTCCAATACATTACAACACCCACCTAGTAACTTGAACAATACACCAACACCATTTAACACCCAAAATTACCAACCACTAATATCTAACATTCATACTCATGTACCAAAAAACCAATACATCAATTATCAAAACTACCAACATAATAACACCAACCCTAATCCCAATGTACACCCACAACATCCAAACATTTACCAAAAATACACCAATCCCCCTAACTACACTCATCCACAAAATAAAATCCCTCCACAATACCAAAACCATTTACAACAATATGCTAATCCTAACACATCCAATCATGCTTGCAATCCCCAAAACCCTCCACATGGTCATCAAAATACATCATCATCAAACTAACCCCAAGGTCAACATTCATCAAATCACACATCCACCTACAATGCCATCAATGTACCACCTATAGTAAATCCCAACAATCTATCCCTTCAAATCCAAATTTTGCAACAACAAATTTCTGATTTCCACATGGGGCCACAAAAAAAGAGCTACACATTAGAACACATATGCCCCTACCAATTTTATAGATTTTTATATATTCCACCCTTTCCACATCAATTTGAAATATCAAAATTTGATAAGTACTAAGGAAAGGGATACCCTCAAAATCACATGAGAGATTTCTATGTATCTTTTTTAGAGGTGATTCATAATGATACTTTTCTAATGCACCTCTTTCCAAGAATATTAGGAGGGAAAGCTATGGAGTGGTTTTATTAACTCCCTACATGCATAAGAACCTGGAATGAACAAGTTAAAAAATATTATCTTGGATTTATCCTATAATATGGAGTGAAACAACAATGATTGACTTATGCACCACTAAACAAAATGATGGAGAATCATTTTCTTCCTTCTTACAAAGGTGGCAATACTTAGCTAGTAAAAGTCTATGTCACATCTTGAAGAAACAATTGGTTGAAATGTTCATTCAAAACATGGAAAATGAATTATGGTTCCATTTTAAAATGGTATATACAAATTCTTTTGATGAAGTCATCAAAAAGGGGCTTACTATTGAGAAAGCTCTAATTTCCAAAGGACTTTTTAAAATATTCAAAGAAAATAAACTATTCAAGTGACAAATCTCGTTATTGGAACAAAAATAAAAATGAAATTAATAATGGTGTTGTTGATGCCAAGATAGGTCAACATGCTCAACCCATCTTATACATACAAGTTCCAAACAAAACTCAGATATCAACAATTTTTTAGCATAACACATAGAGAGTGCCCCCTAAGAAAAACAACACTCCTCAACAAAAATACACACCATTAGGAGAACCTATTGAATCAACACTTGAAAAATTAGTTTAATCAAACATGATCACACTCCTAGAGATTATACAGTATGAGCCACAAGTTAAAATTGTATGGTGGAGAGACATAATTTTTTTGACTCATAAAGAAAAGGGGCATATCACTCAAGGTTGCTATAAAATAAAAAATCTTATTCAAGATCTCACTAATAGGGGAGACATTGTTGTTGAAGATCATCCAAAAAAATCATCACAAAATAATCACATTAATAATATCCATGGATCACATAGTGAAACATTAGGCATATATCAAGATAATCTTCTTGAGCATGATTAAAACTAGCTACCTATGTCTAGAAATGGCCATAAAATATCCACCTCATTCAAATTAATAATAGGTCATATTGAAGAAGTGTGTCCACACAAATCCTCCATCTCTCTTCCCAATCCCTCATCCACAAAACCTTTGCAACATCAATCCACATCATCCCCCTCAACCAACTTACCTAATAATGACACCTTCCAGGATTTCCCCAAGGGCTATCCATAATAGAAATCTATTTTTGATACACATCTAATCTATAATAATGAAATTTTGGACTAGATACCATCATATATCCCATCACCCATCATACCCACTCTAGTGATTCCTACTCAAATTCCATTACCACTATGCATACATACTGAGGATACCCAAGATTCCTTTATTCCTATTGTATTATTAGAACCTGATGTATTTCTATAGCACTATCCAAAGCATCAAGTAGAAGTCCCTAAGATGAATCAAGATCAATTTATTAAAATCATCCCATCTCATCCTATCCTTGGTCAAGATCAAGTTATTAAAATCATCCCATCTCATCCTATCCTTGGTCAAGATCCCATTCTCATTTTCATGATTCCAAAATTGAAGTTGATCTCATTCATATTCCAATAACCTCCACTTCCATAGATGATAAAATTGCTTCCATTGGGAACATAGATGATCTCTCTCTTTTTTATCCAAAACTAGAGTCTTTCTCCCTATACATATTTGAGAATGATGAATCAACAAGAATGAAAGTAGAGAAAGCAACAGTATCCTATCAACTTGGATCACTCACTTTTGTCAAATCTATCTTTCTTACTAAAGAGAAGATAAACACTATTAGTTATTCCTAGCACCACAAACAAGAGTTAGCATCTTGTTATCAAAACAACACATATCCTATTGCAAATAAAATATGTCAAATAATGCAATATAAAGGAAAATGATTAAGCTTACATGAATAGGGTATTCTAGAACTAGTATAGTTTTTTGATATTCCTACATATCAAGGACTTGGTTATTCATCAATCAATAAATCTAAATATGTTAGTGGTACCTCCATGATATTGGAGGCAAATACATCTAATACAATAATTAAAATAGGTGTTACGAGTAGTACTTATCATAAGGTTGTTGCCAAAAATCCACCCTTCCACACAATAGACCATCATTCACCAATTATTCTATGCACTAAAGAGGACCAACAAAATAAAAATATTTACAAATAAAAAAATCAAAGTCAATATATTGAAGTAAAAAATAAAAAAATCAAATTGGACAGATACAATCAAAATGGATCTCAAGAAAAATTGAATCATGCAAAGCATACAATCCAAATACAAATTCAAATCTGAAATAAAATAAAACTATGGACCCAATTCAAATAAGGCCTTTCATCTATCAAAAGTGTCAACCTAATTTAAAGTAGACTTCAATACCAACATACAAAGTGTCTGAAATTGTTTGTCACAAACATACTCAAAATATCATATCCACACTCCATCTTCCACCATACAAAGTTTGGAGAATAAAAAATAATACATCTAAACTACCAAGTAATTCATCCATATCTCACATCCCTCACCAAACTATAAAATCTCACCTAAGATCCAAAAATACAAAATCCCACATTCATTGTGTCTTGGCATCAACACTTTATCATAAAGACTCTAAGGCACTCTATCATGATGTGTGCATTTAGATAAAGCCAACTCTAGTATCAAAGAGAATCACAATAACATTCATGAGCTATACACAAGTGCTATTGTCTTGATAGAGAAACTTATCAAGGTAGGACATTATTGACACACTATGATAACAACATCTACATCAACACCACCACTCAAAAATAAAAATACAAAAATAAAATTATTAAAAAATTAAAGGGAAAATAATTCATCCAATAGTAAACACCATTCTTATGGTGCATTGGACAAGTACCATGATGAAAACCTAAAAATAGGCCTCATGTATAAAATTAATTATCTATGTACCAATCTAGTTGGGAGAATTTATCTCATACACCGCTATCTATCCTATCCATTTCACTTTCATCCATCTTCCCTATCCACCTTGATCTTTATAGAGAACAAGGGTGTATACTTCAAAACATTATTTTTGAAAATTCTTGACATGGCCATTTCCTTTGACCATATGATATCCCATCTCATACCATCACCTATGTAGCATTATCCAAACATTTTGCTTGGGTAAAACATGTTATCTTATTACAAGATAGTTTGTGTTGGTGAAATCCTTTATCCTGGATCACTTTACATAATGCATATCATTCACATCCTTCAACTATCCATTTCCATCACATTGGTCCATTTGTTCAATAATAGTTTCCCATACATTTGCTAAATGTTGAGGGTAGGTGATTACATCTTGCTTTGAAACAAATATCTTGATATATGCCTTCTAGCTCACTTAGTGATCTAGACACATTTCCAAAAAAGAAAAAAAATAAAATATATCCTAAAAATCCAAAAAGACATCAAATATTCCAAAAATTTAAAACATTAAAATTTCCCAAAAATTCGAATCACAACATCATCTACCATGTCCATAATAGATTTCCATTATTTGGACATGGCATTTAAGAAAATACACATCATGTAAAACCCAAAGCACATTGAGCATTCTTGAAACAATCACAATTAAAGACTCCTAATTAACTATCTACAACCTATTGATCTATTGCCAAATCAAATTTACACATTTTATGCAAAAAATATTGCCTTAACAAATGCATCCTTCATAAAATAGGAAATATCTACCTTGAGAAATATCTTTTGGTAAGAATTTTATTTATTTATTGATCTGTTTGATGCTTGAGTCTTTTTATGGCTTGATTTATCTTATTGTTCTATTTCAATGTTCCACAAATATATCTCAAAATGATTAGATGAGCAAGAATGACGCAAGTTCATTTTCATATGTTGATTTAGTGGAATGTTCTTATGACATTACTAGGGCATACACATACCTTGTGTGTGTGGGACTATCTTCTAGCATTAACAATCATCCTGTGCATATAAGGTCATTTAAATACCTTTTTCAGTAGGAATATTGTGATATAAGATCATTTCCCTTACATATTCTGATAAGGTTCTATTATGTCTGGTCTAAATGAGGAAAATATTTATTGTTTAAAGAGTCAAAGTCCATACAATAGATACCAAAGTCACTAGGGTTTGTCTTGAAACTTGGTGTACATATATCCAGTTGCCACAATAAGCTCTATGATGATAAAAACACAAATAGAAATCACAATATCTATCATTTTTCATACACACCTACACCAATCTATTCCTACTCCATTTCATTCATCATATATGATCTTACATGGTATCAATCAATAATCACCATTTTCACATTAATCTTCTACCATATTACTTTCAATCCATGCATGTTCCTCCATTTTGCAATGGAACTTTCATTGCACACATATGAATCTTATCCTTTAACACATTCACACATATATGCATCAATTACCTCTCTAAATTAATACTTCTTAATTTGATATTCTGAAATAATAAACTTTCCCTAATCCCCATCTCCCAACCCTTCCATGAGCCATGTCCATACACATCGACATCATGATTCATTAACATATTTCCCTTCCCTTCCTAACCATTAACCTATTCATTAAACCTTTAACCTATCCATACAAAAAATATGTTTTAATTATTCCCAATCAATTTCAAACTTTTCATCTAACACACTTATTCAACCTAACCATCCTCATTTATTTCACCCTTCCTATCACCATATCTATCCACTTAACTAACATTATTTAGTGTTGTGTCCTCATAATAATCAATGAACCTTTATCCAAGAATTTATGCCTACCAACTAAGAATTTTCATCCACCAATTGAGAATTTGCATGTATCAACTAAGCATTTGCATTCACCAATTAAGCATTTGCACCCACCAACTAACCATTTGCACCTATCAATTGAGCATTTACACCTACCATCTGGGCATTTGTGCCTACCAATTGAGCCTTTGTGCCACTGAACCAATCACCACAATTAAGCCCATGCTATCCACATTAGCACCCATATAGATGGAATATATGCCATTTTATAGTCATTTGTGAATTTAAATTGCTCATTTGTGCCATTATCGTATTCAAATGCACTACTAAACCAACCACAACAATTGTGGCCATGCTATCCACATTTACACCATCATTATTGATAAATTTACCATTAATCCTTACAATTGCATCATCATTGCACAAATGTACCTGGAACTTGCACAATTGCCTTTGTTATTGCAAAAAGAGTATCAAGTCATCTAATCATAGCACAAATCACACATATTACACAAGTCAACTATATCATTACACAAATATGTCACATCATTATGTAATTGCATTAGATCCTTCCACAAATGTGCCAAACTAATACACCCAACAAAACCATCCTCTCCAACTCCTTAAACACATGTCTAAAACATTAACACTACCATATTGTCCTCATCATCTAAATATTTCTTATCCTATTCTATCCATTTTCTTCACCTCTATCACATCTCTTCAACCCTTTTCAAGAGTTTGATCGAGAAATTTAATTCTTTTATCAAACTCCCAAGGGGGCATAACCTCCATTTCATTCACTATAGAAAACTGGGGCATGTAATCACTTTCTTTAAAATGCCACAAAAACATATTGTCTCAAAGAGGGGAAAAATGTAGACACCTAATTCTGACTAACACGTTTTAATCCAAAACAATTCATTTTACATCATTTGACCTAAATAATTTGTCTTCAATATTTAATTAATAATTTTTTATTTGATTAAATTAATCATCATTTTCACTTCATCATGATAATTAAATGATTATTTAATTATTTGATTTTTCTTTTATTAGACTGCAGGAATCAGGTAGCACAACCCCCTATAAACTACAGTGCACCTGGTAAAAATTTTAACGTGACCAGCGGCGCTGGCGTGACATGCCCTCCGGTACCACGAGAGTGGGGGAGACTAGACCTTGTGACCAACCTCTTGCAATAGGAAAGATTTAGCCAACTGAGCTAGGGCCCAAACCCCTTAATTATTTAATTTTGACTTTCCTCTTAATTCCACTTTAATTAAATAATTTATTATTTAAATAATTCCTACTTCCTAAATTAAATAATTTTTGTAATTATTTAATTTATTTCTCAAATATTATCCAAAATAAATAAAATCATTTACTTTATTTATTAAATTCAACCTTGCACATGTAAATAATAATTAAATTTATTTAATTTGCATAGCGAATATGTGCGTAGGGAGCCCAGGAACGCATGCTGCACATGACGATGGCGATTTGGTGGTGGGAACGAGAGGCAAGAAGACATAGTCTGCTGAGCAGGCAATAGGCACTGAGAGACAACCGGATGGCTTCAGGAAGGGAGGGAGCTACTCCGCGCATGGGGAGGGCCATAAAAGGTATGGCCTACGCTTTGGCTCGACTCCATCGAATGCTGCTCCATCCTCCCCACCTATGCAGTCCCTAGGCTCTGATCCTATGGGGTCACCCTAATTTGGCTTACCGCCTAGTGCGGGGTGTGCGATCCCTGCTTTGGGTCCGCAAGTTTATGCGAACTGCAAAAATAAAGATAACCCCTACCATGAATGTTCAACCTATTGCATGGAGCAGATTCGGTAGTCCAACCCACCCCCTCCTATTTTTGCGCCTGTACCACCTTCTTTGCTTGCTTTGGTTTAGGGTTCTCCGGTGGTTCTACTCTTTTCTTCGAGGATGTGGAGGTGGTCCTCACAGAAGAGTCTTTGGATTTTTGTATTTCAAATAGCTACATTGATGCAATTGCTGTGGACTTGGATAAGCGTTCCTTAATTATGAGATGTTTACGCAAGCACCCGTCCATGGCTTCACTTCAGGATTGGGTCAAAGCAATTTGGAAAAACTTATCCATTCTAGTGATTGAACCCTTGGATTTCGGCTTCTTCTTGCTTTCTTTCAGCTCTATGGCAGATTGTGATTTTGTTGTTAATAATGGCCCCTCATTTTTTGAGCAATCTGGCATTTTCATTTCTCCTTGGACCCCATTTTTTGACCCTGACAATGAAGATCACTTATGTGCCTCTATGGATCAGGCTTTACAACATGCCCCTAGTCATGCGTAATATGGATCTTATCAGTGATCTGATAAATCAAGTTGGCTCTTTTGTGAAGCTTGATGATGCTGGGATGGCTACTGATTGCAAGTTTTCGAGGGTCTGTGCTTTGGTTGACATCTCCAAATGCCTCCCTAACTCTATTCGGATCCATTCTGCTCATGCAATTCAAACTCAATATTTAAATTTTGAGGGCTTTCCTTTTCGCTGCAATATGCTAGGACATAAAATTGAGGCTTGTTCTCTTCAATGAAAGGATGGTTCTAGGTATGTTAGCTGTAAAAGATGGGTTAAGAAGGCAGGTTCTTCGGATGTTGACTTCATTTGGCAGAACCATGATATATTGTTTGAATCTCACTTGGCTCTAGAGCTTGATCCTGTGTTGCATATGAATTCCTCTCCTCCTCCTACTGGTACAAATTGTTAGATATCCCCTCTGAACCGAATGAGGATGGGTTAGAGTTTGACGACACTTACCTGTTCATGGATGATTTAGATGATTTTAGCCTTGAAGGCTTTGGGCTTGACATGGTTTTTGCTCCTTAAAAACTCAGGATCTCTCAGATGGTGAGCAGCAAAACAAACCAGATTGTGGTCCGAAAAGAAAGAAGGGTAGAAAGACTGATGCCAAAAAGATCCACATAGAAGGCATGGAAGCTGTAGAGGAGGGTTCTCAGTGGACCATGGAGGCCCTCCTCTCTCAGAACAAAAGACATGCTTAGGCTTTTTCTCTATCTTTCTTGTGACTTTGGTACTTTCTCTTTGTTGCAGACCCTTCTTACTTTTGCAGATCTTTTATAATTCCTTTTGGATTCATGGTCCCCTCTATGTTTCCACTCTTTTCTTATGTTCCTTTCATTTATGAGGAACAACCTTGATGTAACTTCTATTCTTTATTTTTAATAAAGGGAGTGGGCCCCTTCCAACATTTTACCGATCAAAAAATAAATATTTTTTATTTATTAATTATTAAATAATCACGTGAATTCCACCTCATCTATTGAATGAGACTTACTCTCCATCCACTAATCAATCCAATTAGTCCACTCATCAATGAAATCCACTTCACTCCCACTCACTTTGAGTCTACTGAGCAATCAATTCACTCCACTAACTATCAATCACGTTTATCTCTATCAATCCTCTTAACTGAATCATGCAATCAATTATGTTAAATCATGCAGTTAATTAACAATCGTTCAATTCCTCTCATCAATCCTCCACCATTGAACATTTTTAGTCTCTCTTTTGATCTCAAACATTGATGGGTGTCACCAAATAACTATAAATCAAACCATCCTATCCTTCATTTTTCATCTCAGATCATGTGGAGAAACTATATTTATTTTTCTAAATGCTTTTATGTTATTATGCTACTTACAAATCTGAGAGAAAAGGTTTCTACTTACACCATTTCTCTAAGGGAGAATTAGCGAAGAACAATGGAGTTATGCTAGAGTTGACTATGTGTTTCGGTGTATGCAATGTTTGTATTACATTTATTCAATTTTCTCTATTTGCTTCATTGATTATGATATTTTTATAGTGAACTATTGTTGATTTATTATTTTATTCCTTTAGTTTCATAACTGAATTGTGAGGTCATACACCAAGATACAAGATTGTCACCAAGAAAGAAAGCTCCACCACTTGTACTCTTTTGGTCATCTATGTTTGCTACCAAATATACATTTATATGTAGTTAATGTGAAGTTTTCACTCATAGGATACCATAAACCAAAATATATTGTAGCCTTCAGATATTTGAATATCCTTTTTACTGCCTTGGCATGATTTTCCTTAGGCACTACTTGAAATCTAGCTACCATCCCAATAAAGTTCATTATATCCGATCTAGATGCAATCACATACAAAAAACTACCAATCATTGACTTGTACAAATTTTGGTTTGTTGGAGTGGATTAATCATCCTTACTCAATTTACACCCAATAACCATAGGTGTAATCACAAGCTTGCCTTCTTCCATTTTAAACTTTCTCAACATTTCTTTTATGTAATTGTTTTGAGAGATGAATATACCTTTGTCTAACTAATAAATTTGTAAGCCAAGAAATAAAGATAATTCACTTTGCATTGATATTTCAAACTCACTCTACATTGCATCCCAAAATTCTTTACACATATCATCTGTAAGAGAGGGGGACCAACCACTGCAATGCCTCGGGTCATGAAAGGCTAAGAGAAGTAAGGCTTCCCTAAATTACCTTGTTTTAAAGAAGTGTTAGGATGAGCGGGATGAGAATGATAAGGACTATGAGGTCCTTCAATCACTCTACAAACCCAATATTTGAAAGGAGACTAGGCAAGCCAGTTTCTGGAGTAAACTCTGCATTTCAGGTAGCTCTTTGTAAGAGGACAAAAGAGTGGTTCTAGGATGAAAACACGGTGCGCTGACATCTCATAGGTGCGCTGGCGTCCGTACGGCCAGAAAGCCAAAGAGACAAGGTTTAAGCCCTAAAAAGGGACTATCAACCCAGTTTAGAAGTTTCTAGGATGATAGAATAAGATTAAGAACAGAGGAACATAAAGACAAATGTGATAAAGGAAATAAATTACTGCAAGGGTGACGAAGACAATTTCAGACAACAAACTTCTCGCCAACTTAATCCAAGATCTCTTCACCTGCACACAAAAAGTGGGAAAATGTTGTGGGGTTGTTTAGGGGTCTACCTCAGCCAATCCCCTATTTTGGTGTTTCCACCTCCACGGACAACCAAGTTTGCAATGATATAAATAATGATAAAGAAGGGAATAAAAGCTATGCAAATAAAAGACACTACAAAACAATATGTTCTTACTCAACCAAATTGATAGAGAAGATAAGAGGAGCTTACCACCTCCATCCAAAGTGCTCAAGGCTAGTGGAGGAGAAAATGAGAGGAACTCAAGCCTCTACTGCAATGGTGTTTTTCCTACACTCGCACTATCAGAGTGATGGAGTGATAGATTTTTGTTATGAAGTGTGAAGTGCTGCTACAAAGCTTGAAGTGAGTGCTCAAAATTGTGGAGATATTGTGTAGAGATGACCAAAAGCTCTTGTCAAACTTCTTTCGAAGATCCATAAATGGATCCAGGAATGAAGAATATGAAGGAAGAGGATGAAAAACGACCATATTCAGGTCAGCCAGCTGAAGAGAGGCGTTACACTTTGACTTCCAATAGGAAGTGTAATGTTTCTACAAACTCCAGTTGTAGGACTCTGCTAGGGACATAAGCGCACCACACGGAGGTCTACACATTGTGTGGGCATCCTCGATAGAAATGTGATGCAGGAGCATCCAGTGGTGTAAGGGCAATCCTACATCACCCAAAAATATATTTACTTTCATTTAGAGTTTTGTATATGTTTTTGCATTTCTGGATACCCTTTTCGTCGAAAAAGAATTCCCAACTTTCAGAACTGCTTTTTTCCTTTTTCTGCTCGACTGCTATTTTTAGCAGGTATGATTTTGAAGGCGTGAGGAGATAGAAATTTAAGGGAAGCTTTAGGATAGAATAATAAACACTTTGGTGAAAGAATTAGGTGAAGATAATTCCCGGTTCAAAAGTTATTCAAGTTTTAGTTTCTACTTTTTGCCCTACAAAATCTTCAGAGCTAATTTTGAGGGACTTAAAGGCTCCGGATGGGCCCGAAAATTGGCGGAAAATGAAAGTGGTTAGCCTTTAGGCCCCACTTTCCGGCACTTCATTTTCACAAGACCTTTCCGAAAAAGGTATTATCATTGAAGATCCGACAGTTAGATCTTGAGTTAGGGCTTCCGGAAGTTTGTGCATAATTAGAATGTTGTTTTTGGCTCCAAACGGAGAATTGGGGCTATTTATGGGGTAGTTTCTAAATTTTGTGAGTAGTTTTTTTTTGGGAAAGAAGATCGCATGTTGCAAATAGGGGAATTTCTGTAATTTCTTTTCTGTAATTTGCATGTATTGCAGAACTTGAGGATTGGAGATCCTTTGCATGTAAGAATTTCATACTTTGAAAATAATAAGATTTGTTAGTTTTTTTTCTGTGTGATTTTATTTGTCTCGGGTTGCACCCTCATCAAGTGGTGTTAGAGCGGGTTTTCTTGAGCGTGTGGACAAATCGCCGATTGTGAGGTAGTTTGCACCAGGACTATGGTTGTGGGTTCAAGATATTCAAGATGCCTCCAAGAGTGGCGCGTGGTAGGCGCGGTGGTGCCAGAAATGCTAGTGGAAGAGATCCATTAGCGGCCGAGGGTTTCAGAGCCCTCCAAAGAAAAATTAATGCATTACAAAGAGAGTTGAGAAGAGGGTTAAACCTGAGAAGGAGAGAAGAAAGTGAGGATGAAGAAGAGGTAGAAGATTCAGATGTAGAAGAGGAAGAAGAAGCTATTGATCAAGATCAAATGTGACTGATAAGGGCCATTTCGAAGATTGAAAAAAGACCTAGAGTAGAAGTCCCCAGTTTTTTTTTAGTTTGAACCCGGAAGAGTTGATTGATTGGATCAACGAGTTGGAAGAGTATTTCGAGTATGAAGAAGTAGAGGACCCAAATTGGGTTAATTTTGCAAAAACGAAGCTGAAGGGCCACGCCACTATCTGGTGGAAAGAGGTCCAACTAGAAAAAAATAAGAGAGAAAAGGGAAAGATCACCAGATGGGATCGCATGGTGGAGAAACTGAAGAAGTAGTTCATGCCAATGGATTATGAGTTAGATCTATTGAAGAAATTGCAAGGCTTGAAGCAAGGAAGTAGATCTATGAAAGAATACACAAAATATTTTCACAAGATAATCATCAGAATGGGACATGCAGAGGCCAACAAGGAAAAGGTAGCCCGTTATCTTAATGGGTTACGACCGAGCATTCAAGAGGAGCTAAGCTTGGTCAGAATGGCCACCATTAAGGATGCTTACCAATTTTCACTGAGAGTTGAAAAGAAGTTGAACAAAAGATTTGACAGTAAGCAAAAAGGATGAGGAGGTCAAAGCCGAAGGGGTAGCGGAAGGGGTAGCGGAAGATCTTTTGGAAGCTGAAATGAGGATGAGAAGAAAAGTGAAGATGTGGGTACCAGTTGAAGCCAGAGGAATGATAACTTCTACCCCCCTCGTGATCAGAATGGTGATGATCAAAGAGTTACAGGACAAGGAAGATTTGGGCAAGGACCTGGAAGGGGTGGTTTCAGAGGAACTTGTTTCCGATGTGGTGAAGAAGGGCATCGAGCCTATGAATGTCCACAATACCAAGGAAGGATAGAAAAAAGGCCAGAAGGTCGTGCAAGGGTTGCACATGTAGATGAGGAGGCTCAATCTAAGCATTTAGATGATGCTGAAAGGGGAGAAGCCCTAGTGGTTAGAAGAGCCCTAGTGACTGAAGAGAAGGATCCAGAACAAAGGAAGAATCTATTTTGCACAAGGTGCAAGTGTGAAGACAAATGTTGTGATGCCATTATTGATGGTGGGAGCACTGATAATCTAGTGTCGAAAGAAATGGTTACAAAGCTGAAGCTGAAGAGGGAAAGGCATCCACATCCATATCGGATTGCCTGGTTGCAGAAAAAACACAAAGTTCTAGTCAATGAGCAATGCCTAGTGAAGTTCAAGATCGGAAGCTATTGTGATGAGGTACTCTGTGATATCATCCCCATGGATGCATGTCAGATGTTGCTAGGGAGGCCGTGGCAGTTTGACAGGCGAGCTGTACATGATGGCCATGCAAACACTTATTCCCTGATGAAGGATGGAGTCCACCATAAGTTGAAACCCCTAAAGAAGGCTGAAGAAAAGGTATGCAGTAGTGCTAGAATTGGTTATGTTGATGGAAGGAAATTTTTAGAAGGCATGAAACATGAGCGTGTGTGTTATGCATTGATTCCTAAAATGGATAAGGAGGGTAGTGAGAAGGTTCCAGTAGAAGTTTCTGGGTTATTGAATGAGTTTCAGGATATTGTTTCTGATAATGTACCTAAGGGTTTACCACCAATGAGGAAGATCAGTCATCATATTGACTTGATCCCAGGAGCCAGTTTGCCGAATAAGGCAGCTCATAGAATGACTCCTGCAGAAAATGAGGAGTTGTTGAGAAAGGGTTTGATTCGAGAGAGTCTGAGTTCATGTGTAGTACCTGCAGTACTAGCACCAAAGAAGGATGGGGAGTGGAGGATGTGTACAGACTCTTGGGCCATAAACAAGATAACAATCAAGTATAGATTTCCTCTGCCAAGAATGGATGATCTGATGGACTGTTTGAGTGGAGCTCAGTACTTCACAAAGATTGATTTGAAGAGTGGATATCACTAGATCCGAATTCGAGAGGGAGATGAATGGAAGACTGCCTTCAAGACCAAAGAGGGCCTGTACGAGTGGTTAGTCATGCCTTTTGGGCTAACCAATGCACCGAGCACATTCATGTGGCTCATGAACGAGGTACTGAAAGATTTCCTAGGAAGCTTTGTTATTGTGTATTTAGATGATATTTTGATATTCAGTAAGTCACTGGATGAGCATATAATGCATATTGGTAGAGTCTTTGAGAAGTGAAGAGAAGAGAAATTGCCGATTAATTTTAAGAAGTGTAGTTTTGTGAAGAAGGAGTTAGTGTACTTGGGGTTTGTTGTCTCAACAGAAGGTCTCAAGATGGACCCAGAGAAGGTGAAGGCTATTCTGGAATGGCCTACCCCAATAACTGCTACTGAGGTGAGATCTTTCCATGGTTTGGTCAGTTTTTACAGAAATTTTATTAGAAACTTCAGTAGTATTTGTGCACCCCTAACTGAAACAATGAGAGGGGATAGAAAAGAGTTCAAGTGGAGCACTAGAGCAACAAGGAGTATTGATCTATTGAAGCAAAAGGTGACAAAACAATCTGTTTTGGCTCTCCTAGATTTCAATAAGGTGTTTCAGGTAGATTGTGATGCCAGTGGTTATGCCATTGGAGCAGTGTTAAGCCAGGAAGGTAAGCCCATTGCCTATTTCAGTGAAAAGCTAAATGATGCAAAGAGAAAGTACTCTATATATGACCAGGAATTTTATGCAATAGTTCAAGCATTATTGAAATTTAGGCATTATTTGTTGCCGAAGGAATTTTTTATGTATACTGATCATCAAGCATTGCAGTACCTGAGTAGTCAGGGAAAATTAAATCAGAGGCATATGAAATGGGTAGAATTTTTGCAGAGTTATACCTTTGTTTTAAAACATAGGAGTGGGAAGTCAAATAGGGTTGCAGATGCCTTAAGTAGGAGGCATACATTATTGATAGAAATGCAAATTGAGGTGGTTGGTTCAATGAACTCAAGAAATTGTACCCAAATGATCCTGATTTTGCAGAGGCTTGGAAAGCTTGCAAGGAACCTGTAATAGTTGATATGAAAAAGTGGTTGAATTTCCTAATTCAAGAAGGCATGTTGTTTAAGGGAAGTCAATTGTGTATTCTGAGGAGTTCCATGAGGGAGAATCTGATAAAGGAGAAGCACAGTGGAGGAATGGTAGGAGATTTTGGTCGGGATAAGACCATTTCCATTATCAGTGAGCATTATTATTGGCCTCAGTTATCACAAGATGTGAAGAAGTTTGTGCAGAGTTGCAGGGTATGTCAAATGGCTAAAGGAGTGAGTTAGAATATAGGGTTGTATCAGCCCTTACCTGTGCTAGAGAGGCCATGGGATGATATAAGTATGGACTTTGTTCTTGGTTTGCCAAGGACAAAGAGAGGGAATGATTCAGTATTTGTGGTGGTTGACAGGTTTTCGAAGATGGCACATTTCATCCCATGCCAGAAGACCCATGATGTAGTCCACATTGCTGACTTGTTCTTCAAAGAGGTGGTGAGGCTACATGGTTTGCCAAAGAGTATAGTCTCAGATCGTGACACAAAATTTGTTGGATACTTTTGGAGGACCTTGTGGAAGAAGTTGAAAATAGAGTTGAAGTTTAGTTCTGCACACCATCCCCAGACCGATGGGCAGACTGAGGTTGTGAACAAAAGTCTGGGTAACCTACTGAGATGCTTGGTAGGAGATAAACCAAAGGGTTGGGACTTGATCTTACCCCAGGCAGAATTTTCTTACAACAATTCTGTCAATAGAAGCACTGGTAGATCACCATTCCAGATTGTGTATGGAAGTAGTCCTAGGATTGCTCCAAAATTGAGAAAGATGGACCAAGAGAAGAAGACAAGTGCTGAAGCTGAAGACTTTGTAGAACATATCAAGAATATGCATGAGAAGGTAAAAGAACACATTAACAAGATGAATATGCAGTATAAGGCTAAGGCAGATCAAAAGAGGAGGTATAAGGAGTTTTAGATTGGTGATGAAGTGATGGTCCACTTGAGGAAAGAAAGGTTTCCAGTAGGAACCTATAACAAATTGAAGATGAAGAAGTTCGGTCCTTGTAAAATTTTGAAGAGGCATGATTCAGGGAACGCATATGAGGTAGAGTTGCTGGATGGATTCAACATTTCCCCTGTGTTCAACATCACAGATTTGACAGAATATCATGAGGGTGGCGCAGAGGAAGTACCAGCAATGGAACAGTGTGGTATTCCAGCACCTACTTCAGAAAAGGAGGAGATCGAAGAAATCTTGGATAGCCGTGTGGGAAGGAGTACTATAAACAGGCAGTATGAAGAATATTTGGTGAAATGAAGAGGAAGGCCTATGGAAGATTCATCTTGGTTGTCTAAGGCAGAGGTTGACCGTTTGGGTTTTCCTCAACCATCTGAGAAGTGACAGGGTCACTTTTCAAATTACCCTAGGTGTCTGATGTAGAAGCATCCAGTGGTGTAAGGGAAATCCTATATCACCCAAAAATATATTTACTTTCATTTAGAGTTTTGTATATGTTTTTGCATTTTTGGATACTCTTTTTGTCGAAGAAGAATTCCCAACTTTCAGAACTGCTTTTCTACTTTTTCTGCTCGACTGCTATTTTTAGCAGGTATGATTTTGAAGGTGTGAGGAGACAAAAATTTAAGGGAAGCTTCAAGATAGAATAATAAACACTTTGGTGAAAGAATCAAGCAAAGATCATTCCCGATTCAAAAGTTATTTAAGTTTCAGTTTCTACTTTTTGCCCTACAAAATCTTCGGAGCTAATTTTGAGGGACTTAAAGGCTCCGGATGGGCCCGAAAATTGGCAAAAAATGAAAGTGGTTAGTTTTTAGGCCCCACTTTCCGGCACTTCATTTTCACAAGACCTTTTTTAAAAAGGTATTATCATTGAAGATCCGATGGTTAGATCTTGAGTTAGGGCTTCCGGAAGTTTGTGCATAATTAGAATGTTGTTTTTGGCTCCAAACGGAGAATTGGGGCTATTTATGGGGTAGTTTCTAATTTTTGTGAGTAGTTTTTTTTTGGGAAATAAGATCGCATGTTGCAAATAGGGGAATTTCTGTAATTTCTTTTCTGTAATTTGCATGTATTGCAGAACTCAAGGATTGGAGATCCTCTGCATGTAAGAATTTCATACTTTGAAAATAATAAGATTTGTTAGTTTTTTTTCTGTGTGATTTTATGTGTCTCAGGTTGCACCCTCATCAAAATTCCTCCACCGACACACAAATAAGGTGCCAAGTGTGATGTGAGCAGTGGGCTTAAGTGGAATTAAGCCTCCACCCTAGGTTTTCTAAAGTGTAAGGGGGTAAAGGGGAATTTGCATTAGGGGTGAAAATTCATGCCTATACACCATCACTGTTGTTGCCAAAGATAATGTCATCAATATAAACCACAACAATCAACAATTGATCACCTTTTTTTTTATGTATAAGTTACTATCTGTGCTACCCCTCCTAAAACTTTGTGGTTAAAGATATCTATCCAATCTGGAGTACCATGCTCTAGGAGCCTATTTGACTCCATAAAGAGCTTTCTTTAATTTGCACACAAAAGATCTAGATTATCTAAAAATTAGAATCCTTTTAGTTGTTCAATGTATAATTCTTCTAACTATCCATTCAAAAATGCATACTTCACATTCATCTAATATACCTTAAAATTCTTGAATTTTGATAAGGATAAAAGCATTTAGATTGCTTCCAACATTGCTACCAGAGCAAATGTCTCTTCAAAATCAATTCCTTCAACCTGAGCATATCCTTTACATACAAGTTTTGGCTTTGTTCCAGATCAATTTTCCATCTTCATTCAACTTGTTTCTAAAGACCAATTTAGTACCAATGATATTTTTATCTTTGGGTCTTAGAACTAATTCCCAAGTTTTATTTTTCTTTATCTGAGTCAATTCTTCCTCCATAGTATCCAACCAACCTTTTTCTTTGCTTTCCTTTGTATAGGAACTTGGTTCAATTTTTGATAATAATGCAAAGTGTACCTATTCATTTTCTTTATCGATTCTTCTCTACATTTGGACTCCATTATACTTTTCTCCTATAATATAATCTTTAGAATGATTCTTCTGAACATACCTAACCAGAGTCTTTGTAACTATATTATTAGAATCAATCTTTAAGTCTTCATCATTTTTCTGGATTAGATCTTCATTATCTTCTTCATTCAAAGTATGAGTAAACTATATTGTTTCATCAATACTTACATTGACACTTTCCACAATCCTTTTTAGTATTTTGTTATATCATTCATATGCCTTTCTTATCATAAAATAACCAAGAAAAATACCTTCATCAAATAATAGAAAGTCAAAGATCACCAAATATCAAAAATATTCTTGGTTTTACTAGCATACAAAAGAATAAGGAGACCGAGTAATCTGTGAAGTCTATTTTTGAGAATCCAAAAGAGAATGGCTCTAAATGTTCAAATTTTGAGAAATTTGCAGTAATCAATGAAAGAAAGGTATTGAAAAATGGTTTTATTCAAGTGCATAGACACAATATATGATCTAGAATATTAGCTTCAAGACTTCATTGTGTGCCTTTTACATGAGTATTCATATGGATACCGAAACTAAACCGTATAATATAATGTATGATATTGATTTCATCATGACTTTAGAGCTAGAAATCTCATTTTTATAGGTATCCCTTCAAGGTATTCTTGCCGAGAATAAATATTATGAAAAATTCCTATATCAACCTAAAATACTCAATAAGAATCGCATAAATTATCGTAAGAACGTTCAAGTTAATCATAAATCTCTCACTTAAAATTATAATCAATGTGTTCTTCCTCATTCCTTTAAGGTAGGTTATTTGGTTCTCTATGAGAAACAATATTACTATAAATACTCCAATTAGTATCAAAGGGAAATTTAGCCCTAACTAGTTTTCCCCTTACTCTATCATCTTCATTTTAGGATAAGGTGACATTAAACTTGTAATCCTATATAATTTATATGTATCCAAACTCATTAAAATGTGTTCTAGGGGACATGAGAGAAAATCATTAAATTTTGGCATGTTGTAATTATATTTTAAAGAGAGGATTCATTTTTGGTGGAGGTTATACATAAAAATGGATAAAGCGCCTTTTCTAGGAATCCACTTAAAATGGATAAAGAATCTTTCCTATGCATACACTTTGGGAGTTGAAATGTCTTTGATGGGGTTACCAATATTGGAGAAGAAAAGGAGTCTGTCGGTATTCCATTGGGGAGTAGAAAGGTCATCAGAGAATCTGGAAAGTTAGGAGTTGGATAGGCTATGGGCTAGGTGCCCATGTTAGAGTCTTGCAATTTCCATTCAATATTTTACTATGTATTTTGGTTTTACAAGAAGGAGGAATTGGTTTATGTAGGTGGTTTTTTACCTCTTATTCTTCTTTACCATGTGTGGTTTTACCTCCCATAAATTCTATAAATTCGAGCCATGAGATGGTAGTTTCATTTTGAGTTATTATAAGTGACAGGGTGCTATTAGGTTGATCAAAGATTATTAGTGTAGTGTATTATTGTGTACTCTCATACAAAGATTAATAATATAATTTCCCTCTTATCTCATGTAGATTTTTTGCTTGAAATGGTTTTTCCACATAAATTTGGTGTCACATTTTGTTTGTTGATTTTTATGTTGTGATGTATGTTTCAATCACATGTTTAAATCTGATTTTTAGTTTTGAAACCACTTGTATAAGTTCATATTGTAGCTTTCCTTCACATTGTTTTCAACATTTGGTATTAGAGAAAATAATTCATTTGAGAAGGGGGAATCTTTCTCTTAAGTTTTGAAGGTTTTTTAGCTGTAGTGGGAGATTTTGTCTTGTGGTATCTTATAGATTCATGAAGATTATTTACCATAGATTCTACCTCTCACTAGGATATTGATACATTCAATGGAACAAGCTATGAGATATAAAAGTTGAAGATGAAGGATCTCCTTGAAGTGAGAGATCAGAGATTGGTGGTTTCCAATTTTATAAGAGAGTAAACCAACTACAATATATAATGAAGATTATAAAAATTTAGATAAGAAGGCACAAGGAACCATATGGTTGTGTCTTGTAGATATTTTCCTTTTGAATGTCTCTATAAAAGACACTCCATAAAAGTTGTGGAAGAGGATAGGTGATATTCATCAAACTAAAAGTTCGTCTAAAAAATGTTATCTCAAAAGATGGTTATTTTCATCAAAAATGAAAGATGGTGATTTTATTGGTGTAGAAGTAAAATGTTGTGTGACACTTTTAGCCAACTTATCAACACAAATGAATTTAAGTATTTCTCACTAAAAATCATTTTTTATCAAACATATGATCTTGTAAGATTAATTCTAGCTAAGTTAGATATGTCCACAAATTTTCCAACTAGAATTGCTGGACAAATGCATATATAGTACCACTTTGAGGCCAATTTACCAAAAAATTAGATTTATTTGAAAAATTGGTGTTTTAACAACTTCTACTCATATAAATAACATTTTAAAAAATATATAAAAATACCCCTCTTTAGATCCATCAGTGTAGTTTTTAAATATATATATATATTAATAATTTAATAATTTTATATTTTCCATTTTATTTTTACTAAAACTAGGTTATCAATACAAAATATTAGGTTGATTACCATTTAAAGGAAAAATAGTAAAACTTATTAAAAAAATATTAAAAAAATATTGCGCATTAGACAAAAGAATCTATATCAATATGGTATAATTTTTTTCATTTTAGATAAATAGATAATATGAAAGTTGATGTCAAATGGAAACAACTATGTTTTAATATGCATACATTTTAATATTTATTTAATACACACACACACACACACACATATATATATATATATATATATATATATATATATATGAAAATTGGAAAAGAAAATCCATGCACTAAAGTTTCAAGTTATAAATACACACAAAAAATTGAAGGAAAAAAAATAAATTACTATATAAAGATTGACTTTTTGTGTAACTTCATTTTTCAACAACTAAATTATAGTGTCAATTTATAAAAAATCTATATTAAAATAATTTTTTAATTTTTATAAAAATACAAGCATAAAATATACTAAAAATTATATATTTTATTAATTTACATCATTTCAAAATTCAAAACATATATGTCACTTTTTAGTGATTCAATTTTAAAAGTTGGATTAGTGTTGGATGTTTCCTGTAAAAAGTATGAGATAGCTTTGTAATTTTACCCATTTGAAACCATTGAAATTATTTTAATATGATTATAAGTTATCTTGCATCAATATATGTTAAATTATAAGATGAAGATAAGATAAATGTATCTTGTTTCTTTGTTCATTTCCCAAATCTTGATAAAATCTAATCATTTCCATAATTAGTGGTAATGCAGAGCCAAAGATGGAAAACATTTTTCCATCTTTTAGAGGAGATGAGGAGGAATTATATGAATATTAGCACCCAAGATGAATTTCATGTGTGAGAAAGGTCCAAAAAAGAGAAAGGGCCTAAAGGGGATAAAAAGAGGGATAAGTCTAATGGGCATTCTAAGACCCTCAAAAAGAGCAGAGTGAAATGGTAGAATTATGGTAAAAGAGGCATGTGAAGGACTACAAAAACAAGAAAAAGGATGTTGATTCCTCCATGGAAAATTCCTTCAATGACGATTTTGTTTTTTTTTTTATTTCAACTATCTCTATTAGTAATGATGCTTTGCTTATCGATTCATGTTGCTCCAACCACATGACTCCTCATGAGGAGTGGTTTACTACTTACAATACATATGATGGGGGAGATTTTTTCTTGGTGATAAAAATACTAAGAAGATTATTGGTAAGGTAAAGGTAAAGTTATGTTTTAGTGATGGGAGGATTAAATATCTTGAATTTTTTTTACATTTTCCAATACTTACAAGAAATTTACTTTCAATAGCCAAGTTGAATCATTATAGAATGCATGTGACATTTGAATTTTTTTTTGTAGGTTGGTAAGAGGGATTTTGGTGATAGCTAAAGGATCTCACATAGGGAATTTGTTTAGGCTAAATATCTCTACTTTATGTAACTCTTCCAATGTAACTAGCACTAAAAATTCATGTATTTTGTGGCATCATAGATTGAGTCACGTTGGTGAAAAAGGTCTTAAGACCATTCTTAATAAAAATTTGGTTGATAATGTTTCTTATTATTCTATTGGAAAAATGATTTATGCAAGCATTGTGTGTTTAATAAATAGAATATATCTTCATTTCGTAATGGAACTAGTAAGGAAAAAAGATTATTCAATATCATTCAATTAGATATATATGGACCAATGGATGTTGAATCTTGCGTAAATATTGATATTCTCTTACATTGATGATGTCTCAAGCACATGGATTTATTTTATGAATTTTAAATTTGATTTTTTTACTAAGTTTAAGGAATTTAAGGCCTTATTTTATAAGGAATTAGATTATAAGATAAAAGTGTCAAGATTTGAAAATAGGGTTGAATATGGTTCCAAGGAGTTTGATGAGTTTAATAAGAATGCATTATTGTTCAACAAAAGACTACTCCTTATACTCCCCAAAAAATAGGGCAGTAGAAAGAAAGAATCAAACCTTGATGGAAATATCTTGGAGAATGTTGAGTGGTGCTAATATTGATAGATGATTTTGGGAAAAATTGGTTGGTACTTTTGTTATTTGATTAATATATCTCCTTGTTCAAATATTGTTGGTAAAAATCTTTATGAAGTGTGGATAGGTAGAAATCCTCTTTGTTTCACACTTAAGGGTCTTTATTTGTGAGGATTTTTGTTCATGTGTCTAAAGATAAGTCATCTAAACTAGATCCAAAAGATCTAAAATGCATCTTTGTTGGAACTATGAGAATGTAAAAGGTTATAAGCTTTGGAATCCTCTAACCTGTAAAGTAATATGTTTTAGAGATGTGATTTTCAAGAAGTTAAGAACTTACTCAAGAGAAGAAAAACCAAAGATGAAAGATAAGATAAACATTTCTCTTCGAGACAAAGATTTAGAATTAGGAAGATGTACATGTGGAAGAACAATAAAATGGATCTAAGGATGGATAAGAAGAAGAGGGTTGATATAGTTTAGAGACTGTGTAGGATGAACACATATAAGAAGAATAAAAAGTAGAGCCCATTACTCCTACCTTAAGGAGATCCAAAAGGAAAAAAAATCTAGTTGATAGGTATAGTCCATTAGATTATTTTATGTATTTTATTTGTTGAGTACTAATAATGAATCTAGATCTTTTAGGAAGCCTATCTCTTTAGAGGAAAGTGAGTCTTGGTCGTAGGCCAAGCAGGAGGTAATGCATTTGGATATTTGTGACACCTGGGATCTTATTATTTTTCCAAAAGAAACGAATCCTATTTTTTTCAAGTGGGTATTTAAATATATATTTAGAGTAGATGGTTGATTAGAGCAGTACAAGGCTAGATTGGTGGCTAAGGGCTACTCCCAGAGAGAGGGAGTTGATTTTGGTGAAATTTTCTCTTATGCTACTAAATTGACCTATATTAGCTTCGTATTATCTATTTCTACTACTTATTATTTTGAGATAGAGAAAATGGATGTTAAAATTATTTTTTACATGGGGATCTTGAGGAGGGAATTTGTATGCAACAACCTAGCAATTTTGTTATGAAATGAAAAGAACAATTGGTGCAGATTGAAGAGATCTTTGTATAGTTTGAAATAGTCCCCTAGGATGTGGTACAAAAATTTCAATACTTTTGCATTGAACTCGGGTTTTCTTAAGAGAAAGGAGGATCACTATATGCACATTAAGGTTATTGATGATAAAATTATAATTATTATCTTGTATGTTGATGATATGTGGTTTATTGGTAACAACAAGGTGATGATTAGTGAGCTCAAGATGCAAATTTCTAGAAAATTTGATATGAAGGAATTGGGAGCTACAAAATATATTATTGAGATGGAGATTAGTATAGACTAAGGTCACATTAGTTAAGTCAGATTAAGTATATTGATACCATTCTGTAGAGGTTTAGTATGCATGACTATAAGTCAATTAGTATTCTATTTCTAATTGGTACTAAGTTGAGCTTAGCTATGTGTCCTAATTTTTATAATTATTTTGAGGATATGTTTAAGGTTTCTTATGCTAGAGTGCTATTGGTAGTTTGATATTAAACTAGACCAAATATGGCCCAAGTAGTGGGATTTCTAAGTAGGTTTATGTGTAATGCCCCACCAAGTAACCTTAAAAGAAGTTGCAATTAACATCTTAAGCGAACCAATTTTTTTTTTTATAAAGTGCATTTAACATACATATTCACTTACTAATTAACAACAACCTCTAAGGCTACAAGGTTAGGATTACTTAAACCCACACATACATAATACATATAACCATAGCCTTATGAACTTTATGAAATAACTATCATACATCATAAGAATATCACATAACATAATAAGATAATCAACCAAGATACAATCTCATAATCATTATCTTATTCCAATAGTTACATCACTCATTCCCAGAATGAGACAATAGTACTCAAGGTTACAATTACAAACTTCCACCTCATAAACATAAGAGGGATAAAATAACTTATACAAGTTAAAATATTACAATGCAAGTAATTACAACAAGAACCACGAGCTGTCCATCTAGATGTCTCACCACTAAGTACTGAAGATAGATGGGGACCCAACAGTTTTGGTGCATGTTCCACCCTACCAATGTGGTACCCGAAGGCCCACCCCCTATGCTAGGAGATAGTAACAAGGTAACATGGACAAAGATCTACAACCACTAACCAAAGACAGACTCATACTGACTCATACTGATATAACTAAGCAAATGAACTAACAAGTACAACTCAATCACTATGCAAGTACAAATCAAGTACGAATCAAGTACAAAACAAGTACAAATCAAGTACAATATTTACATCACTGACATAGCTCACATTGCTTCCATACATAAAATAGATCAAGTATGTTCACAGAACCATACACATAAAACAATTAACAACAGTTGTCCTAGATAGAGTGTCATCGCAAGGTTTGTCATGAGATCTCCTCTAGGCATTCTTCATAGGCTTTGGCACAAATAATCCTGGTGGTCTCAACTGAATCCCGACACTCATAATCACTCATGCGGAATCAACTACCTCTCGCAAGAACAAGATAGTTGATCTTGCCATTCTAGGCCTTCTCACTCATCCCAAGTCTAAACAAGCCCTTGTGTCTATTAGTGAGGATTAAATTATCTTGATTAGTGTGAACTGCAGCCTAATCATCTAAGTACATTAATTTAGTTATCACTTGATTAACTCACTTCTGAAGGTTACCCGGTTTACCACTTTGGGCTCCGACCCCTATCAAAAGTCACTCTTCTAATGAACAACGCACTCACAACCAATCACCAAGGGAAACACAAGTGCATACAAACTAGGAATCATAACCACTCCAACACCAGGAGGATACAAATAATAGAAACTCACTCCAAACATCTTGGAGGCAACAATCACATAGTCCACTCCTTTCACAGAAGGTACAAAAGATCTTACTCCAAACATCTTGGAGGCAACAACACATAGTCCACTCCTTTCACAAGAGGTACAAAATATCTCACTCCAAACATCTTGGAGGCAACAACACATAATCCACTCCTTTCATAGGAGGCAACAAGATGAAACCACATAACAAGGTCACTTCATACAAGGAGACACGGATCCCATAATCCGCTCCTAAACCAAGGAGGTGCAAACATCCCCGTTCATGAAAATTGGGTAAAACTGAAAAGATGCCGTGCACTATCCAAGGGAAAATAACTGGATGCTATAAATATTCAACAACCTTTATCCTCTAAGTTCTTCTGAAAGATTTATAATTTAGGACTAACACTAAATCCCAAAACCAACAATGCAACTTGACGACATAGCAACCAAAGCATTCAAGTCATTAATCAAATCTAATATTTGGATTTCTTAAATCCATACTCATTCAATAGGTAGTGTTGACAAAGTCAAAGACACGTTAACTAGATCATCTAAAAATAATCATAACCTCTATTTCCCTTTTCATTATTGGAAATCTAAAACAATTAAACTTACTTCTCTTTACTGAATATAGAGAATTAAATCCTTTAAGATAATCATGAGGAAGATACTACTTTTGGATATACTAAATCCATATTTATTTCATAATCCAATCACAATGATTCAATTAATCTAAATAGAAATTAATTAAATAACATAATTGATTACCTCATCAATAAAACAACTTCTTAATTTACTTTTAAATTGACACAAATCCATGCAAGTAAACTCTTTCCATTTCCTAACCAAATCTTATGTCTCATTCAATTTTCTATTTAAAACATTCAGTCACTTTAATATAATAACATATTGTTTCTCTATCTATTTTCCATATACACTAATCATTTTTTTTTGAACACTAATAATACCCAATTTGCAAACAACGGAATAAAATAATATAAAATATTATTTATTCCCTCAAATGGATATATACCTTCAATATATATATACTAAATATAAATTAATATATTTAAATATATTTAATCATTAACATATCTTCTATTCTTTACAGAATATCAAATTGTTTAATTCAAAATAAAATATCCCTTATCATCAATATTCCAAAATATAAATATATTTTTCCAATTAAACCAAATTAATAATTGGATCTTTTACATATGAATTTAAATTCCACAATTAAATTTTAAATTATGCATTCTTTAAATCAAATATTTAACTCCTTCAATTAAACTTTAACATGCCATTTTAAAATAAACAATAATTTTTCCATACGTTTATAATTTTAATTCCACTAATCTAATATACAAATTTTATTTAAAATAATATAAATAAATATAATACTTTAGTATTATAAATTATAATATAAAATATTATTAAATAATATTTTAATATTATAATAACAATACCTAAAATATTAATATTTATAAATATCAATTTATTATTATTTTATTTTCAGAACAGCCATGGGAAAATAACTTAACAGTAGTCTCATGTTTCAAGCATAACTCAAAAACTACGATCTAGGTATTTTTGATTTTTTGACAAGGGTAAGAAAATTTCAAAATGCAAAAACCCTTTAAATTTCCTGACAACCCAGTTTGTGAAAGTGAAGTTATAGGCGATGCAACTAGACTATTTTACCATGAAAAATATAACTATACTGCAGATTTTAAAATCCATTTTTTAATAATAAACAAAAGGTTTCATTTTCTAAAAACATTCTAAATGCATTGTTCAATCCCTATGTTTGATTTCAATAACAACAAAATCGATTTCCTAAATAATTTAAATTCAACTAAGGTTTTCACAATTTTCACTCAAGAATTTTCACAAGCAAAGGCTGTAAATTTGTTTAATTCTTTTCTTTTAATATCAAATCTATTTTCTAAAACATATTTAACAAACAAATATTTAATCATTACTATTTTAAAGAAAAACAATCAAGAACAATAAAACACAAAGAGGAAAACCTGGTACAAGAAGCTATAGGAAGAGATGAATTTCTAATGTAAGCCTCCTCCAAGGATTTCCTGAATTTTCTTCAATCTTCCAATGAATCCAATACAAAACCAAACAAATGCAAACCATATTTCCTTCAATCAATTCTACAATCAAACTTTTTTCAAACCCTTGTGCAAATTTTCCAAAATTTCTTCCCTGCTATAAAAATGTATTTTTCTAAAAGCTTTCTGCCCTAAAATTAAAACATGTATTCTTTATAAATCAGAAATACCTAATACAACTCTAATTCACATTACATGCAAATTAGATATTTCAATTTCAATTTTTACAACCCTAATTCACATTGCATGCAAATTAGATATTAATTTCAATTTCAATTTCAATTTCAATTTCACTTTTGGAAAACCCACTTTCAATTTAAAATGCAATTTGAAATAATAAATTAATTTCCAAAGTTGCAACCAATTTCCCAAATAAACATTTAATTACAATTTCTAATTTAATTCCCACACGTTGAAATTAAATTCCAAATTTAATTTTAATTCTTTTATTTCCTTTCATTCTCTTGCATCACGTTTAATTAATTAATTTAATTATTTAATAACTAAACTCAACCCCCTTGGATTAAATTTAATTAATTAAATAATTTAAATATAAACTTTTATCCACATTGCATTATTTAAATTAAATAACCATCAACATGATTTAAATGTAATTATTCTAAATATCTATTTTCAAATCAAGAATTCTTTAGAATTAAATAACATCAAAGCAAGACAGACTATGACTCGACACACACAACTGACGACACACTGAGGCTAGGGTGTAAACTTGACACATGTCACCTAGCTACTATCTCTCGTTCAACTTAACTGTTGGATCGACATGCTCAAACCTGTGAAACCAGGTGGAGTCAATGTCATGTACCTGCAATCCTGCAACCAAGTAAACAACATCATACAATATATTCAGCATATAATACACACAATAACGAAGGAATTACGGATTCGTAGGGCACTCACAAACGAGTGATGTGAAACCGTCCTCTTCACCAATACACTCATCGAAACTGACACTTCCATCATAATCTGGTAATTTCATAATAACATCTCATGTTAACTCTACAACATCATTAATTCATAATGCATGTGAAACAATAATCAAATAACTACATCCCACAATAATAGTTGTCGCTCAGTAGTAGCGATCAAAACATTATAACAAAATGTATCCAGTATCAAAGTGACTGCAACTAAAGATAGCATAAAACAACTTGAACAAGAAGCAAAACAGAGGGGTATTACATTATGTCTAACCCTAGTAGAGAGCATTGGAATTTTGTTAAGAGGGTGTTTATATATTTATGTCATACTTCAGATTATTGTTTGTTTTATCATGGTACTAATGATGTGGTTAAGTCATTAGACATACAAGGGTTTGTTGATGTATATTGGGCAAGTGACTTGGATAGTCAAAGGTCCACTAGTGGCTATGCATTTACTTTGTTTGGAGGTGTAGTGAGTTGGATGAGTAAGAGGTAGCTTATAGTTGTATTATCCACCATTGAAGTAGAGTATATGGCTGCTACACATGCCTCTAAGGATGTGGTATGGTTACAAAGGCTTAGTAGTGGCATTGGTTTTAATTGCAAGGTAATGATGATTGAATGTGATAGAGCATTATTTGTTTGACCAAAAATCCTATGTATCATTCTTGTACTAAGAATGCTGATATTCAATATAAATTTGTGTGAGAAATGGTTGATAATAGTAAGGTTTTGATTGAAAAGGTTGACACTTTGGATAATATTATAGATTCTATTATGAAGCTAGTGACCATAGATAATCTATCTTGGTGCAAGAAGACCATGGGCCTCGATCATTGTACTTGATTTCATTATTTTTTCTTGAAAGTAATTACAATGTATAATGTCAAGTGGGAGAATTTTATGATAAGGTGACATTAACCTTGTAATCCTATGTCATTTATATGTCTCAAAATTCCTTGGAATATGTTCTAGGGGATATGAGAGAAAATTATTAAACTTTGGCATGCTATAATTAGATTTTAAAGAGGATTTGATTTTTGTGGAGGTTACACATCAAAAATTGATAATGCATCTTTCCTAGGCATCAAATTTAGTATTTGAAAGGTCTTGTATGGGGCACCAAAGATTATAGAAGAAAAGGTATCTGTTGGTGTGCCATCAAGGAGTGGAAAGGTCATTTGAGCATCTATAAAGTCAATATTTGGATAAGCTATGGGTTAGGTGCCATTGTTGGAGTCATATAATTTTCATTTAATATTTTATTATGTATTTTGGTTGTCCAAGAAGGGGGCATGGGTTTTTTCAGGTGGTTATGTACATCTTGTTTTGGTTTATCATTCATGGTTTTACCTCCCACAAGTTCTATAAATCGAAGCCATGAGATGGTAGTTTCATGTTGATTTCTTTCGAGTAATAAGGTGTTGTCTAGTTGATCAAAGATTAGTAGTGGATTTTATTATTGTGTACTCTCATGCAAATATTAACAATATACTTTCCCTCTTTTCTCATGTGGAGGTTTTCCCCAAAAGGGTTTTTCCATGTAAATCCGGTGTCACATTTTATTTTCTGATTTTTATATTGTGATTCATGTTGCAATAACATGTTTAAATCTAATTTTCGGATTTGAATTCACTTACAGAAGTTCATATTTTAGCTTTCCTTCACCTTGTCTTCAACACTCTATATATGGTTCTAGAGCTTCCAATCTCTCAATAATGGATTATAATCCTCTTAAACAACCTATAAATGCCATGCATTCAAATCACTTTCATACCTAATTCTCGTCTCTTATGTGGTATATGCATAACAATTAATCAAATAAGGATTAATGTTGTTTATCTTTTATCATTCGATGATGAGAATAATATATTTGTGTTATAATTTTGGTGAGTATTTTATATTCATTATGAATGTAAGATCCACCTTTTCAAACACAATGCATTAGATTATTTTACTCTAGATATATTTTACAATTGTACAATAATTATTTCTATTCTTGACAGATCAAAGTTGTCTTTAATTTTCAAGTGGTTAGCATTTTTCTACCATGTTTATTGTAAATTATTTAATTAGACTTGTTAATGTATTTAGTTAGAAATATAATATAAATTATTTAATCAAATAGTTATTGCATTTAATTAAATGAATTTACTCAATTTTATTTAATCAATCATAATATAATTTCATTAAACAATTATCATCACATAAAGCCATGTATATCAATTTATGTCCACAATAAACACATATACCTCAAAACATCATATCCATGTGTATATCATTTGTCATTTGTACAAAATCACCACTATATCAAAACATGGTGCGAATATATATAAATAATCATCATCAAACATGTACATATATCTAAATCGAGGGGCATAATTGTTGGAGCCCTTAGGTGTTGGTGGTTGGTTCAATTATTGTGGTGGCAGATAAATGGATGCCATAGATCAAGAATGTGTTTGGGATGCACTCTATAAATATAGGCCCCTAATCTCAACCCTTAGTACATTGTTTTCTCTCTAAGCTATGTCTCATACTCTCTCATATTAGCTACCTTATACTTCAAATCTCACACTTGAGTAGGATGATTTGGGTCTAAAGGTGCCATTTTTGGATCATTTATATATCTAATTAGATCTTATCAATCTGGCTCCATAAAGCATCATGTGTAGTCTCTACACTTTCTTCTCTCATTATTGCTAGGTCACTCTTTATTATCAAGGTCACTATCTTTACATCACCTTGATCCTTCTCTCTTGTGAGTGAGATAATATAGGATCTCATATGGTCCCTCTCTATAGTGATTTATATACCATTTACTTCCCTCTAACCACCATACACTTTAACTCCTCATATATAGCTCATACCTACATAATGGGCTCAAAATGTCTATGTGCCAGCTAGTAGAATGATGTGTCCTATAATTGGATTATGCCCCACTCTCAAGCTACATGATCGGGACTATATTTGTAATGAATTAACCAATATATTCAATATATTCTCATATACACACTACAAATTTAACACAAAGTTTGTATTAGTCCATGATTATATAATATAGTATATATAAAAATACTAGAATTCTACCAAAAATTAAATGTATAATGAAAAATAACATACTTACATGGGTCCTTTACCTAATAGTTAATATCTCATAGTGTAGATGGACTCATATGTGTTGCTAGAGTCATCATTAATGTAGTAGATACTCTCATAGTAGCACTATTACTCAATTCTCCTACCACTTGTTTACTTTGCACCCCACCTAATATAGATAGATCTACCAATAGAGCCTATACTATTGGTCTCTCCTCCTTATAATTATCCTCCTCCTCTTGGATCTCATATTTTTTTTCTCTCCTCCTCTCTATATGTTTTGAATTTAAGTTCTCATCTAGCTAAAAGGGAGCTATCCCTAATTTTTGGCACCACCTAATAAATCCATGAGTCACCTTGACATCATCCATATCTAGGGTTTTCATTGCATCCCCCCTCACTATTAGGGTCACTCAACATGAAATTTTCAATGGTGGTTTGGGGTTGATCAATATTTTTTATAGTGTTTTTGTGTTAGCATACATAGTTTGGTATGACATTGGGCATCTATTATGTCTACCAAAACTCTCTCATCACTCACATAATTTAGTGGTAATATTGAACCACAAATAGCATGTCCCTCTATATCATTTCCATACATTTTTTCATCCCTACCCATGCCAACATATAGCTATAAGGCATCCAAATAATCTCTTTGTTGTAGCCTATCAAAGGTTTAACACCCAAAAAAATCTCCAAAACTCCATTCTCTACATAATGGGTATGTATGATCTCTAGGAAAATCCCACCCCACATGTTTTAGAAAACTATTTGGTCATATGGAAGTGATATGCTAAAAATACCACAATTATAGTGGTGTGCACATCATAAAGATCTAGCCCTCATGGAATAAAAAGAAACCTAGGTCATGGTATAGATGGGAAAACATGATCCATCCACATATAAAGATGTTTTGGTCCTCCTCCATTGGCCAAATGGTATGAAAAAGGCCACTATGAAGGTGTGTCTTTCCCATCATGTGTGATGTGCATGTCCATGATAACAATCATGATTTATCATGCTAGTGGCATGGATACTATTCACTAATCTAAACACCAAATGTAGATTACCTCATCATGTCTCCAAATATAATATTATCAATCACATATTGTTGGCCCTCTTATACCAAGGCCAATAATCCTTACTCTAAGATGCTTACTATTGATGCCTAAAATTTCTAGACAAATAGCCTTATGGGAAACTCAATAAATGGGGAGACCAATTACGCTAAACTAACCTCCAGGATTTTTAAAGAAGACGACTCTTCTTGTAATTGGGGGTTTAGAAAGGGAAAAGGAAGCAAATATAAAATAAAAAAATTATCTAAGGTGATGCGCCAAGATTTAAATGTTTAGGCATGGGTGTAATGCCCCGCCAAGTAACCTTAAAGGAAGTTGCAATTAACATCATAAGCGAACCAATTTTTTTTTTATAAAGTGCATTTAACATACACATTCACTTACTAGTTAACAACCTCTAAGGCTACAAGGTTAGGATTACTTAAACTCACAGATACATAATACATATAACCATAACCTTATAAACTTTATGAAATAAACATCATACATCATAAGAATACCACATAACATAATAAGATAATCAACCAAGATAGAATTTCATAAACATTATCTTGATCTCATTCCCAGAATGAGGCAATAGTACAAAGAATTACAATTACAAAATTCCACCTCATAAACATAAGAGGGATAAAATAACTTATACAAGTTAAAATATTACAATGCAAGATAATACAAGAACCGCGAGCTGTCCATCTGGATGTCTCGCCACCAAGTACTGAAGATCGATGGGGACCCAACGGTTTTGGTGCATGTTCCACCCAACCGATGTGGTACCCGAAGGCCCCACCCCCATTGTAGGAGATAGTAACAAAGTAACATGGACAAAGATCTACTACCTCTAACCAAAGGCAGACTCATACTGACTCATACTGTTATAACCAACCAAATAAATTAACAAGTACAACTCATTCACCATACAAGTATGAATCAAGTACAACTCAAGTACAAATCAAATACAATATAAGTACAACTCCAACATTACCGACATAGGTCACATTGCTTCCAGACATAAAGTAGATCAAGTATGTTCAAATAACCATACACATAAAATAATTAACAACAGTTGTCATAGATAGAGTGTCATCGCAAGGTTTGTCATGAGATCTCCTCTGGGAATTCTTCATAGGCTCCGGCACAAGTAATCCTGGTGGCCTCAACCGAATCCCGGCACTCATACTCACTCATGCGGAATCAACTACCTCTCGCAAGAACTAGATAGTTGATCTTGCCATTCCAGGCCTTCTCACTCATCCCAAGTCTAAACAAGCCCTTGTGTCTATGAGTGAGGATTAAATTATCTTGATTAGTGAGAAGTTAGTCCTAATCTTCTAAGTACATTATTTTAATTATCACTTGTTTAAATCACTCCTGAAGGTTATCCAGTTTACCTCTTTGGGCTCTGGCGCCTAACAGAAGCCACTCTTCTATTCGACAACACACACCCAAACAATCCACCAAGGGAACCACAAATGCATACCAACTAGGCATCATAATCCACTCCAACACAAGGAGGATACAAATAATAGAACTCACTCCAACATCTTGGAGGCAAAAAACACATAGTCCATTTCTTTCACAGGAGGCAACAAGATGAAACCACATCACAAGGTGACTCCATACAAGGATACATGGATCCCATAATCCGCTCCTAAACCAAGGAGGTGCAAACATCCCCGTTCGTTGAAATCAGGTAAAACTGAAAAGACGCCATGCACTACCCAAGGGAAACAACTAGATGGCATAAAGATTCAACAACCCTTATCCTCTAAGTTCTTCTGGAAGACTTAAAATTTAGGACTAACACTAAATCCCAAAACCAACAATGCAACTTGACAACATAGCAACCAAAGCATTCAAGTCATCAATCAAATCTAATATTTGGATTTCCTAAATCCATATTCATTCAATAGGTAGTGTAAAAAAGTCAAAGTCATGATAACTAGATCATCTAAAATAATTATAACCCCTATTTCCCTTTTCATTATTGAAAATCTAAAACAATTAAACTTACTTCCCTTTACTGAATACAGAGAATTAAATCCTTTAAGAAAGTCATGAGGAAGATACTACTTTTGGATATACTAAATCCATATCTTTTTCATAATCCAATCACAATGATTCAACTAATCTAAATAGAAATTAATAAATAACATAATTGATTGCCTCATCAATAAAACAACTTCTTAATTTACTTTTAAATCGACACAAATCCATGCAAGTAAACTCTTTCCATTTCTAAACCAAATTTTGCATCTCATTCAATTTTCTACTTAAAACATTCAATCACTTTAATATAATAACATATTGTTTCTCTATCCATTTTCCATATATACTAATCAATTCATTTTTAAATCTTTATTCAATAATACATTGCATGCATCTCATTAAAATAAAATACGATAATGAATTTTACACTGAATATATATATATATACCTATATGCTCCATATTATATAGACACCATTAATATTCCGTTCACAATGACTAGATTACTCTATGGAACTAAATAAAACATAATAACTATTTGCCTTTTTCAATATAGTTAGTTCCTAAATTTACTTCTAATGCAACCTAACACTATTGCAAACAATCTTTTCCAATTTTCTATCCGAAGTCTATGTCTCATCAACTATCCATTTAAAAACATGCAATTTCATCAATGTATAAAAATATCTTTTGGCTTGTCTATTTGGCCATGCATTCATATTGTTTCTAATTAAATCTCATTAATTAAAACAAATATTTAAATATAAATATTTTTATAATTCTTCAATATATTTAAATATCTTTTTCCTTATCAATTTTGACCATACATTCAAAACTTATTTTTTAAACTCTTCATGCAAAGCTAAATTACACGCACTTAAATAAAATAAGGTAAATACTGATTGAAAATACTCATGGATATATATGTACATCTCAATATATTTTCTTCAATCATATTAACAAAATAACCATATCCTTTTTAAATCAAGTAATTATTTCTATTAAAAAATATCTTTCTCTATACATTTTCTATACATACTAATTATCTCTTTTAGAACACTAATAATACCCAATTTGCAAAGAATAAAATAAGATAAAATATTATTTATTCTCTCAAATGGATATATACCTTCACTATATATATACTAAATATAAATTAATATATTTAAATATATTTAATCATTAACATATCTTCTATCCTTTGCAGAATATCAAATTGATTAATTCAAAATAAAATATCTTTTATCATCAATATTCCAAAATATAAATATATTTTTTCAATTAAATCAAATTAATAATTGGACCTTTTACATATGGATTTAAATTTCACAATTCAATTTTAAATTATGCATTATTTAAATCAAATATTTAACTCATTCAATTAAACTTTAACATGCCATTTTAAAATAAACAATAATTTCCCCTTATGTTTATAATTTTAATTCCACTAATCTAATATACAAATTTTATTTAAAATAATATAAATAAATATAATACTTTAGTATTATAAATTATAATATAAAATATTATTAAATAATATTTTAATATTATAATAACAATACATAAAATATTAATATTTATAAATATCAATTTATTATTATTTTATTTTCAAAACAGCCATGGAAAAATAATTTAACAGCAGTCTCATGTTTTAAGCATAACTCAAAAATTACGATCTGGGTATTTGAGATTTTTGAACAGGGGTTAGAAAATTGCAAAATGCAAAAATATTTTAAATTTCTTGAAAACCCAGTTTGTGAAAGTAAAGTTATAGGTGACGCAATCAGACCATTTTACTATGAAAATATAATTATACTGCAGATTTTAAAATCCGTTTTTTGATAATAAACAAAAGGTTTCATTTTCTAAAAACATTCTAAATGCATTGTTCAATCTCTATGTTTAATTTCAATAACAATAAAATCAATTTCTCCAAATAATTTAAATTCAACTAAGGTTTTCACAATTTTCACTCAAGAATTTTCACAAGCAAAGGCTGTAAATTTATTTAATTCTTTTCTTCTAATATCAAGTTTATTTTCGAAAATAGATTTAACAAATAAATCTTTAATCACTACTATTTAAAAAAAAAAACAATCAAGAACAATAAAATACAAAGAGGAAAACCTGGTACAAGAAGCTACAGGAAGAGATGAATTTCTGATGCAAGCCTCCTCCAAAGATTTCCTAAATTTTCTTCAATCCTCCAAAGAATCCAATCCAAAATCCAACAAATGCAAACAATCTTTCATTCAATCAATTTTACAATCAAACTTTATTCAAACCCTTGTGCAAATTTTCCAAAATTTCTTTCCTACTGTAAAAATGTATTTTTCTAAAGATTTTTCTGCCCTAAAATTAAAACATATCTTCTTATAAATCAAAAATACCTAATACAACCCTAATTCACATTACATGCAAATTAGATATTTCAATTTCAAATTCAATAATTACAACCCTAATTCACATTACATGCAAATTAGATATTTCAATTTCAAATTCAATAATTACAACCCTAATTCACATTACATTCAAATTAGATATTTCAATTTCAATTTCAATTTTCAATTTCAATTTCACTTTCAATTCCCAATTTAAATTTCAATTTCAATTTCACTTTTCAAAAACCCACTTTCAATTTAAAATGCAATTTCAAATAATAAATTAATTTCCAAAGTTGCAACTAATTTTCCAAATAAACATTTAATCACAATTTCAAATTTAATTCCCACACATTGGAATTAAATTTCAAAATTAATTCTAATTCTTTTATTTCCTTTCATTCTCTTGCATCACGTTTAATTAATTAATTTAATTATTTAATAACTAAATTCAACCCCTTGGATCAAATTTAATTAATTAAATAAACTAAATATAATTAATTAATTTAAGTATAAACTTTTATCCACATTGCATTATTTAAATTAAATAACCATCAACATGATTTAAATGCAATTATTCTAAATATCTATTTCCAAATCAAGAATGCTTCAGAATTAAATAACATCAAAGCAAGACAGACAATGACGACGACACACACAACTGATGACACACTAAGGCTAGGGTATAGACTTGACACCTGTTACCTAGCTCTATCTCAAACTTAATCGTTGGATCGACACGCTCAAACCTGTGAAACCAGGTGGAGTCGATGTCATGTACCTGCAATCCTACAACCAAGTAAACAACATCATACGATATATCCAGCATATAATACACACCGTGAAGAAGGAATTACGGATTCGTAGGGCGCTCGCAAGCGAGTGATGCGAACTCGTCCTCTTCACCAATACACTCATCGAAACTGACACTTCCATCATAATCCAGTAATCTCATAATAACATCTCATGTTAACTCTACAACAACATTAATCTATAATGCATGTGAAACAATAATCAGATAACTACATCCCACAATAATATTTGTCACTCAATAGTAACGATCAAAACATCATAACAAAATGTATCCGGTAGCAAGGTAACTGCAACCAAACATAGCATAAAACAACTTGAACAAGAAGCAAAATGGAGGGGTATTACATTGGGAAACCTTCATTTCAGATACAGTTTGAGGGATCATTCAACAATCTGTTATGTCTCAGAATAACAGAAACACAAATGAAAATCTTAAGCAATTTAACCAAATGACATAGTATAACTTCAACATACATCTATTGATCAAGAAGAGTCTGAGACATGATCCAAACTGTAAATTTCTATTGAAGTCATAAAAGTTGCAGAAAAACTACTTAATACAACAAATAGCACAATATCATGTCTTATGTTGACTAAGAAAAAAAGAGGTTGAATAATGGGCACAGTCTATAAATCTCAATATAATAATTAGAAAACACTACAAAGGCTTAGAGCCTTTTTGTCTCTTTTTTGTAAATTTTGAACCCTTTCTCAAAGAGTAAGAGAAATATATATAGATCACCCACCGCCATCAAGCCAGTAAATGAAAATATTCCTAGATATGAGTAATGATATCCATCGCCATGATTTCTCAAAATCGTTGCAATAGAAAGATTCGGTTCATCGCACACAGTTGCCTTTGGAAAAGATTCACCTCTGAACAAATGATGGCTATAGTCCCAAGGAAGAAGTAGCGATCCTCTCCAAGAAACATGTGTCACTCACCCATATAGTTGGTTAGGACACGTGGCAAAGAGACAGAGCTTCTCCCTTGCTCGTTCCAACCCTCCGATTAAAATCCCCATGAAGCTGACACATGGAGATGTCTACATTCAAACACTGTCTATGGGGACTGCCAAAAGCTTCCCATGGAATGGTGCGATGTGGCACGCTTGTGGAGCTCAGAGGAGAGATAAAGGAGATAAGTCTCCTAAAGTATGCACTTTTGACAAGTGGTGAGGAGACATAGCTTGAAAGAGAAGAAAGGGAAGAATCCCCTATAATGAGCATGCGATGGGCATGTGGAGAAAATGCGCAAAGGCGATGGAAAGGGGGCCAGTGATATTTAAACATACAAGGTGTAGGCTGGGTGTTATGCAAAAGGTGCTAGTGATATACCAAGGGAATTTCTCCTATGGAATGGGAATCCATTTTTTTTGGTTTGTAGAACATAGCCTTATCCATTGGGGCAATAGAGTGAGAGCTTTGAGAGTACGGTCTATAGAGGCAACCATTCGGCCTCAGAAGGCATTGATGTGGCATGAAAATTCTCTTGTGCTTCATACAAATCAATAAATTCTTTGAAGGGTAGGTCCCATGAGATCCCCATCCCAGAATCGAGTTGAAAAAGGAGACACACGATATGATAGGTGGTGCCTTCTATGTTTGCCACTGTGGGAGGTTGACTGAAAATTTGAAAGGAAGATATGTCCCGTTGCTTCTCCTTGATCCTCATTGCAATGTGTTCTGTCATGGCCATTGAGTCATCAGAGAGAAAGGGTGAGGTTCAACCCATCTGAGTCAACTAGGAAAATTGCATCCGCATTTTGTCCATAGTCCGATTTAGTGTTGCCTAGAAATTGTTAGCTTGTGTGATTGCTGCATGAAAATGGATGAATTCCCTAACTTTTTTTAGTAGCTGTCTTTCAATCTTCAATCCCTGTGGAGACTAAGTCTACATCTGCCACTGTGTACAACTTGTCGAGTGATCTCTCTACCTCAGGCACCTTTTTTGTAATGAACTAGGTAACCTGTTCCATTATTTCACATACCTTGTAGCTCAAACTTGCGATGTCAACCATGAATTGGAGTGCTAGTTGAGGGGCCAACCAAGAAACCTTGAATTTCTCCCAGTAGGAGATATATAGCTATTGGGCCACCAAAAGGAGATTTTACTAGGAAGAAAATGGTTGAGGAGAAAAAGGATTTGCAACAACGAGTTGAGATTGGGCTTCGACTAATGGTTGAAAAGACTGTGGGGGAGTGAAAGGATTTTGTCTAGCTTGGGAGAATTGGGAGAATTGGGAGAATTGAGAGAATGGTGAGAAACCTCCAATGGGGGTAGAAGTAGCAAAAGAAATGCTAGAACTTGAGGTGGTGGGAGATGTAGAGGTTGCAAGGGGATAAAAAGACTACAAAGTGAGAAGAGAAGGGGAGAAAGATACCTGAGTTTCTGTAGAGATCGATCCTCAGCTCGCTGCGGTTTGTGAGCTTTTTCTAAGAGGTTCATCTATGTGTGGTTTCTTTGCAGGTGGAGAATCATCCACCCTTATGACCTCCTGAGTTTTTTGGGCTATATTGGGTTTCTGCACAATTTGTGTATGTTGTAGCAAAGTCTCCAAAAGAGAGGCAACCAATTGTGCACTTCGTGGGGCTTTATTGGGCTGCTCCACTCCTTTTCTAGTTCTCTACATTGGGGCTTTCTTCACCTCTTTTCCCTTTCTTGTTATAGCATCCTCCTCCATATCTTCTTCCTTATCTCCATTTGCATCGGTATCATCATGTGCTCGATTCCAGAGATCGTCAAATTTGTCATCCATGCCTATCGCCTTGAAAGGGGCATCAAATTTTTGGGTCTCTTAACGATAAATCCAAAAATGTGCAATCTTTTCTTCACCCCACTGCCATTGATTGAAAAATTGGTTGTGAAGGGTAGTCCCCATTTTACATTTATCATTGGGCTTGGCCAAGGGAAAATAGAAGGAGAGCCATGGCAGTCTCTTATCATCAATAGGAATAAAGGATAGGTCCATGAATAGATCCTCTCACTCTACTGACTGTGGGTTACATCGAGCCTCCTAGTAAGGCCAGGGGCTACGAGTCACTTTAACGTTCAAATCTGCCATGTCATTTTCGAGATTATAATTCCATTTGTCACAGATTAATACTAGCCCCAGATGAGCTAGTTTTTCCTCTAGAATAACATGTGTCTACTTCTTTACCATTATCACCGAGACAAAGTTCAAAGGACATCTGAAAAAAACCCTTTTTCTTCTTTCCCCTACAAAAGTTGGTGTCAATGATTGATAGTTGCTGAAGTATCTCAAGGGTGAATACCCGGTCTTTGACACACATTGGGAGATGGAATGGTTCCTCGGTGAAACCATGCAACCTGACAAATGAGCAATCCTCTCCTAGGAACCAATCACAAGAAGGGGTAAAATACTATATCCACTCCATCTGCTCAAATAGAAAAATGATAAACGTCACCCTCTTTACTAAAATCTCGCAAAAATGAAGCCAAGAAAAAATTAGAGAATGCATAGTAATCATGAGTTATGGAAAGGAGGGGAGTCCATGTAAAAACCGACTTTCTTATACCATTGTACTCAAACATAACCAAACCCAAACAATTCCTAAAGAAATTAGGATTTTGGTGCAAGAACATGTGGGAAAGGAGAGAAGAAAACTTGAAGCTACACTGTGTCTTGTACTCTATGAATTGGTTTAGTATTTCTTGAACAATGATTTCAGCAAAGTCATACTAGAATAATGAGTGTTTTTTTTCAACTGGAAACCCATACCCATTTGAAAATCCTCAACTTATTGATCATTATCCATGTTGCAAATGAAATCCATTATAGAGAAGGCTCCCTGCAAGTATGTGTTGAAAGCGTTGAGTGCAATTAGAAATTGTGGCGGCCTTGCTACATCTTTCTTGGCCCTTTTTGTCTCCTGGTCATTAAAGTCTAGAGAAATTTTTTTGGTCCTCCATAAGTGCTTCACGCCTTCTATGGTGAAAATCTCCATGCCATCTACTCTAGAGTTCCTTCTGATAGAAATGCATAGCATAATCCTAATTGTATCCACACTAATTGAAATTTTCAATTCCCAACCTTCAATGTTGCCAATATCTGGGTTAAAATGCTGAGCGTAAGCATGACCTAGTTCTAGGCAATGGTGCACTGAGGGGACCATATACTGTGGGAGATTGCAAAACCATAACTTGTGTGCAAAATAATCCTAGCTATTAATATTTTTTATCCTTTCTCAGTCTGCTTCCCTAAGACTCTTAGGGTTAGTTTTGAGGATGGGGTCATGGATGTTATCCCATTCCTCCATTATCAGGGTTTTGTCCCTGTGATCAGACTTCTTCTCTGTAGAAGATCAAGTGTGAGGCCACCTCAACTTTTCAGGAAATCTTTGTGAGGCATAAGAAACAATGTCAAAAACATTGGCCATTGGCGTGGCCAACATGGCGTCCATCAAGCTTTGGGTCGCCTCTCCTTTTGCTTCTGTTTGAAGATTTTGGGCCATTTAAGGACTGTGAATTTTTTGCAGCGTGAATTTTTTTGGAACTCAATTAGGTTCTTCCCAATAGATGTGTACTCATAAACTCTTGTAATGAAATGTGTATTCAAGACTCCTGAGTGCTATTTTTTGTGTATGCAACACCTGCCATTCTTACTGGAGTTGTAGACAACAACTGCCTTTCCTGCAATAAATACGGCATGTACTACTAACTCCTTTCGTGCGTGCAAAATGAATTCCCCTTCCTTTAAAAATATAATCATTCATGTTGAAAACTAATCCTCATGCCTTAGGGTACCATCCCTTGGGAAATTGAACTGAAAATGAAGAGATATAGACCTTTTCACATGCTTTTGTGCTTAATAAACTTGGGAAAAGTGATTAAGTAAGGGGCATCATAATTAATCAAAAATATTTGAGTTCATCCTTGGAGACTGAGAAATTCCCACAACTTGAAACTTAGCACTTAGCCATGTGGACCATCACCTACGACTGCCACTAGTGTAAGTGATTAATTGCCTCTTCATAATTTGCACGTAACAAGTCATACACAACAATCGTAACTTGGTGGGGTTTTCGAGATTGCAACCCTAGGGAAATTTTGAGTTTTCTCTTGATCATCATCATGCTCATCGCATGCATGTACCCGACTAGGTCTATAAATATACCTAAGGATATTAGTAAATATTATACTGGTAATTGGGTTTTTTTGATAAGAGCAATGGATACTCCTATTAGGCTCACTAGCAATAAGTTATAGGTAGCATTCCTAGGTGAGATATCTAGCCGATGTTTAAAGAGGATGACTAAGAATAAGCATTCACTAGAAATTATTGCGATAAAATCGGTTCTGGGGAGGGATTGCCTAGAGTATGAGGATAAGTATAGAGTAAATACCGACATTTGCTCTCATTTTGTTGCATCCCTGCTTGACATTCAAACAATGAAGTGGATGGTTTTAAGACTTGTCAAGGATATTTTCCCAAAGCACTACCTTGGAGGCCTTAGAGAAATCATGACCAATGCAGTGTATGGCCTTGGTCTCCCCAAAGCTAGTGATCTTCGCTAACACGTTGAAGAAGACGCAGTGGTGCCCTGAGTGCTATTCTTGAGTGGGTTTTCCCTTATGAGGATTGGAGAGCACTATCACAAATTTCTTCATGATTGCAACTTCCTCCTGAGATGCTACAATGTAGTACTCTTTTACGACATGGATTGGTACACCGACTTTAGATATTTGGTGTTCCCACCTCCAATTGCCATTGTTGTTGTGGATGCTCCTGATGCTGTTGTTGCTCCTAATGTGCTTGTTGATGCAATTCTTGATGTGCCTGTTGTAACCGATGGTGATGTTGCTCTAGTTGAAGAATAAATTTCCTTCTCTTCCTTTTTGTATACATGCCCCATAAGGTAGTTAATACATATACTCAAAAAGTATGGCCAGAGAGCCATTTTCTGAATTGTAATGCCTCAAAGCATATGAATATATAAAGCTATTTTTTGTCAAATTTATGTCTCTATAACATGGGTTCTATACAAAATCTCAAGGCAAAAAAACACAAAGGAAATATTTACATAAGTAAAATGATTAATGAAGCTAATTGAACAATTTGAGGTGAATTCCGTTGACTAGAATTCCCAATGCTTCTTTTTCTATTTTTTCCAATTTAGATGCATTATGTTGCTTACATTGAATAATACAAAAAGGGCCATCCTACAAACTATCAAATTTCTCATGTTGGCTAGGATTTATGGATCTCTTGCTTAATTTTAGCACTAAGTCTTCTTGCTTAAGATTTTGGCCGGGGATGTTTTTGTCAAACTACTTTTAAGAAGCTATAGTGTGGTATATGGCCTTTACTTCTAGCAAATAGGTTTTGCATCTTCCGTCAACTCTATAATATGCTGGATGATTTTGGGATCATACCCCTTAAGGTCATCATATGACCAGGATATTACTCCTCCATACCTCTCACAAAAATGTATGAGCCATTATTTATCATACTATGAGACACCTCTCCTGACCTTAAGCTTCATTCCATATCCAATAGCTGGGAGGTCTGCATAATCAATTTTGTCTGCTACGAACCTCTCGTTGTCATTCCTAGCATCGTCATAGTCGAATAGGTTTTTGAGAGTGAAAATTCCCTTGGGAAGCTTGTTAGACATGAGATGGATAATTTTACCTTCATAGGCCTTTGCAATATTTGGTTGGAGCTGGTTAGTGAATTCTCCTGAATAGTGAGTGAATGAGGTAGTGTATCCATCATTTTTGAACACTCACTAGCCCTGGTGACTATTTGGGATTGCAGGTCAGACATTAATTACATAGAGTACATGTTCTTAATCAACTCAGAAGTAGGGTGTAATTGGGATCAAATTGTTGCCATGCGATGTGCAACTGCATTATGCTCTCTGGGAACCACCTGAATATTGAAAGCTTCAAAACCTTCAGTCAGGTCCTAGACCCTATGTTTGTAAGATCTCATGTAGATATTGTTCACTGCGAAGACTTCCGAGACTTGATTTACTATTGAATTAGTCTTTGTGTTGGCAAGACAAGAATAAAAAACTGAGAGGGGGGGTGAATTAGTTGTCACATAATTTAACACTTATTTATCCTTATTAACCTTTAATCTCAGATATTATAAATAACAATAAAAGCATGAATCAACAACACATCAAAAGAACACATAACACCAATATTTTTGCATGGAAACCCTATTAGGGGAAAAACCACGGTGTGTTAGGATTTCAATGGTAGATACCTTTTTAACATAATCAACCTGAGATAAAAAAAATTTCCTATTTTTCCTATCTCTTGCAATCTTCATACCAAGGATTTGTTTTGCTGCCCCCAAATCCTTCATAGCAAATGAATTTGCTAACTGTTGTTTTAACTCCTTTATGTGATCCATGTTAGACCCTGCTACAAGCATATCATCAACATATAAACATAAAATAATGTAGCTATCTTCACCTAGCATCTTAAAATAAACACAATGGTCTGAATTACACTTGTTGTAACCTTGCTCAGCCATAAAACTATCAAATTTAAGATACCATTGTCGAGGTGCTTGCTTCAAGCCATATAAGCTTTTCTTCAATCTGCACACTAGTTTCTCCTTACCTTTGACCTCAAATCCTTGTGGTTGTTCCATATAAATTTCCTCTTCCAAATCACCATGGAGAAAGGCAGTTTTAACATCAAGTTGTTCTAAATGCAAATCTTCAACAACCACAATACTTAACACAGTATGAATAGAGGTCATTTTAACAGCTGGAGAAAATATTTCATAAAAATGAATACTCTATTTCTATGCAAATCCCTTTACAACTAATCTGGATTTAAATATTTTCTTACCTCCATCCTCCTCTTTCATCCTATAAACCCATTTGTTTGCTAAAGCCTTTTTACCTGCAGGCAACTTGCATAATTCCCAAGTTTGATTTTTCAGCAAGGAGTCCATTTCTTCTTCCATTCCATGCTCCCACTGAACCTTGGTATCCACCTGCATAGCTTCATGATAACATTCTGGTTCACCAGCATCAGTTAATAAAATAGAGTACAAAGAGGGAGAAAATCTTTCTGGAGGTCTACTTAACCTTGAAGATCGCCTAACATTCACCAGAGTTTGTGGTATTTCTTGTTGCTGTTGTTACGGAGCATGAGGAACCACTAGAACATAGTTGTTTGTAATATCATCCAGCACTGCATAATCCTGTTCTTTCTTCTCATGCTGCTGCAATAGATCTTTGTACAACACTTTCTCATTGAATATGACATCCCTACTTCTCAAAATTTTCTTATTTTCAAAATCCCAAAGCCTATAACCAAATTCATCAATGCCATATCCAACAAATATACATTTCCTTGATTTTGTATCAACCTTGGTTGTATTTTCAGAATCTACATGTGCAAATGCTTCACAATCGAAGGTTTTCAGAAAAGAATAACTCACCTTCTTACCTTTCCATGCTTCCTCTGGAATACCACAACCCAAAGGATTAGATGGACCTTTATTAATTAAATAAACAGTAGTATTTACAACCTCTGCCCACATGTTTAAAGGCAACCCAGCATGCAATCTCATAGTCCGTGCATGCTCCATTATTGTTCTATTCATGCGCTCAGCCACTCCATTTTCCTGTGGAGTCCTTGGAACCATTTTATGTCTACAAATACCATTAAAGGAACAATAATCTTCAAACTCTTTACTGCAATACTCACCACCATTAGCAGATCTAAGACATTTTAACTTTTTACCTGTCTCATTCTCAACCAAACTTCTCCATTTTTTAAAAGTTTCAAATACATCAGATTTCTGCCTAATGAAATAAATCCATACCTTCCTAGTTGCATCATCAATGAATGTGACATAATAATGAGAGCCATCCGAGAGAAGATACCTGAGCTGGTCCCCATACATCCGTATGCACAAGCTCCAATTTCTCATCTTTCTTTTGTTTCCCATCCTTGAGAAAACTAACTCTCTTTTGTTTTCCATACACACAACTTTCACAGAAATCCATATTAACACATTTTAGACCTGGTAAAGCATTCTTTGAATGAAGTACTTTCATACCTTTTGCACTCATGTGCCCAAGTCTGTTATGCCATAGTGCTGATTCAGAATTCGCAGCATCTATCTGATTTTCTTCCTGCTGAACTGCAGCAACTATTCCTAAACATTGATTTTTATCTGCAATAGCTAAAGTAGACGGAACAGTATGACCTGTACAAAGATATAAGGTGCCTACTTTCACACCTTTTGCTACTACTAAGGCACCTTTCGTAACCTTCCAATTTTTATCACTAAATGTAACAACACAACCTTCATCATCTAGTTGCCCTACAGAAATTAAATTTCTTTTTAGCTTTAGAATGTGCCTTACCTCATGTAGTAGCCAATGATTCCCATTTTGCAACTTGATCTTGATTCTTGCCTTTCCAACAATCTGACAGGGTTCATTATCTCCCAAATAAACTAGCCCAAAATCCCCTTGGACATAATCAAGAAAATAATTTCTATGGGGCGTAGCATGAAATGAAGCCCCTGAATCTAACACCCAAGAATCATCAGCATTGTCAAGAGAAAGAATCAAAGCATCCTCATTAGATTTATTACTTACCACATTTGCCTCTTTATTTCCTTCCTATTTGTCTCCTACTTTATTTTTTCAAGACCAACAATCTTTCTTTACATGCCTTGGCTTACCACAGTACCAACAATCCCTCTTGTCTCTAGATTGGGACCTTCTGTCCCTTGATTTTCCTCATGACTTCCCATGACTCCCAAAATTGTTTCATCTCTCGTTTGTTCTGCCCCTGCTTTCTACATTCAAAACTCTCCCTGATGTGGATGTTCCACCTGAGCTTTTCCTACGAATTTCCTCACTCAAAATAACACCAGCAACATCATCAAATTTCAATGTATTTGAACCAGAAACAGAATTGCTAACCACCATTACCAAGCTATTCCAGCTTTCAGGCAAAGAACATAGAATCAAAAGAGCCCTAACTTCTTCATCAAAGTTTACTTTTACAGAAGTTAATTGACTGGTAACTGTATTGAACTCATTTAAACAATCAGTAACTGATCCACCTTCTACCATTTTCATATTAAATAAACGCTTCATAAGAAATACCTTATTCGAAGCGGAAGGCTTTTCATACAACTTTGCTAGGGTTTCCATCAACTCTAGAGTTGTCTTTGCTATTGTGATATTGAATGCCACCGATTGTGCCAGGCATAAGCGAATACTGCCAAGTGCCTTTCTATCCAAAATATCCAAGTCTTCATCTGACATTGCTGTGGGTTTCTTAGTTTTCCCTTCCAATGGTCACCACAAATCCTTCTGATAGAGATAATCCTCCATCTGCATCTTCCATAACTGATAGTTCTGCCCATTGAACTTATCAACCTTCAACTTACCCTTGTCTGCCATTGCTCCCACTTAACCGTGAGACTCCCACTCAACCGTGAGACTTTCCTACAAACGATAATTGAAAACAACGTGCTCTGATACCACTTGTTAGGATTTCAATGGTAGATATCTAAAAGCTAAATGCAGATTTTATCAAATAAACCAGAAGTAAAACACAAAAAAAAATAACACAGAGAATTTAATGTGGTTCACCCAATGTGGGGTACATCCACCAAACCGCAGCCATCCAATGATTTCATTAACCAGTGTAAAACCCTATTACAATATCACGAATAATCGCCTGTTTCTTATAATACTATAACTCTATCCTAAACTCTTTATAAATTAGGGTTATACAAAATCGGGGATTTTTCCCTTTTTCAATAATTTCGCGAAAAAGCAGGACAAAAAATTTTCTCGGGGGCTACCGCCCCTGAACCCCCAACCTCGGTGAGGATACATGAAGAGTGTACAGTATAGAATGATCAGTCACCACATACCAACACGATGGAGGTTAATCCACTAGTTATACCCTGTTAAAAGTATAATGAAAATGAATAAGGAATGCAAATACATTCAGGCACACTACCTAGAGCTCACTGCTTAAAGAAGACTCACTATCTTACATAAAAATTTCAGATTAAATCCATTTGAAGAGGTTGAACTGAGAAATTAACTTCTACAAAAGCCTAATGACAATTCCAGTTAGGCACATAAACACTTCTTCACACTCTTCTCTGTAATCGAATGATCTGATATTTATTCATATATTTCACATACACACTTCATGCTCGCATATTTCAAATGAAGAAAACAATCACTCTTATATATCCGCTTCATGGAATTACATCAACAACTCTGTCGACCAAAAATAAAAGAATAAATGAATTACATACTATTGACCCAATTCATGAAAAAATCTTAATGCGTACCAACCGAAGCTGGTCACAACATAGTGAAGACCTAAAACAACTTCCTCGATCATGCCAAACATTAAAATATTAATCCACAAGGATCCACAACACGCTAAAACCATCATGTCAGCCAAGAACATGAATACCCAAACATACAGAGGACAAATATTTGATCACGATCAATGCAGACATGCAACAAGGATAGAGCACGATCTAGAAACATCGACAAACATCACATGAGAATACACAACAACTAGAATTACCAAAATTACATTCTCTTCTTCCAGAAACATCAGCTACATCAACAAAATAACTATAGGAACACAAACACTCACAACTTGCACAAATATTGATGCACACCTATAAAACTTTCAGAGTATAAACTAGATAGGCTCAACAACAAACCCTTTAAAGTAAAAATTTTGAATACACACATACTAAATTTTCCACCATATTGAACTTCACAGCTTCATAGACAACCTTCAACATATTTATTATAATTTTCTTAATATTGTCGACATATACAACCTTCAAAATCATCAATGCTAATAGTGTTGAAATCAATGACAACCACATATTAGCAACACAACCACAACATCCAACACTCCGAAAACCATAATTTTTGTAACACCCATCTGCTCTGCAAGGCTTAAACCTTGCACTAGGCCCTCATATTCAGCTTCATTTTCTGAACATGCAAACTAAAAGTGAAAAGATTGGAGTGTCCTTTCATTGGATGGGGATGTCAAACATATCCTGACTTCTGCATCAACTTTACATCTCGCTCCATTAAAATGCAGCATCCATAACCCTAAGGCTAGAGCACCCTCAGGTTTCTTCATGACCATCAAAATCACTTGATCTTCATCATAGTTGACATAAGTTCCCAAACCGGTGGCATGATAATTTATGAAAGGATCAGTGTCTATAAATTCACTCAAGGGGACCTCCTATTGATCAATTATGTCTCTGATGACCTTGTCATCATCTAGTAACTCAGTACAATACATCTCATCTTTGGTGATAGAAGTATGAGTAGCCTCAAAGTTGATCATGGCTTCATTTGCTACATGTTCTAAATGCAAGGGTTTAGATACTATCTTCATTTTAGCTCCATGCTTGGTCCTAAGGATCAAGTGTGACCAATCCAAGGAAAGATATCCACCAACCTTGGAAGTGAACTCCAGGGATAAGCAAAGACCAAACGTGGGAGGGACATCAATGATCACGGTATCTTGTGGGATAGTGATGCTAGGGTAGGAGAATAGAGTCAAAGGGAGGTTCTTGATGATACCTATAGTATCAACCTTATTTCAATCAAGCTACATGACCCCTTTATTTAAAGGTTCGTAGCTAAGTTCTAAGGATTCAAATATTTTCTTGAGCATGACTGTGGTGCTAGCACTAGAGTCAATCATAGAATTGTGCAACAATTTCTTACCCACAATGAGGGTCTTCAATTTAGGCTTACCTTTACTTTCAACAGAGACTTCTTCTCTATTGTTCATGAGGAATTTGGCCTGAGATGGCACATCAATGGACCTTTCCCTAGATGGTTGCTCTGTCAGCTCTTTGCTTGTATATTCTAGTAGGTCCTTCTACAACAATGATTTCTGCTCCAAAATAGCTAAGGTATCCCAAAGAGATACATTAGCAAATAATTTGCAAATACTTTCTTCAATTGCTCCTCCACATTGAATGGTGGCGGTTTTATAGACTTTTTCTCCTTAGATCTTGTTATAATAATCTCCTTGCCGGAAGGAGATTTTTGTGCAATTGTGGGGGTACTGAAAGCTTGGTTAGGAACACTTTGGGTTGTGGAATGACTGGTTCACCCGTGAATCCCCTCTTTAAGAGAATTTTGTAATCTATTTTGACTTGCAAGGGCTCCGTTGTGGATGCCTCATTTGTGAATACCACCTCCTCTCCTTCCATCCATGAGAAGAGCACGTATTCAGGAGCTATATCCATTTCTTTCTCTAGGGACATCCCTTTCATATGGACAGTGAGTACTACATTTTCCATTTGTGGAGAGGTATATGCATAAACTCCTGAACTTGATGCAACACCTTGGCTATGCTATTCCACCACCTCTTGCTATGGATTTCCATGTAGACAATTTTGAGGTATATGTGCTTCATTGCAGGGAAATCACCAGGAGTTAATATCATCAACAAGATTATTTTTCCCTGCTACCAACTCTCTATTTGAACTCGATGGGACATTAGGTAGTGGAGTAGGTATTGGAACCATTTGATTACTTGGTTGAGTTTGTGAATTTGTGTGTGCACCTCCTTGGTACTGGTTTTGCTGGTAGGAAGGTCTTCCACCTTGGTAATTTTGGTAATTTGGCTTCTGGGGCATGGAATGATTCCACTTGATGGTAGTTATTTTATTTGAAATACTTCACAAAAATTCCTTGACATCGTTCATCTCATCCCTTGAAGCATATGATGTAGATGCAACATTCTACTGTGTGCTCGGGTATACATACATAGATTGAGGATGAGTAGGTGCATTGATTAAAGCTATCTTTGAGGCAGGAGCTGACAATTCATAAAATATAGGTATTATAGGCCGAGGTGGTAGCTTTCTAGCATCAATTAGATTTTTCTCCACCGTAACAGCTATGCTATACATGTCTAGCAAGGTGTTCCCACCAAGAGATTGAATCATCATTGAGATGTCAACATTGATAAATTTCAGGTAGAACATGAATACCAAATCAGGAGGTGGGTGGATCACGGTCTGGATCCTCTACCAAGTCATATGCAACCTGGAATTTAATTTGGTAATGGCCTCTTGAGGGGCTCGCTTGATAGTCAGCAACTATTGAAATAACGAGGACCAATGTCCATTGTTCGAAAATCGCTCATAGAAAGGATCCCCGAGTTGGTCCTAGGTGCTGATGGTTTTGGCTCCAAGAGTGCGGTACCAATTGAGGGCCTTGCCTTTGAAAGAGGTTGCAAGTAGCCTTAGTGCTACATTCTGATCAACTACACCATGCACCAAACATACGTCCGCCACATCTTGCAGATGTTTGGATGGTGTCTTCGAGCCATCTCCGGTGAATTTTGGTACAACTTTTAAAGTAGAGGTTGGGATATTAGCCCAAATAGATGGTTCTACTAGTGCTATGAGAGGCATTGTGGTCTCCCATACCACATAATTTTTGTTAGATATCAACAACATGGCTGGTGGAGGGGTTGGATGTTTACCAGATGGGTTCTTGTTTGGACTATTACTAGCGGTGGTACTAGTAGGCCAGGGTTATTCACAGTCTGGGATCTAGTAACAGGTCTGTAGCTCATACACCCTCTTCAAATTTAGATACATTCAATACAGTCCCACTGAGCGCGCCAGAGAAAGAAACTGTCGATGCATAAAATTTTTAGGCAAATGACCTTATGGGAAACTTAGTAAATGGGGGGATCAATTGCGCTAAATTGAGTAACCTTCGATATTTTTAAAGAAGCCAATTTTTCCTATAATTGGGGGTTTGGAAAGGGAAAATGAAGAAAATATAAAATAAAAACTAATGTAAGGCAATGCACCAAGATTTAAATGTTTAGGCACGAGAAACTTTCCTTTCGGATACGGTTTGAGGGTCCGTTCAATAATTTGCTATGTCTGAGAATAATAGAAATAAAGATGAAAATCTTAAGTAATTTAACCAAATGACATAGTATAACTTCAACATACATCTACTGATCAATAAGAGTCTGAGACATGATCCAAACCGTAAATTTCTATTGAAGTTATAAAAATTACAGAAAAACTACTTAATACAACAAATAACACAGTATCATGTCTTATGTCAACTAAGAAAAAGAGAGGCCAAACAATGGTCACATTTTGTAAATCTCAATACAATAATCAGAAAACACTACAAAGGCTTAGATATTTTTTGTCTCTTTATGTAAATTTTGAACCCTTTCTCAAAGAGTAAGAGAAGTATATAGATCACCCACCTCCATCGAGCCAATAGTTGAAAATATTACTAGATACAAGTAATGATATCTGTCACCATGATTTCCCAAAAACATTGCAATAGAATGATTTGGTTCATTCCAAAAAGTCGTGTTTGGACAAGATTCGCCTCCCAAAAAATGATGGTTGTGGTCCCAAGGAAGAAGCAACAAGCCTCTCTGAGTGACACATGCCACTCACCCATATAGCTAGTTAGGACATGTGGCAAAGAGAGAGAGCTTCTCCCTCGCTTGTTCCAAGCCTTCAATTAAAATCCTCATGGAGCTAACATGTGGAGATGTTTGCATTCAAACACTATCTATGGGGACTACCAAAAACTACTTGTGGAATGCTGTGATGTGGTAGGAATGCAGAGCTTGAAGGAGAGAAGGCTCCCAAAGTGTGTGCTTTTGACAAGTGGCGAGGAGATGGAGCTCGAAAGAGAAGCAATGGAAGAATCCCCTATAATGAGCATGTAGTGGGCATGTGGAGAAAATGTGCAAAGGTGACAGAAAAGGGACCAGTGATATTCAAACATACAAGGCGTGAGCTGGGTGTTATGCAAAATGTTAATATCAACCTGAAGGGAGCTATAAGGATTTTTTAATCCACACTTATTGTATGAATGTAGAGTGGAAATCTAAGGATTTTATATATATCCTCTAATGTGATTTTCATCTCCTTTATCAAGAGATGGAAAATTTAGGTGACTACATTCCACCTTTCCCTCAAACCTATTAGCATGCAACTATTGAACCACATCTCAGGCATCACAAATGCCTAGTAAATTCCTATTTTCTAAAAATATGAGATCTCCTTAGTAGTCAAAGACCCCATGTATCTCCACACAATAGAAATCACTACCGCTCTTAGGAACTCTCCAAGCATCAACTAAAGTTATAAAAAATAAATTAATTGCTATCACTGCATGCAAAATTCTAAACTTAAGCTAAACATGACAAAAAATTAAATTGCTTCAAAAAACATGCACACCCTTAGATGTTGGCACATAGATTAGATGATAGTGTTTCCACTAGATATTTGTGTGTAGGTTGGATGCTAGTGCATTCCCTAGACACCAGAATTCTAGGTGGAACCTAGTATGAATTGGATGCCAATGCATAAATTGAGGACCTTGAACCTAAAAAATCTTAAAAAGTAAACTAAAATTCAATCATTCTACTCACCTCATAAACCTTGACTCCTCACCCAATTTTCCTTGAATCTCATCTAGTTTGGGCAAGAAATAGTCTCATATGCAAGGAATTTGGGATCTCTATGTGCTTTGGGTTCTCAAAATGTTGAAAGGTGAATACTAAAATAAATAATTTTAAAAAATAATTTTACTATTTACAAAAAAGTCAAATTGTCAAACAACCAACTTCACTAATATCTCCATAAATTTCTCCAATGACTTCTAATTATTGTCCTATTTCTTTCATACAAATATTGGCTCCACCCTCTTCATTTCAGTGTGTGTTCCACCAAAATTATCTCTTTTTTAGTATCCCTCTCAAATCCATTTCAATATCCCTCTTCTAACCTTTTATAGGTTGAATTAATCTTCCTATTTTTTCCTCCTATAGGCTAGGAAAAAAAGGGAGGGGGAACACATTCACCCTTGTTTTTTCTTCGATTTTTTTTTTGAAATATTATTTTCATTGTTTCAACCTTATTTATATATTTTTAACTTATATACCTTATTTTTGTAGGATTTATAAATATTTTTCCTAACATTCGATGTTACAGGACTATGGGACCTAACTATTGGTTAACAAATTGTACACTTTTTGAATTTTTAAATTCCCTGCTCTATTGCCTAGTCTTAATAAAAACCAATAACCAAAAGTTGAGTAAACTATCCCTATATGAAATAGATTCTCTAAATCTTATGAGGTACAATTCCCTCTTTTGAAATATAATATATTCTTTTTTAAATTTTAAAACTTAAAATGTGGGTATGCTTTTAATAAGAAAGCATAAATATATAAGACTAAAATAAAATACCCATCAATCTTTATTGTAGAACCCCATCAAATAAATTTTAATCATGAATTAAATTTAGCACATAGAATAATTGCATTCCATGAAATGTTAACTGATAAATTCTATCAATTGAAGATAATTATGAAACTAAAGTAGATTCAATAACTTAAAATGATTTTCACATTCACATGGAAATGCAATAACCAAAAGAAATTGATTATATAAAACACATATTATAATGGATCTCATTCACTTATTAATATAACAATCACTCACAGATGCATAGATTTTAGTTTCAATGGTCTCCTTCTATTTCTTTCTTAAAAAAATGCTAAGAGAGTTCATTGATAAGATCATATCATATATATATAATCACAAGTGTAATTGTTTCTTGAGAATAATTGAAAATGGAAAATAAAATGTCTCTTTAACTTCTTGAGAACTAATATTATTTTTACAAAAACATATCCAATAAGACAAGAAATACTATTGTTGAGTTGGCACATTCATGGTGTTTTCTTCTTGAGAAGGTTGTGTAGCTAACATGATAGTTCTGTCTTTAGAAATGTAGAAAGCCTTGACTATTGGAGGAATCTCACTGGACCGTGTGGGATGATCATGTTCTGAGTCCTTAACTTCCATAGAGCCTTTTTCACTCATGCTAAATCTATATTTCTAGTGTATGTTGGTGTATGTCTAAGGAATTGGGATAGAGATAGATCAATACCACTCAATATTCTCATATTCTCCACGTTGAAAGTTTACTTATCAAAAAGGTTATTCATCAATTGTTTAAATTTAGATTTTAAAATTTCCACATCCTCATCACGAGGATAGTTGTCTTTCTGGAGATGGATTACAACAATCAAAAGGTTCTTTTAGATCTCATATTTCATTTGATTACATTCTTTAAGTAATTTTCTTTTCTCCAATACATTTTTTTTAAGGAATGAAAACTTCCATTTGATACTCCTCTTCCACATAGCACATCTATTGTCATCAACACTCGACAATATTTTTTCAACCACCAATTTATCTTTTCCCACTTCAAGCATTTATTTGAAATCACCTTCGATTTTTAACCAAATAGGTTTCTCATATTTGGTAGTGGTAATATCATTATCTATCTCAACTTTCAACACTTCAATGTCTTCACATATCTTTCTCTTGCCTATGATAAATTAAGCTAGATGAAAACGATCACTCATTTGATTTATTGGCTGAGAATAGGATTTATCAATGATTTTAAGAAATTAGTTAAGATCTTTATTTGATGATTCAACTCATCTTTAATTTTCTTATCCCTATTTGTCCTTTCCACAAGTCTAGTGAATGTTACCTAAAAATTATGCACATCCCCAAATCTAGTGGAAGGTCACAAATTAATTTTAGTGATATTAAAATCACTAAAAATCACTTTTCCTACATCATTTTATGCGAAGGGATGTGCCACTTCTACATGCATATTCTCTTTATTAGCATCCTCCATTAATCTAGATATATTCTTTAATTTCTTATACTTAGGATTTCTTTGAAGAAATTGGCCAACAAAATCCTTATTAGGGAGGTTTAATCAATTTTCTTTTTTTAGAAGTGGGAGTTGTCATGGATTTGGTACTAGGAGATCTGAAATGTAAATATCTCCCAAGGGGAGGAGTGCATGTGTTTTTCACTTTAGGAGAAGTAGGTGGAGTAGGGCCTACCCTAGGTAGAGTTTTGTGGTGAATTTGGTGGAGGATAATTGGGAGAATGGAGAGAACAAGAATCACTTACTTATGATGAAGGAACATCTATTGTTTCTTCTTTTGCTAGTTTTTTATTCTTCTCTTTTTGTGTTTTCCTTTGAATGTCATCCCCATATTTTTTCTTTGGTTTCTCCTAAGGATCCTCATCACCACATCCTTGTCTACCTAGGATTGTTTTTTGAGAAGAGGATGATGATTGTAGAGTGGAAGATGATGGTGCTTAGATAATTTCCCCTTGATGTTGAGTATCTTGATATTTTGGAGATACAATGGCATGTTGTTACATAGTCTTCCTTGCCACCCAATCCTAAGTTCTCTTGAGTACTATTGCAATGTTGGAATCAATACTTTGCACTTCCTTAATACTCCAATATATTGACACAATTGGTTGTTTCTACACATGATTGATAAAAAATAGGTCCAGTAGGTTAGATTAACCATCTTCTATACTTCGGGTATCCTAATTTAATCTAAATGTTATAATTTTACTTAATGAAAATCCCATGCAAATTATCCTTCAAGCCTCATACTCATCTATTTAGTCCTCCCAACAATCCTCTAAATGCATAAAATGGTAAAACGTTAACCCTAATTACATATTGTCCTCATTGAATTTTTTTTGTCAAAGGGGAATCTCCTTTCATAGAATTGCATTTTATACTTTGTTAAAACCATTTTAATATTGAGGGAGACTGAAATTGGCTTACAAGAGTAATGTTCGAGGTAAATAGATAATTGTACCTTCTTCCTCTCTTAGAACATTTTATTTACTTCTTTACTTTCCTACATAATTCAATGAGAATAAATTTTTCCTCTACATATTTAAGTAACTTGTTAGGGAGTCCATAAAAACCTCCAATCTTGATGAAGGTAAATCTTTCAAACTATATAAAATGGCTACCATAAATGGCAATTAGTTGAATAGCCTCTAAATAAATTCATAAACCTATGTCCCCTCGAATCTCTCTTACCATCTGCATAGAGAATGTGGTATTCACTCTTCTAAAATGCTTGAAACTCCTTTTGTAATTGAGCTGGTTATAATAATCATATACTTGGATATCTTCATCCTAAATCTCAATTGGTCTCAAACCTAGCTAAGGTCTCGTACATGCGATATCATAGAAAAATAGGAAGATATATAGAATGTCTTGTTGAGAGAAATGTGAATAACCACAAAATGCATTTTATAGTAGATAAGATGAGCCCAATCAAGATATTGCTCACTGTGAATAATTATTTGGATAATAATTACATCATGTCTTCAAAATCATGAGACCTTTTTCTACCCCTTATTCTATGCAAAATAACTATCATGTTAGAGATCTCATCTATGAAATGGGTCTTGTGTAGATTTTTATGTAATTGAGATTTTCCCTTCTTTAGAGTGGAAGACCATACTTCAGCAATAATTTTTTTATATTGTCCCTTCCTTCCTTGAAAATATTGATGGGAAAGAATGAAATTGAAGTCTGTATATTCCTCTCTTTTTGGAAACTACAAACATGAATAAAAAGTATCCCTATTGATCTTGACAACCAATTGATTGTCAATTATCCTTATTTCTCTTGCATTGAAATCATAATGGCTAATGCATAATATGACTAGGTTCATACATTACACTTCTGTGGGAAAGGTTATGGCTTGCAGCGACCAACTTTCAATTAGTCTTTAGGTAATTGGGGATCTATCTTCCTTCCCAATTCTTTCCCAAAATCTATTGAAATTTATGTTCCTTAGTTTGGTACCCCTAATTTCTGGTAATGTACTCAACAAACTAAATAAATGTTCATAACCCAAGTATTTGTACTTCATGGTGAATATAATTAAATGAATACTGTCACAATTTGTTCTCAGGAAATTATTCAATAGAATGTACATGGGATATTAAAATGACACTTTGTTTCCAAATTTGTGAAAATTCTTCTTGAATTACCTTAGGGCATGCTAGGCTAAGGATAAATTCACTATACCTTTGTGTTTGTATTGAATATTGGAACACTATTGCTCATAGGTCTTCTGCAATTATGTAATTTTGCTCTTTTGTCACCTATAAAATTTCTCATGAGTACCTGTTAAAATGAATTCTTTTAGGTAGTATAATTTCTATATAAGTGCTTGTAATTAATGTTTAGGAGTGGTAGGGTAGAATTAATGGAACAATTAAAATATGGTTCATGTGAGATTTCCAATCTTATATTTATTTCTAACACTTTTTAAATTTTGAAAAGGAATGACTATGAAAGCTTATTGAGAATAATCCAAAGGCTCTTGCTAAAATTCCTTTTGAAAAATGTGACTTTCATAAAATAAATCTTTTTGGCCTTAATAGGGGTTGCTGAAACCTCGTCGTATCTCGATGAAGGTTTCAAAACCTTGATTGAGTCTTGAAATGATTTAGCTTTGCCTTCATATTTCTCAAAAAATTAGAAAACCCATGTTCGAATCCAAGTTTTCGATTTGTGCAAGCTCAAAGCTTGAAGGTGAGTACTCAATCAAATATCAATGAGGTTTCCAAAATGTTGTTGGATCCTAATATAGGTTTTGAAACATGTAGAATTTTTTGAAACTCTTGAAATTTAACCAATTTTGATTAAGTACACAACATATTTTGTTTAATGTTAGTTTTTGGCTAAGTTGTGAAAACCCTTTTGATGTAAAGAAGTTAAGATAGTGGGACAACTTCCTACACTAATCTCTAAAGGAGAAAAATGCAAAAAATTACAAATCTTTAATATTAAAAAAAATTAAATAAAAATAAACACAAATATCGTGCATACCACAAGACAATGATTTACGTGGGGAAATCCTTTTCGAGAGAAAAACCCCACACTCCAAAAGCTGCTTAATATATTATTTAGATATAATAAGATTACAATATACTTGAAGAACAAGCTTCTCATAGGAGTATCACCACCAGAGAGAAAGAGACAACATGACCATTATCAGACTCTCAGAATACACCCTCGTATACATACAACCCAACCTCTTATAACAAGATTTTTGGAACCTTCTAGAATTAGGGTTTTACAAGGTCATTTTTCATTTGATATGTTAACAAAAAAGCTTGATGTATCAAAAGAAAAAAAAACTTGAAGTGTCAATGAGAAAAAATTGACATGTGAGTGAAAAAGTGAGAAACCCCATGTCATGCTATGAGTCCACAATATTTGCATGATCAACCATCACATACCAACATACATCCTATCAACAATAAATCGTATATTGCAAGGTTGAGACACATTTTCCCAACAAATCTCCCACTTTTCAAACACCTTGCAAGAGCAACATGAGGGTGTAACCATTGTCTCTTTAATTACTAGGGGTTGAAAGGCCCATAATTTCTAAACACCATCTCAACTTCTTTGTGCTCATAGGCTTAGTTAAAGAATCAAAAACATTCAGCAAAGCCTCTAGCTTAACCAACTTCACCCTGCCATCAGGGATAAATTTAAGAACCCCTCCCTCGGTGAAGGTGTAAAATCTTTGTGAATCTTGTATACTTCTCAAAAAAAATATTAATTTTATTGGTGATTTTTTTCGTTTTCCGAGAAAAAATAATAATCTCAATTGGCGAATCTTTTGTAATTGCTAGAAGTCTATGGAAAATCCTAGTGAATTATAAATTTTTTAAAACCAATAAAATATTTTCATTGGCGATTAAAACCTATTTTGAAAATAATAAAATATATCCATTGGTGAATTAAACCTGTTTTCAAACTAATAAAATATTTCCATTGGTGAGTTAAACCTGTTTTCGAAAATAAAAAATAAAAAATAAAATTTGTTGGTGATTAAAACTTGTTTTCAAACCAAAAAAGATATTTTTATTGGAGAATTAAACCTATTTTCAAATGAATAAAAAAAAAATTAATGAATTAAACATAGTCTCAAACTAATAAAAAAATTCATTAGTGAAATAAATTGGTATGACAATAAAAAATCATAGTGTGGTTGGCGAAAATATCAAATTCTATAATTACATATTGTTATATTCCACGAAATATTTTTCCGCACATTCAAATTCCTTCATAAAGTGTCTAGAATGGGGACAAGTGTTAACATATTTATTATGTATGAAGCTAGATGTTAGCATGGATTAATATAACCCACAATTGTTTGATGAATTTTTGATGGTTGACTGTAGTTGCATTATGAAAGAAAATATCTGAAGCACTAGACTTGCGAATTCAAACCTCATGAATAACCATAGAACCGTTAGATTTCCAAAAATCAATAGTTGACATTTTATTACTTATTAAATCACTTAAATTCATGACAACCAAAATAATATTTTATCGTTAACTAGCTATCGACAGTTGAAGGCTGCTTAAGTTATGACTTAAGCCTTCAGAGTCATCATGGTGACCGACCCCTTGACCTAGGAAAACAATGGGTTTGAGAAATGAATGGTCAAGATAGGGTGATGTGAGCCAACCTTGACCACTCCTTGCCAGCCCATGGGGGACCCACCTACATCTCCTATCCCTCAACAAGGAGGCGAGGAAGTGCCACATGGAATGATCAAAACCGTCAAAGGAACTATAGCAAGGTGTGAAATATTAAGGAAATATTTTGACATAAAGTTGAGTAGTGTTAAAGCTTGTGCAACTAAAGGAGCCTTTTGAGCATATGTTTTAAAGGTAAGCAAGACATCTTAATTTGGGTCATCCATATGGTCTGAGGGTTATGAATATACGAATGGTCTTAAGTTTAAGAGCACACAAATGTGAAGAACCAGATTTAATTTGGGCTGCTCCTTGCCTCCCTATTTCTAAAAGCTGCACATGGGTTAAACCCAATGGGAAAGTGAGGAGGCTGACACGTGGATTTTCTCAGCGTTCATGAAGATGGTGGATCCCGGGGGTAACTTGGAATAATATTGTCACATCCGTTAGTGCAGGTGGTGAATGGTCTTGGGTGGTACATTTCCTGATACATCTATCATTGAAAAAGGGGAAGGTGGTTCCATTGTTTCACAAAGTCAGCTTCATAACTTCTCACGAGTATGAGAGAAATGGAGACATCGCTCTTCTTGAACACCATCAAGATACAATATGATTTCTATGGAGAGATTGCTCATAAGAGACTAAAAGGGATACTGGTGTCTTCACATCCATTAGTGCTCTGGGAAGTGAAGAAGATATTGGGTTTGAAATTCCTACTGGCGCACCAAAAATTTAGGGCGAACATTGATATTGTGGCCATGTTTCTGGTGATTCTTCTTTACATGGGGGTTTCAGAAGCGAAGGGGAAGAAGCTCTTCCAAATGGTCTTTTCTCACTCACTACTAAGGAAATAGATGAGGCATTGGACAATGTAGATTGTAACTTGCTCATCCAAATCCCACAAAATTACTACATGTCTCTAGCAAATGGGTTGGAGGTGCCAAAATTCCCCATGGTTTGAACACTAAAACCTACAAAGCTCGAAAAGCGCTAGAAGGAGATTGACATGAGCATCACTTTCCTGGTGCATGTTGTATAAATTGTCAAGAATCGACCGACGGGCTAGGTGTAGGAATTTGTGAAGGAAAAAGGTCTGGAAGGAAAAGTGTGGGCTATAGATGATGAGGATTGGGAGCTGGGCATAGGAGAAGAGTGGCGTGAGAATGACTACAGGGACATGGAGGAGCAAGATAATCACCCTGCACATAGTGATTGTGACACAGAGTGCCCAATTGTCCTGAATACAATTGAAGCAAAGAAGATGCATGTGGTTGGTGACAGTGAAGAATAGAGTCAGGGGTGCTGGTGAGGTTCCTTTGGTTTGTGTTTTTTTGTAATGTTTAATCAAATATACTTAAAGTATAAAAGTGTCAAGTAGTTGGGTTTACTGTAGTTTCTGGTTGTTTGATCGTGGCCAGTCAAGCCATTTTGGTAATGTTTTGGCTGTAAGTGGGCTTTAGTGGTAGACAATGGATGACTGTAAATTAGTAGACAGTGGGTAGATAGGTGTGCTTGAAGAATGGTCAAACTCCAAACATATGTATAAAATATTTTTGATCAATATAGGGTGCTACCCCATATAGCAACTATTCAACTATAAAAAAAATTATCACATCAAGTGGTGAATTAAATGTAATAGTTATTGTAATATGTATTTTGTGACTGGTTTTTTTTTCACGATTAGTGGCTTTTTGGATAGGCTGGCTATGTAGTATGTGCAATTATACTTCAGTCTTTAGCTACTTAAATTAAAATACTTTTCATGGCTCCATTCTTGTAAATCCTTTTTGCTTTGTTCAATATAAAAAGGTGGCTTTTAAAACTAATAGTAATTATCAACACATAGTTCTGATCATCATCGAGAAAAAATTATTGTGACTTATTAGTGGGCATTGATAATGATTAAGGTATTGTCGACATATAGTTCTGATCATAAGCGAGCGAAATTTATTGTGAGTTATTAGTGGAAATTGATAATGATTAAGGTACAACAAGTTATTTTATTCTCTCTTTTCAATGCCTCAAAGTACTCTGCCTTTCATTTAATTTGCAATCTTTTTTATTTTTGAAGAAAGTGTGGTGTTGCGGTACCATAGATTAATGCCATATGTACATTTGAAGTGATTAATTGGATAACTTGATATTGAAAATTGCATGACATACTGTAGATGATGATGTCATTAATCGAGTGATCAATTGAAATGAGATTTATAATGATTTCATATCGTCTGAGTAGAGATTTTGTCAGCTTGATAGCTTGAGGTACAATTTGCATATAGCTAGATGTCAATCAAATTAAACATTTTAATTGTGAAAGCAAGGCTTAAGTTACATGAAATGATTAAGTTGGTTTTTTGGTTTGTGCGATTATCATTATACCCAACCTCACACGACTCATAAGTAAACAAGTATTTTGCTAGTAGTGGTATTGGTGGCCCATAAATAGGGATAGTGAGCACAACTAAAATCATTCATTGAAGGCTAAAGGCTTTACTATTGTGTGCAATGTTTTGAATTTTCATAAGGGTTTTCATTTTGTAAGGTTACTAAGGAAGAAAATGATGTGGTATTATTGGCGATACTCTAAATTCTCCTGCCTCGTGTTATGTAGTTACAGAGTGAAAGACCAATATCCTTCAAGTTCAAAATGGGTGGAATTGGAAAGAATTTGATCTAGTTCACTTGACTTTTGAGATAGGTTTTGAACCAGGATGATGAGCTTTGATGGAGATAAGTGTTATCCCAGTGCATCCAATCTACGTGTAAAATATGGGAATAGATTTACTACCCCTCATCTTCTACATGAATCTAGTTTTGAAAGAGGATGAGTACATTTTGTATCTTCAAAGCTCCCATTTCCCCAACATGGTTAGCCAGGAAATCCCCCTTTGCATTTATTTTCAGAGCCATGACCCACATTTGTATTATGTTGTCACTAGCAGAAGCTTGGAATCAATTTGTAATCTATTGTCATGAGCAACAACTTGGAATCAATTGTATCTATGTAAAGTGACATATGCCATTTATACAAAATAGGATCTTTCATGCTCTACTCATCTTTAAAAAAATATTTAATAATATACCATTGTAATTTAGTTATAATAGAATAAACGGTTGTGTTATTCATTATTCATTTAGAGTAAAGAATTATTTTCTGGGTTTAATGTTTATGAATCTATTCAAATCGATTTTTTTCCTTTAAGAAATTAAGTATTATCTACTTATGAAATATTTGCATGCAAATTTAAAACATAAAGCAATACAAATGAAAAAAGAAAGTTGTCATAAAATTGACAAAAAACATTATAAACACTAAAACTTGTCACTCTTTCTAGGGTTTACCGAAATATTGATTTCTAATTTATTGTTGACCTTCTCCCCTAGTTCTCAGTATCATTAATTATTTTATTAATTAATTCAACATGTTAAGTTACCAACCCCTTGCCTTGATGTCAATCCTAGCACACTAAAGCTTAAAACAACTTTAAAACACATGTTTATTGTTTATATCATAAATTACTCAACCATTCAATGAAGATTTGATAGATGGTTGTAGTTGCATTTTGAAATAAAATGCACAGGGTGCTAGGCTTGCAAACTAAAAACTCTAGAATCACCCTATAACCTTTTATATTTACAAAGATCAATGGTTGAAAATTTATTTTAGAATTTATTTCTAAGTGGAATTACGAAAATGTAATGTACTAATTGTGTAGTATGATGTAAACATGTTCGCATTTCATTCACTTTAATATTAAAAAAAATTGAACTTTCTACTACTAAGTGATTTTATTTTTAAGTGATAGAGTCGGCACACCAGGAGATTTCATATTTCTCATTGTAGTGCACCAAGGAAATTCTAGGTTCCAACAAATCCAATTAGTATTAATATTTTCAAGAATCATAATCCAAGTAAGTGAAAGAAAAAATTTCTATGGCTACGTTTCATTGTTTCTTAAAATCTTATTTTGTCAAACTTTGAAGTTTGGGTTTAGGGTTGAGAAACTTAAGAAAAATTAAGGAAAAATAAGAGGGAATTCACAATTTCACATTGTATAAGCATGTCTACCACCAATACCACTAGAAAACCAAAGAAATTTATCAGGAAAGGTAGAGAAAACTGGGTAAAAAATACATTATGTTGATTGCTTAAAACCCCAAGCTTCATTGATGAATACCATGATATTTATGATCCTAAAATATATGGTAGGCATACCTCAAAACTTGGATTTTCATTTGAGAATAAGGATACAAATGAAATGCAAGTTAATAGTTTTAGTACACCATGGGTAAGTGTGTTAGGGTGCATGATGTTACATGAGTTTTTCCCTTGCCCATAATTTATCATGGGTTGTGCCCAAAATTATGATGATAATAAAAGAGCAATTATTAATAAAGATAGAAAAGAAGAATTTTTATCCATTAATTCGAAAGAACTTGGAAAAGTGTTGGGGTTTACAACGAATTTGAAAATGTCCACATTGACCTAGAAAAGCTTGCTAGTGATTATGAAGCAGTGGATGAAAGAGAGAAAAAATATTTCATAAATAAAATAGTTTTGGATAACATACACGTTAGAAAAAAATTGAAAGATAATCATAAGCCTCCTTATGATTTTGATATTTTTAGACCATGGGTTCAAGATACTATTTCCATACTAGCATTTTTCCTCGAACTGGATAGCAATTGGGAAGTGGGTGCAAGCCTCCTTGAAACAGTATATAATATGCATCATGGTGTTCCACATGCCAAATATAAATTTATTGAGAACATTTTAGAATCCATGCATGAACAATTTTTAATGATTAAAGGAGGTGCACACTCAAAGTCCACTAAGACATTTAGCTTCACAACCTACTTGTGCCATTTTTTCTATTCAAATATAGAGGAATGTTTCAGATCAACAAGCTTTAGATTCAACCTTATAATAATGCCGAGGAAAAGAAAATGGATCTAGTATATGATTGGACCACTAAGATAAGGATGCATGATTATCGAAGGAACTACAGTCATTTTGTAGACTACTTTTTGGCTCCATTAAATCAAGCAATTGCAAATACTCCAATGCCTAGATTGCCTATGTCATGTAGAAATTGCATTCAACAAGGAAAAGAAATACAATTGGCTGATTGGTACTTAATGGAAGAATATATTGTGCTAAGACTTTATGGATTGGGAGTAAAGCCATACAAACTTCCAATACATGTGATAGAAAGGGTTTTTGCATTGGAATGTGTAAGGAAGATGAAAAGTACTGATGAACTACACCTTTTCGGCTAGCAAAATAAGATCTTATTTCCTTCTTTATCATTTTCATATGGAGGGTTCACATTTGAGAGAAAATCATTTAGTGTGGCACATTGTCTTTTGAATTTTTTGAATTTTGATGTTGTCTGTCACTAGAACTATGATCCATGTGACACCATTAAATCAATGATTGTGGCCAATATGAATGCTGCAAGTAGAATTTAACATCAAAGTAAACCCTTGCTTGAAAAATTGAGAAACATGGATTCTTGGGATGAGGTCAAAATAGCAATGGAGAAAAGTGTTGTTGAGAAAGTTATTTCTTTTGAAAAATTATCAGCATAAATTATGAAATTGTATTGAAAAGAAATCAGAAGGTACAATTTTTTTCATGAAAAAAGTGATAAACCATCTAGTAGAGTAAAAATGCCAAATTCTCTAGATAAGGAAGTCATAGCTAAAAATTGTTCATGATAAAAAAATACAACCTTTTGGTCTATGAGGAAGGAGCTAGGTGATCCAAGAACTCTTGCAAACTATGGAGATAATGAAGAAGATCACGAGTTTAGAAAATTGTTGAATATAGAGCATCCCAATGAATGTGAAGATCGAGAAAATGCTGATGAATCTAATGATGATAGGGAAGAAAAAAGTCATCTCAAAGCTGGTTTAAGTGAGGCCACAAAATAAGCATATACTTCAGGAGTAGCCATAACTGAAAAAATGGGTTATGAAGGTGGTGGTTTGGGGTCCCAAGGACAAGGAATTTGTATGGTAATATATGTAGACCATAGAAAACCTATTGATAAGCAAGGCCTTGGAGCTAATAAAGTAGACCAAGGGCATACAAGTACAACTGAAATAATTCATTTTGTTAGAGCTTCAAATCCTAATATTCAAGGTCAGATACAATCACAACTACCACTACCACTACCATTAGTGGTGATGGTATGGGTAGTAGTAATAATAGTGGTCAATATGTGCTACATCAAAAAAATACACACAAGAGGACAAAAATACAAGATACCACACCAAGTTATCAAAGCACAAAAAAGAGGCAAATGCTTTTGATAGGTCCAAGTCCAACATCAACTACCATTTCCACCACAAATGAGTTATTTTCAAGCACTCCTAGTCCCACAATTAGTGTGGTTTCAATAGCATGAGAAATTGCAAGCACTACTATTCCTCCACCATTCAAGAATTCTATTGTTCCTATGTCCCCAAGTTTTGATTACATTGAAGAGTTTAAAAAGAAATCAAAATTATATAAATAAGAAAATAAGCAAATGATGGAGAGTGCATCTATTGTAACTTTAGAGCTTGCAACAACCATGAGATTACCCAAATTTGACACAAATAAAGAAATAATGGAGTACACAATTTTTGTTCCCACGGTTCAAAATAAACCAACAAATCTGATGGATTGATCTGAATTTCAGGTGAGCAATTTATAATTGGATTTTTCTGGACTCAAAAACATTGAAAAAATTAATGTATCAAAGAATAACAATGAATTGGTGTACACATCATGGCTAAAGCAAGAGAGATAAAAAAGGTTGCAAACTCAAATAGAAAATTTATAGGAAGACCTAGTAAATGAGAAGCAAAGAGGAAAGCAACAGATAGCAAGAGCAATGAATTAGAAAAAGAATAAAAAACCTACCTCTACATCAACAAGTAAACAAGATAAAAAAAATGAGAGAGAAGTGAATGAACTAAAGAAAAAGTTAGATGAGATAAAAAAGAAATATGATGAGGAAAAATCCACTTAAGAAAAATTAAGAGAGAGAATTGGGAAAGGAAATAAACAGTGGAAACAAAAATTAGAGAAAGAGAGAAAAAAATGAAAGATTGGTCGTAGAGCTGATGGAAGCAAAAAATAAAATTAACTCTTGTCAAAATAAGTTATCTACATTTTGTAGAGAACCAAGGAGGCATATGAAACAAAAGATCCAGGATGAAATAATGTAGAGGATATATCATTTGAGTGACATGTTTCAATTGATAGATGCTATCATAATACATTATAAGAAGCACGACAAATATTTAGTGGACAACAACAATGTGTTGGAACTAAATAAATCTACAAATCAAGTTCAACAAATAGTCTACAAAGCCAATGAAAATGATTTGAAATAAAAAGGGATTAATAATCAGCTTTCTACCTCAATGATGTTGCCATCTATCATTCAAAAGTGTTTGAGAATGCGTGAAACAAAGGAATTTGTGCATCTGACTGCAAACAAGATGAAGAAGCTAGATGAAAAGGTAAGGAACTTCACAAAGCTTGGTTTGCCAAAGGATTTTGACACAAGTGAGAAATTAATTGGAAAGGATGATTTCAAAAAGAAGAGGGAGGGTGCAAGGAAGATTGATTTGGACCAGTTTCCTCAGAACCTAGATGTGGTGAACTATTTGGATTCCATCAAACCACTGATAACCTTGAATGAAAATTGACTGAATAATTCAAGAAAAGTTCCAATTTCAATCATGAACTGTTAAAATACTTCAATTCAAACAACATCAGTTAGAACAAATGACAATTCCACCACTTGAATAGTGGAAGTTGCTAGAAAAGGTGATACAATATTTTGATATTTGATAATATGAGTTTCCAAGTTCCAACTCAGCTTTGTGTAGAGTTGTATTTGAGCAATATTTTGCATTTCCAATGCCTCTATGTATTCCTTCATTTGAAAATCAATAAAAATACTCAAATTCAGTAGTGTGTTGATATTCAATTATCTATATTATTTATTTGATGATTTGAAGAAAAAGTTTGGTTTCAACTACTAGATAAAAATTAAATGATTATTGACATTCATTGTTGTATATCCTACTATTGTTAATATGTTACTAATCATTAAGTTGAGTGATGAATCACTGAGTACATGTTTAAGTTTTAACAGAATTAAAATATGAATTTTTTAATAATATGTTAATTTAGTCATACAAACCTATGATTACATTAGAGCATTTTAATCAAAACCAAAGACAAGACTCTAAATTTATCTCTGTATTCCTTTACAAAATTCTCTATGATCAATTAACAAGCAACATGTTGAATATCCAAAATACTGAGAAGGGGGGTGATCAGTATTCCATAAAACCATATTAAAATCCACTTAAAAAGTATCACAATTTTGACTGAATCAGCAAGAGAGAACATAGAAACAAGTCAATGCAACCATAAATATGAACACTAGGATTTTTACATGGAAAACCCAAAATGGGAAAACCACGGTGAGGGTTAACTCATACTATATATATTTGGATACAAAATGTTATGAGGCTCACTACCAGGACTAACTGTCCTTGAAAGGCTCATTGCCTAAGTATAAAAGGTAGACAACCTCCAAGATACAATGATAATGGCTCACTGGAAAAAGATTGAATTGATAGGATACACCTTCAATGTGTAGGGTTTAGTTCTACGGAAGCTTAGAATAAGAAGTACTACCTCACAGAGTAGCCACTCAAAAAAACTATACTGATCACAACTGATAAAGCATTTAGGCTCTAATATTCTCCTTTTCTTGCATTCACTTCTCCTTCTTGCTCTCATACACACATCCCACTCCAAACACATCTCTCTTTTATCTTTCATCTTATATATATACAAGTATATCTTATCCATCAATTAGGTTAGCCTAATTAAATGAAAAAAAAATAATCAAAATCCTCATCATCAATACCATATAAGATGTAAACATTTTATCCATTTAGTGCATTATAACAAGTCATCTATCATCCATAACACATAGCTAGTCTTCATAATATATTGAATTCGTTGAGTCAGCCAAGACTAGAACATAATTCTAAAAACCAACAATCAATCCTCAAGGAAAATGCCTTCTAGATCTTATAGCACATTATTTTCCCATTATACTACCAACAAAGAGACTATAAAGCCATAGTATAGGAATGTTCACTTTAGTAGAATGTGGAGTCTCCCACATATTATGCCAAACACAGAGCAATAGTAGGATACAAAGTTAAAATCTGTTAGAGATAACTTTCCACTCACAAAAAAAGACATCTCAAGATTTGGGATATATATTTTTGAATGAGTCAAGAAAACATGGTTAAGAGATTAGAGTCATATCAGATCTTGTGGTGAATTTTGGACTCAAATACTAACACATCGATCCATCACAAAAGGGCATTACCAGCAGAGAACGAATTATGATAAACCAAGCAAACTTCCCATATATTTATCACCATGTTGGGATCAATGACAACATAGGTAAAACCAACACAACCATCCATAATTCATGCTCATGTTGAAAATCTTCCAACAATATCCCCCTTTGGAATTGATGGCAACATGCATGAAAAAAACACTTTCCAATATACTGCAATTGAATACTCTGACTACTCCCCCTATCAAAAAATTTCTTCATAAAAATGTTTTCTTCTATCTCTCTATCTATTTATCTCTTTATCTCTCCCCCTTTGACATCAATGAAAAAGGAACGGGGTCTAGTATATATTTGAATATGCATCAAAATGTAACTAGAAATATATGAACACAACCTTGAATTAACATGAAGAATAACCTCTGAGACTCTCCAAGATATCCTTCCATAATGATTTACCTTCTTCCCATGAACCTTTTTCACTAACAAGAGTCTTGTAATATAGCTCAAGTTTAGTTAAAGACTCTACACCATCTATTAAATTATTTGGACTAAGATTAATCTTTGATAATTCACCAATACAACCAAGAGCACTAGAAACAAAAGTATGTCTGAGTTTAATCATGTCTCTGAGTTTAAAAATTTCTTGATAACATCTATCGTTTGATCTTGTAGAGAGAATAATTTGGCCTAAAGCTACACAATGTATGACCACCTCTGATTATCTTTATATTCTGCTAACCTATATGTACCTTCTTGAGTGCTCAACTGGGACTCACTCATCCTTATCTCATTTCTCATATCCAGTGTACTTCTAGACCAATCTAGGAAAAAATAAAGTAGTTCATGTGCCTCTTTTTCACAACCTTGTGCACTATCCAATTCCTTCATTACATGATTGTATGCATTCATGCATTTTCCTTTGATATCTTCCAAATTTCCTTCATCAAACTTAATTCCAGCAAACATTTGAATTTCATAGATGTATACCTTCAAAGAGTTAATCATGTTATGAAGTTTCTCCACAACAAAAATAGATGAATCAAAATTAGCACCAAGAATAACTTTCGACAATTCTTCCAAATCTCTTTGAATATTTATTCTTTCATCCTCATATTCAAGCCCACTTTCTTCTATTCCTTCTTGCTTAACAATACTCTTCCTTTTCCTCCTTGTTCTATTCATGCTACTAGAGGTACCTTCTACATGGAGATTCTTAGGGATTTCCGAAAGAATTTTAGCATAATTATCAACTTCAGCCTTTGATATTTCATAATCCAATTCAGATATATAAACTAACCTTGATGAAACTGCTTCCATGTGATAGAAATATGTAGATACACAAAAATCTATTCTTCCAGAGTATCTTTCCAGAACACTTACTAGAATCCTATACCTTTTGTTCATCCACATTTGAAATGTTCCAAAGAATGCAGCAAGGGTAGACTCTTGCACATTCGAATTACCAAGATTTATCATTAAGTTCTTGATTTGATAGACAATATGCTCTGAATTTGACCATTGTATCCTTCCTATTACCAAGAATTCTCTCAAAATGTAAAAGAGTAAAAAACCAACCAAATTTCCATACTAGAATGTATTCTTCTTGCTCTTCTTGATCTCCTTTAAATTATTCAAAATATGTATACAAATTAATTCACACAAGTCATATTCCATACCTCTTATTACCATATCAAGAGCAGTATGCACCACAACAATAGAAACTTTAAGGTCATTGTTAGAGATACATACTTTGTGACCAATGACCATAGCAACATACCTTATATTACTAGATCAACAATCAAAATCAAATCAATCTCTTTCCCTTTAGAACTCGCACATGTAACCTCAATTATTTATTTTTCATCCATAGCCTTTAGTTTGGGAACCAATCTGAAGGAACACAAACCAATCACATCTATAATAGCTTCTCTATAAATCAAATGCGCCTCATCTATCCAAAAATATTCATCATGAATTCTGCTCAACACTATTCTAATATAATTCTTCTCAAATTAAAACAAGGGAAATTGCCTCCAAACATCCAAAAAAAATTCAACTAATATTCTAGAGGAAAAATGACTCTCTTTCAATTCACTTTCCCAAAGAACATTTAACTGAGCTGATGACTTATCTTCAATCTTACTATAAACATATGCATAAATATCTTCTGTAGGAAACACTCTTAGAGGGATGCAAGAGAATGCACCAACAAACTCTTTTGACACATTCCTCAAATATCTCTTCAACCTAGCTTTATCCGCACAATTCACAACCTTTGAATTATTCATTAGCAATAAAAGTGAAAGGTTGTGCAAACAAGAATACCTCTGATAATGTCAACAAGAAATGTATAGATATCCTACTTCTGGAGCTTGCTTCAAATCCACCTATTATCTTCTTCAAACTCTGAAACTCTGAATTTCCTTCTAAAATTCCTTTGCATGCTTCTCTAAAAAATACATAAGCCTTTAAAACTATCTGCATTTAATCCTTTCATTCTGAATGATTTTTCAATAAATTCTTCAACTTGTAGGTAGATTGCCTCAAAAATTGTGTATGCCTTTATTCTTACAAATTCTATAGACTTCATCCTTAACACATGCCACTAAGAAAATTTCTTAACATTGCTACCACATTAAGTATACTTTTTTCATGATATGACACAAGTACCGATGAGGGGGTTTATTAGATTTTCTAATGATTGCTTCCCCTTAGCCACTTATTTTATTCAAAGATCGATGGGAGTATCTACAATAGAGGTCAACATAGATAAGACTAATTATTCCTATCTCCAAATCCTTTTTATTTCCTTTCTTTCTTCTTTCAAATCAAAGGTTTGAACATTCTTTTTTCACTAGATAGATATTTTTCTTCCTTCCATTGTTACTACTAAGGTCAAACAAATTGCTACACTTACAACAAACAACATTCTTCTTTCTACTTTCCCTTTTATCCAATAGACTAACTTTCTATCCATTCTTCTTGTTCTTAAAAAATTCGCTAGGGAATGATAGAGAATCATTCATGTAAGATGAGGTTAGATGAATCCTAGCCTAGAATAAGTGACAACCAACACTTCTAAGCTACAAACCACACCTAAAAAAGAGAAAAAAAATAATGGAGAGAAATCAAGAATGTAAAACATAAAATAAAGTACTCCCCATCATGGTTGGTTACTTCTCTTGCTCTCCTACTTCTCTGTATGCAACTTTTCCCTTAGATTTTGAATTAGACTTGTGAAAATACCTACAAATAGTAAGTAGAAGGTTGGAGATAATTAGTTTTTAACTTTAAAATGGACGAGAATGGTATTTTCTATAGACAACCATTCAAACGGACATCCCAAATTGATCCTCTAGAAATATCCCAAGATTGACAGACGAGGATGGATGAGAGGGAGGTTACGAAAAGAAAGGCCAAGATCGAACTTCTAGAAAGATGCCAAGATTAATGGTTGAGAATTGATGCAATCATAATATGCCATTCATGGAAGAGATATGACGTTGATGGCTATGATAGAAATGAAGGCTTATGATAGAGACGACTATGACAAAACTAAAGGCCATGAACAAGGCATCTTCGACCAAAAGGGAGGGATAAATAATTTATTTGAAAATGGAGAAAATAGACAAGTGGAAAATAAATAATTCAGTCGAATTATTTATTTGGAGGAAAATGAAAATGATCATTTAATTAAATCAATCAAGTTAACAAAATGGGAGGGATGAAAATTAGGCATTAAATAATTAATTTGAATTAATTATTTAAAGGGGAGAGGAATGACACATAATTAAATAATCTTGTCGATTATTTAATTATAAAAGAATGAGAAGGTCAAATAATAATAATAATTATCTGACTTTAAATAAATGGTAAATAATTAAATAAATAATAATTTACTTAATTATTGAAGAAAGGGAGTGTTAGCGACACAATTAATTAATTTAATTGATCAAGATAGAATGAAGATTAGAAAGAGAATTAATTAAATGATTAGAATTATTTAATTAATAGAGGAATATGATCAAGCATAATTAAATAATTAAAATTATTTAATTATTAGAGGATGATGACCATGGAAAAATGTTGTCGTAGACCTAGGACATATTTTGGTGTCTACATTTTACCCCTCTTTGACATAATGTGATTTGAGTGTTGTGTCAAAGAATGAAAATGAAAATTAGGTTTAGATCATGCCCCAGCATGCCTTGGCGGTGACAAGGTACAAGTATGCCCTCTCAGGAAAATTTGACAAATTTTCAAAAATTTCCAAAAATTTAGAAAATTATCCTGATAAGACAAATAGATGACTAGGAATGCGATGGTGAAAATGGAATCAAGTTTCAAGATCAATAAAGGGGTAAAATTGAAGGTTAAGGGCTTCAAAAGGTGTGACCAGTAGGCAAGGCAAGTCAAATACCCTAATTGTGAACCTATAAATGGCAATCCGAGTTTGAAAAAGGGTCATTTTCACATTCTAAATTTATAAATTTTGAGAGCTTAGAGTGGTTTGTCAATGAGAATGTCACCTGTTCTAGAGGCCACCAACCGCATGTATCAAATCCAAAGCTATTTCCAACCTAAGGGAGAACCCCGTCGGGTACGTACTACTAGCCCAACTTTTAATTTTTTCATTTTACGTGCATTTAGCTTGGGAAATAATTTAGCAGGCAATTGCATCACAAATTTTTTTGATGCAATTAAATTCATGTTCGACACATTCAATAAGCGATTCACTACAATCATCTCGGTGCGATGCAATTGCTTTAGGGTTGGGGGCACAAGCATTTGTGGTGCAATGCATAAATTTGTGTAACACAATTGACTTTTCGAGCTACATATGCATTTGTGAAGGACAAAAATAACTAGGTGTGACACATGTGTTGTATGAAGTGATGCATACATCAGGTGAGAGATGCAATCCCAATTGTGAGTCATTATGAATTTTTGTGACGCATTTGTTAAAACTATGATGCAATTTCCTAGTGAATTTTTTTCCCTGAAATAGGAAATTTTGACTTGGTCAGATTAGGTTTCATCAGTCAAATAAAGGTCTAGAATTGACATTATTGGTTGTATGGTGATTTCAGGAGTGTCTACCTCTAATTTATACTCATGATTCAAGACCAAATGTGTTATGATTGTGAGACCAGTTGGGCGAGGAGGAGTGACAAAAATTGTTGGACTTAGGCTTATTCTATGTGACCTATATGCCCATGATTAGGGAAAATAGGGGGATGTTGATAGAACTAGCAGAGCGGTGGCACTCGAAGATGGGAAGATTCCATTTTTCGATAGGGGAGGTGATGGTCACCTTGGAGGATGTATACATGGTATTGAGGCTACCCATTTGTGGTGAGCGGGTGCGATGTGATCCGACATGGGGGATACGTGCATTGTATGATTATTATGAGACAAATGATGATGCTAAGCTTGGGATCTAGGGGTATGAGATCCAATGGGAGACACTGGAAGAGACCTATGACCGATTCGACTATGTGCTATTTGCATTGATAGTAGGAGTTATGATTCCCGATTGTAGGGGTATGAATTTCCAGTGGGATGGGGATAGGTGCTTGGATTGATGGTTGCCTCAAGGATGATCTATGCATGGGGGCCATGTTTATTGGGCATGCTTTATTTTTAGCTACATGATATCGCCTATAGAGGAGGAAAAAGTTTGATCTATGGAGTGACATTGTTGACAGTTTGGGAATGGGAGCACATAGCAGTGTTTCGACCACTAGTGGTTCGATAGGTGGTGGGAAGTGTGCCATATCCTTATCTTTATTAGGGAGCACTGACTCAAACACATGTCAGAGATGTGGGTTATTGGAGGCATGGTCTAGATACATTGGTGAGCTTCATTTGGTGATTGTACAAGACCTACCTATTATGGATAGATGAGAATGACCACTTGCCTTGGTGTTGATAGCCCAGGTATTTGATTGGGTGGATAGTGCAATCACATCACATTATTGAGATGTACTTACCAGAGAGGGTCAAGTGGGTATAACAGAGTATGGCCGGTCGTTATGGGAGGTGCATCCCTAGAGTCCATAGATTGTGATTACTACAGTTGAGCAGGAGATAGATTCCATGAAGGTATTAGATTGGGAGTGGTGAGGTGGGGAGGCGAATGTAGGGACCATAGAAGAGTATGATTCATAGTGGTTAGTACACAGACTGATTCCTCTCATAGATCCATAGTAGCTAGTGCTAGTAGAGCGTAGAGTTAGGGACCTGAGAGGTTGGCGGGGAGGTAGAGGTGGGAGGGATGGAGGAGACTAAGAATGGGGGAATAGAGGAAGAGGGTGGGTGGAGGAGGATAGGTGGATGATGTGGGTGTTGGAAGAGGAGGAGGAGGAGGAGGAGACCATCACAAGCAGAGGAGGGATGGAGGGTGATGAGAGGCTAGACAACTTCTACCAATCCGAGAGGAGGAGATGGAGGAGGATTAGTCGAAGGTTAGGGCGGAAACAAAGGTGTTAGCACAAGATGAGGAGCAACATGTAGAGGTAGCAACTTAGGTAGTAGAGTAGCATGAAAAGATGGTATAGTCAGAGGTGATGGAGGTGGAGGCTGGGGGAGAGGGTAGACATGAGATTCCAACAAGAGGAGAGGAGGATGCTAAGATGGATGAGGTAGAGTAGATCCTCCATGAGAGGATTATTGTGGGAGATGTGGGGGAGGAGGGCTGAGTAGATGATGAGACTATTGAGAAGAGGATAGCCATGCTATAGGCACTAGAGGTGGAGTTAATGATAGTTACAACTAAGAGAGATGACCTTAAGGCTGAGAGGGATGTATTTTAGGTGGAGAGGGATTTGGCAGTCATTAGTCAATAGAAGACCAACTAGCGGATGATTGATTTCATAGCCACATGGAATAGTTCTATTGTAGAGGTTACACAAGAGTATGCTAGGGTGAGTAGGGCTAGTCAGTATTACAAGGACTTGTATGAGAGATTAGTACCACCCAAGAGGAGAGAGCCCCCATTCTTTGAGATTGATAGTGGTTCATGGGGTAGATCATAGAGAAGGACTCACAATAGGCAAACAAAGAGCAGGTTTGAGGGCGAGACTTTGGATGCTAGATAGGCCACTCCATATGACAGGATTCCTACCACAAAGAACAGACCCAAAGATGCACCACACAAGGAGAATGCCCAAGGGATATGAGATCAAATAAGTTCTAGATAGATCATCTTTTTGTTTATGTTTCACATGTGTTGGACAATAATGTTTTATTATTGAGCTTGCAAGCTCCACTTTTATTGGACACATCTTGACATTATACCTATGACACATTATTCTGAGTGATATATATGATATGATTTTGGTGGTAGTTGATTTTATGCATTGTGATATGCTTATTCATTTACGATGATATGCTATGTGATGGATATTCATGTTATGATTATGGTGTTTGTTGATGCATTTTATATGATGATGATCTACGATGTTTTATGCTCATGTTTTATGATGATATGCAATATGGATGACCCGATTTTTTTTAAATATAGATGATGTAATGCATTTATGGTTTATAGATACTTTTATTATGCTATGTGTGGATAATGAATGTATTGGGAATGACCTAATGCAACATGATATGGAAATGTATTGATGTAATACAATGTTAATGTTATATGATAATGGTTATATGATAATACAAAATGTTTGATGGAAATATGTAATGTGAATACAAAATATGATGCTTAATGTTACATGTTATAATATTATTATTAATGTGATGCAATATGTGTAAAATGTAATATTGCAATGTTATGAGAACATGATTGTATGATAATGCTAAATGTCATGACGGATAATATCTAATATGAATGTAAGATGTGATATTGGTTATGATATTCCATCTTGTTATTGATGTGACATTGTATGTATAGGATGCAATGTTATGGGAAATTCCATGTTGTATGGTATAATGGATTGTGATGTAAAATGCAACACTAATGTGATAGAGCATTAATGAGGATGCATTTTGTGTTTTTATATTTTCTCATGAAAATATATGTGACCTAATATGAAAATGATCAATGATGATGGTGATTTCTATGATGCAATCTAACATGATTATGCATGCAAGATGTTTCTGTGTGTCACAAGACTTAGTCAAGATGTAGATAGAAGAAATGTGAGCATGTAAGAGGATGGATGTTAGCATGAAGAAGGAAAGGAAGATGGAGATGGAAAGTTAGATGTGATATAATAAGGTACCAACCTTCGCACTTCTATTTTTATATTTATCATCATTAGGTATAAAAGGTATCACAAATGGAACACAAACACCATGGTATGACATATAAAAAGGTGTGGAAGGTGACCATTTGTGAGAGACAAGTAGTCAAAAGATAAAGCCAAAAGACAAGGAATGCCCTAGCTCATACTAAGGATCCAATTATCCCAATATTTTTGCCAAGACAAACCATAGACAAGAAACAAAGAAAAGAGGCCATGATCGATCATCGTCCCTCTAAATCTATTAATAGGACATACTCAAGTAGAATAGTAACATGAACCAAAACCAATCTAAAAAAGATAAGGCAAAATACAAAAAAACAAAGAGTTTACCAAAGAGATAGTGGTTGCCAATAATATTGATAAGATTGTGTGATGTGATAGATTAGGTTGATCATGATGACCAAGATTTGATTTGATAAGTTGGACAAGGATTGATTGATAAGTTGGATAAATGTTAAAAAATTGATTTGATTGACCATGCCTAGCTTTAGGAAGGACACATCTTGATGAAGGAAAGATTGATTGACCAAGATGACAAGATTGATTGATTGCGCTTGATTTCAAGAAAGACATATCCTGATTAAGGCTAGATTGATTGACAAGGTTGACAAGGTTGACAAGATTAATTGATTGTTTGATGAATATTGATTGATATGACCAAGCGATGTGAATATAGCCAATTTAGGAAAGACATATCCTATTTAAGGTGAGGGACACATTTGATAAAGTTGACAAAGTGACCAGTGTTGATAAGGCACCTAACTGCAAGAAAGACACATCCTACTTAAGGTGAATGACCAAATTGACAAAGTGTAATCTCAAGAAGGATACATTCTGATAAAAGATAAGAGATACGACCGAATGAGATAAATTTTCTAATGCCCCATTTTGATATAAGACCAATGAACTGATTGATTGAGTTGATGATAAGAAGATGAAGGATTTTGTTGGTTATGTTTGTTTGTTGATTCATGATTCGGTTCAAATGATGATTACTTGTAGACCAAGAATACAAAAAGACTTGAAAAACCATAAAGGAATGACCTAGGTGGCCTTGGGGGGTCATCTATTGATGGAATTTCCTATGTTATACATGTAGAGACCTCGTAGTTTGACACAACTTGACTTTGCCTTATTCAACAAAAGACTGAGTCATGATTTTATTTGGACAACCTAAAAGGACTAACCTAATGTCTCGGGGGCCCATTTAAGATGAGAATTGCCTATGTAGAAAATTCTCAGAGACAACGTAATTAAACCACTCTAACAAAAATTGACTCAGACTCAGACTTAGACTCAGACTCTATTTTTGGAAGTTTTGAAGTTTTATGATGTTTTTGGATTTTGATGGGTTCTAATTTTTTTAGATTTTGATGGTTTTATGTTTTTTTTTGGTTTTTTGATGTTTTATGATTTTTTTGGATTTTTGATGTTTTAAAGGGCTGATACCATGTGTTATTTTCCATGAATATGTAATTCAAGAAATTACCCCTAGTCAACTATAGGACCAATTTACTGTGCGCAAAGGGGTAGCGGTGAATGTCAGATGGTTATAAAAGTAAGGGATACTAAATGTCAGTGGTTTCTAGGCCATGGTAGAATGAGAAAGCTTTTTTATGGATGAGGGATGAGTGTGAACAAATGAAGGATCATACGGAGTGGCAATAGATGTAGGAGCATAAACTAACTACTCATGGTGCCTATTTTCTAGGTTTTCACCATGGTACTTATCCAAAGTGCCACCGAAGTGGTTTTCACTTTTGGATGGATTATTTCTCTTTAGTTTTTTTTTTTTTTTTGTTGTCACTAAGATGCCTATTTCCCAGGTTTTCATCAGGGTGACTATTGTTTTGATATTTTTGTATTTTTGACCCTTTAAGGGATATTTTGAGAATAAAGTGTAATACTTGTGAAGGTGCATGTTGTTGATCAATTTAGACAATGGTCCTCATTTAGGAGTATAAATTTGATAAGCACCAAATCCATATGTTGTTGTGATAATATAGAGGCCCAACCAATTAGGTTCAAACTTCCCAGGTTTTTCTCATTCTTCTTGATTCTTTAGATTTTCCTTTAGGACTAAATTACCAATGTCAAAAATTCTAGGCTGAACCTTCTTATTGTAACTACATCGAAGGTGATTATGATATGTTTGCAAGTGTGTCAAAGCATTTTTTCTCTTTTGATCTAGTAACTTTAGGTCTTGTAGATAGGATACAAAGTATTCCTCTTGATCAGTCAAGCCTTGCATATACACTCGTAGGGATGGTAACTCGAACTCTATATGAAGTATTGCTTTGGATCCATAGACAAGGGAACATGGTGTGGCTCCTGTAGGGGTTTGAATACTGGTGTGATAGGGCCATAAATTAGGATTAAGTTATAGGTGCCAGTCATGGCTAGCATCATTGATAGTCTTCTTTAAGATTTTCAGGATAGTCTTGTTAGACACCTTAGCTTGACCATTACCTTGGGGGTAATATGGAATAGAAAAATGATATTGGATACAAAATATTTCACAAAGCTCATGAAAATATTGGTTCTTAAAAGGATGATCATTATGTGTAATGATGGAATGAGGGATACCATAATGACAAATGATGTAATTTAGGATGAATTTGGTTTTCTACTTTCCAATGATGTAAGTAAGTGGGATGGCTTCAATCCACTTTGTAAAGTACTCAGTAGCGATAAGGATAAACTTATGTCCATTGGAAGAGGTGGGGTGGATTTTTCCTATGAGTTTGAGTCCCCATTGAGAAAATGACCATGGCAAAGTAAGCAGCTGCAATTTTTGAGCTGGTGCATGTATAAGATCTCCATGAATATGGAATTGGTGAAATTTCTTCACAAAGTGATATGAATCATGTTCCATTGTAGGCCAATAATATCCCATTCTTAGGATATTTTTGGCTAAGGTAGGACTAGCAGAGTGAGCTCCACATATACCATGGTGTACCTCTTGTAAGGTTGTTTGTGCTTCCTTTGAGTCGAGATATCGAAGGAGGGTACTATCTAGGCTACGATGATAAAGGGTATATCTGATGATGGCATATTTAGATGCTTGTCAGATAAAGGTTTTTTGTTGGTTAAGGGACAAGTTAGGAGGGAGGATCTGGTCATGCAAATAGATATACAATAATTTATACCTAGGTGAATCAAGACCAACAAGTTCACACACAAGTTTGGTTTCAGGGATATCAAATATAGGGATCAACAACTGTTATACCAATAACTCATTGCGATGTATTATTAGGAATGTCCAAGAGAGATCCAATGTTAGCCATTGTATTAGCTTCTTTGTTCTAGATTCTCGATATCTTTTCAAAAAAATGGCATCAAAGTATAGTTTGAAACTGCCAACCATGTGCTTGTAGGGTGTCAATTTCTCATCCTTGGTATCATAATCATCATTAAATTTATTTATCACTAATTGAGAATCACCATAAACTTGAAGATCCTTGATTTTCCATTTTATTTCTATTCGTAGTCCTATCAACAATGCCTCATATTCTGCTATGTTATTAGTGCATGGGAATGTTATTCAGAATGAAATGGGAATGGAATCTCCTTGAGGTGTGATGAACGAAATTCCAGCTCCTAAACCATGACTTGTGTAAGATGCATCAAAATATAGTTTCCATGTAGTTGGTGTATTTATAAAAAATATTGATTCATCTTGGAAATTAGATATCAAAGGATGATCTTCTCTTACGAGCGCATCTACAAGTTGATCTGCTATCACTTGTCCTTTTATTTCTTTTCAATTTCTATACTCAATTTCATATTCACTAACCATCATAGCCCACTTAGCTAGTCTTCCTGTCAGTGTTGCTTTGCTGAGAAGATATTTCAAAGGATCAATTTTGGCAATAAGTTTTTTCTTATGATTCAACATGTAATGTCTTAGTTTTTGTGCTGAAAATACCACTACTAGACATGCTCATTCAATAGGACTATAGTTTAACTCATATCCAACTAGGGTGCAACTGATGTAATACATAGCTTGTTCTTTTCTATCATTTTTTTATTTTGTGCTAAGAGTGCCCCCAATGTTGATGTTGTTGCTATCACATATAATATCAAATATTTTTCATCAATAAGAAGCATAAGAACTGGTGGAGTTAGTATATAATTTTTATTTGATTAAATGTTTCTTGACACTTTCCTATCCAGTTGAAAGGAATTCCTTTTCTTAACAGACATTGGAATGGGTGGATCTTGTCTACTAATTAAGTAATGAATCTATAGATTGATTGTAGTCTTCCTTGTAATGTTCTCAATTGATTGATATTGGATGGTGACAACATCTCTAAAATATCTTTGACTTTTACGAGATCAACTTCTATTCCTCTACATGAGATAATGTATCCAACTAGTTTTCCTGATTGGACCCCAAAATTGCATTTCTTTGGATTTAGTTTGAGTTGGTATTTTTCCAGATGTGTGAAAATCTTGTCCAGTACTGCTAAGTGTCCACCTCATTCTAGATATTTAGAGAGGATATCATCAACGTAGTCTTCCATAAGCACATGCATATAGTCTTGAAAATTTTAGTCATAGCTCTCTTGTATGTGGCTCCAACATTTTTTAGTCCAAACGACATCACATTCGAACAAAAATTTCCCCAAGCACACATGAAGGCTATTTTTGGTCAATCTTTAGTAACAATTCTTATCTGGTTATAACTTGATAATCCATCCATAAGTGATAGCATTTCATATCCGGTTGTGAGGTCTACTATGATGTCAATGTTTGGTAGAGGAAAATCATCTTTTGGACAATCTTTGTTGAGATCTCTGAAATATGTATAGATTCTGATTTGACTATTTGGTTTGGTGTCAGGAACAAGGTTTGATATCCAATCCACATAATCAATAGAATGAATGAATCCAACATCTAGAAGTTTCTTCAATTCTTCCTTGACAACGAGTCTAATATGTGGATGCATTTTTCTTAGCTTCTATTTGTATGGTTTAGCATTAGGTAGAAGTAGTAAGTGATCTAGAACCAATTTGGGATCCAATCCAAGCATGTCAACATATGACCAAGCAAAATTGTTTTTTCTTTCTAAAAATAATGTAGTGAACTCAGGTTTTTCCTTATCAGTCAAAGATGTTGCTAACTGTATGATTCAAGAATTTTCTTGTGTCCAATATTCACCTCTTTTGTTTCTTCTATTAGCAATAGAAACCTCTCTCGGTCTATTGGGAGACAGTCCAATCCTCTACCCTCAAGTGCCTATGAGAGGTTTTCACCTTTGGATACATCCTTTATTTTTATTTTTTTCACAGTCAACATGCGTCTTTAGGTTTTCATTTGAAGAAATATTATTTTTATTTTTACTTTTTTCAGTTTCACTTTTGTGACTAGAGGATAGGACAACCTCACCAAAGTATGTTATATAATCGAGTTCTATGGAAAATCCAACCTTATGATCCCCACTAGGTATTCCTTCATGAAGTCCCATGAACTGAACAATTGCTTCATCATTCTTGAAAGTGTCTAAACATGGTGGGTCTTGTTGATCCCAATCTATGAGTTGGGGGTAGACAAGGGGTAAGCCATCATCAGTACTATCAAGAGTCATGGTATAGGTAGATAGGGTAAAGATATAAGTAGATTCATCAAGTTCCTAGGAGGCAGCGTCAATGGTTTCCCAAAAGTTTTTGATCCATTCTTCTCCATTCAAAGTGGATTTTGGATGAGGTCTTGGGAGGCTTAACGAGGAACCAATTGTAAGCATTTGAATGAATTGATTTTCAAGGGGAGGCTCATCGAGTGTTCCAATTTTTTTATAAAGTTCCATAAAGGTATTGGAGGATAGGGAATCCCATTCATATTCATTGGAATTAGATCAAAATCCTAAGGGTATTTATATGTCTTGATCTCATCTGAAGCATTAGCAACCTCACTTGAAGGTAACCCGACACCCCAAATAGTCACTTTTATTAGTATAGATCCTAGACCTTGGTGTTTGATTAGCTTAGGGGGTTGAAAGGGTTCCATCATTCCTTATTTATTTAATCCAAGACCATTTTGTCCATCATATCCTTTCCGCTTCATTATTTGGAACATTTTTGGATACTGTTCAATTGGCAACCTCTTATATTCAGTGTCATCTTCTTCTCTATACAACCATGTGAAAATATGATCATGTAGAGATTGTTTGGAAAGTTCCCCTAATATAGTGAAGGTGGTGGGGGGATTATGGATGATAACCTTGGGTTGTAGGGGATGCGATTTTCCATATGACTTTTGGGATTTAGGTAATTTTTTTATGAAAAAGAGGCTCTTCATGTTATATTCTCTGCATCCTTTGTCTTGGATTTGGATCTTAGGTGTGGAAGGTGTGGTGAATGGAGTGGATGGTTTGAAAAGAGTAGATGGTTCAATGTAGTGAGATGGAGTGGTGAATGAAGTGGAAGGTGGGGCCTCTCGATTGATGGGCACTTGACGTTCAACAACTCCTCTTAGGTTTCAACAATACTAAAAAGGATTAGGGTGGTTTGGAATAGTGATTTTAGTGCCATTGTGTGGGAATTTGAGGCATTCATGGTAAGTGGATGGAATAGCCCTCATAGCATGAATCCATGGGCAACCAAGAAGAATATTGTAATGAAAATCCAAATCCAAGACATTAAATACTATGTCTTGCATTACCGAGTCAAATCTTAAAGGAAGTGAAATTACACCTTCAGACAAATGCTCAACATCATCATAAGCTTTGATAGTGATTTTATTTGTTTGGTCTATATAATTCTCATAGTATCCTTTTTCTTTCACCAATTTTAGTGAGGAAATATTCAGACCTACTCCCCCATTTACTAAGACTCGTCTGATATTGCACTTATTAACGCAAACTTCAAGGTGTAGGGGGTCATTATGATCAGATTTAGGTATGAAAAAGTCTTGTTCAGAGAAGGTGACAAGGTGTGGCATAGATAGGTATCCAACCATGGCCTGAAATATATTGACATCTAGGTTTGTGGGGATAGATTCTTCTTGCAATTCTTTGTCAAGGATAGCTCTATGTTGTGGGGATGTGCAAAGGAGCTCCAAGATAGAAATTTGCACGGGATTTTTTCCCAACTACTCCAGGAGATTCTATTGACTATTTGGCTACAAATTAGATGAAGGTCCTAGAATAGTTATCTTGGTTCTGCAAGTAGCAATAGTACAATATGCATTTGGGTTGTTTATTGTGATGGTAGAAATATGATCATCAAAGGCTGTTATGTTAAGAATGATAGTGTTATAATTGTGTTTGATTGCAACATAATTGACACTATTTTTGTTATTCCCCAAACTAGAGGCTTTCCATTTATCATGATCCTGCAAGGGATTCTTGAATATGGTATGATCAACATTGGTTTTTCCTTGTGAATCTCCTACCAATATGATTCCATTTTTAATGAAGTCTTGAATAATTTTCTTGAGTGTCCAAAATCTAGTTGTTTTGTGTTCTTTTCCACGATGGTATTCACAGTATTCATCCTCTTTCCACCAATTAGGTTTGATCAAGGTAGGTTCACAATTCTTGTTATTTATTAGTGTGATGATATTATATTTCAAAAATTGTTTGAGGATTTATTCGATGGGTTCACCTAATGGAGTGTATGTTCTCTTGGCAGGGGAGGTCCTCTTTTCTTGTTGATTGTTTTGGACAACATTTAATTGGTTGGTTTTGAATTTGTATCTTTGTATTTGGTATAGTTGGTGTATTTGATGGGGAGAGACCTTTAAGTTGAATGGTTGGACCTTTGGTTATCGGTTTGGCATCAACAACTCCATCATTTGTGACATTTTTGTTTCGGGACCAATATTTTCTTTTGTCATTGTTGGATTTCAGATTTTCTTTGTTTATCTTGAATAGTCCTTTGATGATAAGAACTTTCTTAATAAGGACACATTTCTTAAGGATCTCTTCAAAGGTTGTACAACATTAGATTTGAACTCGGCTCATTAGTTCTTTGTTAATATTTTCCACAAACATGGTAACCAATAATTTTTCAGGAATGTGGTAAGGAAATTTTATCACCAAACCTCGCCATCTCTGGTAGAACAAGGTGAGTGTTTCACCTTATTATTGTTTGGTTGTTCTCAATGTTGCAAGGGTGAAATCATTTTTAATGTTAAAGGAAAAATTATTGATGAATTTGTCGGCTATTTCACCCCTTGTTCATATTCCTAGAGGAAGGTGTGCAAACCAATCTAGAGCTGGCCCTCTAAGGATTCACAAAAATAGTCTCATCAAATAGGTCGGATCATATGAGACTTCCATACATGATGTGTTGAATTCTCGAATGTGTTATATTGGATCTCCTATCTCCTTGTATTTAGTTAAAGGTGGTGTTATAAAATGAGGGGGAAAGGGTGGCATGTAGAGATTTTGGTCAAATGGAAAGGGGCATAGTTCATCCATGAAATAGGTCTTCTTGTTGGTCCCCAATTGTATGTTTGTCATATGTTGCTGAAGGGTCTATAATTTTTGTATAAAGAAGTCTGCAAGAGATAATTCTACATTGTTTTGATTTGGTGTCATGATGTTAGCATTAGGGTCATAAGTTGGATTAGGATTGATGTTTGGTGATGTGGGACCTTGGTTGCCATATTTATTTGTCTTGTTTTGATTTGGAATAAAATTGGAATTTAGGTTTATTCCAAAGGTCATATTTGCATGTGGTATGGTGTTTTAGAATTGAGGTGTATACCCTTGATTTGTACTTTGGTTTTGAAAATTAGGTCCTTGATTGATGTTTTGTGATGAAGAAATTGTCCCTTGATTAGTATTTTGAAATGAAGATATAGGTCCTTTATTGATATTTTGTGTTGAAGGAATGGTTCCTTGGTTAGAAGTTTGGAATGATGGAAGGGACCCTTGATTCACATTTTGGAGTGATGGGATAGATCCTTGATTATTTTTTTTCTTTAGGATTTTTTGTGAGACAATGTGAACCTTTCTAGGTTAACTTGATGGAGGTATACTTTGAAATTGAAATAAGGATCCTTGATTTTTGTTTTGAAGTGTAGGAACAGGACCTTGGTTCTCATCTTGAGTCAAAGGTTTAGGACCTTGTGAAGTGGAACCTTGATGTGTGTTTTGAAAATGGGGGTTTGTAAAGGTCTTACCCATGGAATTGGAGGAGCTTCCAAGTGTAAAAGTTTGTCCTTGTGTAGTGGTATGGGTTCCCAAATGTTGGGATGCTTGGGATATACGTGGTAGTGGTACTCATGTGTGATGTTTTCCCAAGGGGTATGTTTGATTTTTGTTGTGATGAAGGCATGCCAAGGGAAAATGGATTTTCAGTTTCCTCTTCCACAAGGGTTGACACATCAAAACCTTGAGGAAGCTTGGCACCCTTTTTAGCTAGTGCATAGAATTTTTTTTAGGGTTAGCACTAACAAGTTGATCAACCATGCTTAAAATTATTGGATCTTGATAAGCTCTTTCAATTTCTTGAGGAGTCAATTGTTTGTTGAATTATTCTAGGCTCATGTCTTCTCACATGTTGGTTTGGTTTCCTTATGATTTATCTCTTATAGGTGTAGAATGATTTGAGTTTGTTCCAAGGGCAGTGTCATGAAAAGGGTCACTTGAATAATCCATGTCCTTTTTTTTTGATTTTGACCTCATTTCAACCATGTGAGACTTTTGCAAGCTGAGGGATAATACAAGATGTAAATGAGAGTAAACTATATTTTTAGATTTTAGGATATGAAAATGCAATGATGCTAAGCCAAGGATGATAATGCAAGGATGATAATGACCAAAGGATGGGGATAATGAATTCTAAGGGATGCTAAAATCTGATTGATGATAAAATTAAGTGACATGGTGACTAGATGATGCTAATTGAAGATCAAGGTAGTGATGCAATTGAAATTAAGCTATGTTTTTTTCATTTTTGGAGTATAAGGATGCAAAGTGAAATATAAGTAATATGAGTCTAAATGAGGGCAAGGAAATGCAAAGGAATGCTAAAATTTTAAAATAAGGATGGAAATCAAGCTGATGTGAACCCAAGGCAATAAATTCCAAATGTCATTGACCATATGAGAACAACCAAGACTAGGGCACAAGACTAAGACCCAAACTTGACAAGGTGATAATGACAGGACAATAGTCAATAATAAATAGAATATGTAACCAATAATTTTCAAAAGCTCAAAGGTCTCCCTATGTTCAAAATCTAAAGGTCCAAATGCAACCTAAGGGTGAAATTCTAATTGGTGCAATGCAAAGGATGAAGGAATGCAACCTATAATACAATGTATTTGTAATGGGAGTATAATGAGCTGCAAGTCTCTAGTTTATTAGCCAGAGGTCACTGTGAAATTGTTTTGGTCGGGTTTTAGACATAGATTTTAGAAGTTTTTGTTTAACAAACTGTTGCGGCTCTATTTTCAGAAAATATGTCATACAATTATAGTTCAAATTATCAAATGCAGCTCTGGTTATCAAATATGGCTCTGTCCCTAGCAAATACAGTTTAGGCAGATGATTGCAGTTATCTAGTTCTCAGTTGTGGTTCACAATAATAGTTGCAGCTCTGTGTTTGATAGTTATTGTTTTCTAGAATGTCTCTTTGACAATTTTGAGGTTTTTGAAATGGTTTCGATCTAGATTTTGATTGTTTCTAATGAGATATGATTGGAAAACACAAAATATAGTATCACACAATTTTTTTTTGTTTGGTTTGATGTGAAAAATGTTTGATTTTAAGAAAAAAATCACAAATCCTATGGTTGGAAAGAACAATATTCGTTGGGATCCCACTTGGATTTCTCCAACCATGCTTATTTAGAGTGTATAGCCTAGGAACTTGGTAGCACTAGCTCCCCCTTACTTGACACTCACTTCTCGAGCATACCAAGTTCCAAATTCCCCAAAGAGGAATTTTATATCTCTACAAAGAACCATGAAAATGGGGGACGACTTCAAAGGTCTAACCTCCTGCACCAACAATAGAAGGATTTTGGCTGCTAAAAACAAGAGGTGTCTAGTAAGGGCATCCAGTTGGGGGGTGTCATGATAAACTCCCTCAAGAGGTCTCCCAACCCTTAGAACAAGGGATTTTCACATCATAAAGATACTAGGGGAAAGCTATCACACACCACTTCTCATTGATTGCAAACTTTCCTTGCAATCACAAATTTATATAGCGATTCAAAAGGACTTGTATTTAGCCCATTACCACTTGGGTTGTTCCCTTGGGGTAAGTAATTTTTCCCACCAAGATAGGCCCTCTAATGGGTAAACAAAAAAATAGATGGGTCTAGCTTTCTGATCATCGAGTTTGCACAAGGTGAGAGCATAATACCTACCATCCTTCAAACACTAAAACATTGATTCATAACCCACTAGTTAAATCTATGTGAGAGAAGACAATTGTTCTTTTTAAAGCACCAATAGAAATGTTATCTAATCTAAAGCAAACAAGATTGTGGTTTCAAAATAATGTCTTGGACACATGAAAAACTACAAAACCACGTATTAGTAGTTTCACAAAAGATGTCTTGGACCAAAGAAAAGCTACAAAAACCATGTTAGCACAATAGGTTAAGAGCTAAGTAAAACTCACAAATGAACACCTAAACTAGATTAACAAATGAAGAAACTAGACTATCTTAAAAATTAAAGAAACTAAGCTAAGAGCTTGATATTTTTTTTGCTTCAAAAGAAGCAGTTTTGGAGCTCCACTTTCAAAGCCACACATTGCAAACAGGAGATCAGTTACTTGAAAATACTAGTCTAATGAAAAAAACCAAAAGAAAGATAGAGAAAGCACAAAACCAAAAATCTGTATGTAGAAGAAAAATGCATCGTTCCATGCAATGATTGCATCGCTGCATTGTGTCACACAAAAGTGATTGCATCACACATTCAAATTCAAATTTTACCACCCATCATGTCTTCGAAAGATGCGTCGCTTCTCCTTAAATGCATCGCTGCGTATATCAAATGCATCACATCCTGGAAAATGTGTTGCTACATTCAACAATTGGATCATTCTGTACCCAAAATCTACAAAAACAAGCAAGAAACCATATGAAAAATCTGCAAACTAGTGTTCATATCGGGTTGACCAATGTAAGATGGGGTTATATGAATCTTAGCCTAGAATAAGTGACATCCAACACTTCTAAGCTACAAACCACACCTAAACAAGAGAAAATGAATAATGGAGAGAAATCAAGAATGTAAAACATAAAATAAAGTACTCCCCATCATGGTTCATTACTTGTCTTGCTCTCCTATATCTCATTATGAAACTTTTCCCTAAGATTTCAAATTAGACTTGTGAAAATACCTACAAATAGTAAGTAGAAGGTTGGAGATAATTAGCTATTAACTTTAAAATAGACGAGAATGGTCTCTTTTATGGACAACCATTTGAATGTATGACCCAGAGCGATCCTCTAGAAATATTTCAAGATTTATGGATGAGGATGGATGAGAGGGAGTTTAGAAAATGAAAGGCCAAGATCAAACTTCTAGAAAGATGCCAAGATCGACGATTGAGAATTGATGCAACCAGAATATGTCATTCATGGAAGAGATATGACACCGACGGCTATGATGCCGACGACTATGGTAGAAATGAAGGCTTATGATAGATACGACTATGACATAAATAAAGGCCATTAACAGGGCATCTTTGACCAAAAGGGAGGGATAAATAATTTATTTTAAATTATTTATTCAAAAATGGAGAAAATGGACAAGTGGAAAATAAAATTCGTTCAAATTATTTATTTGGAGGAAAATGAAAATGATCATTTAATTAGATCAATCAATTTAATTAAATGGGAGGGATGAAAATTAAGCATTAAATAATTAATTATTTAAAGGGGAGAGGAATGATACATAATTAAATAATCTTGTCGGTTATTTAATTATAGAAAAATGGGAAGGTCAAATAACTATTATTATTACCTAACTATAGACAAATGGTAAATAATTAAATAAATAATAATTTATTTGATCATTGAAGAAAGGGAGTGTTAGTGACGTAATTAATTAGTTTAAATGATCAGGATAGAATAAATATTAGAAATTGAATTAATTAAATGATTATAATTATTTAATTAATAGAGGAATATGATCAAGCATAATTAAATAATTAAAATTATTGAATTATTAGAGGATGACGACTAGGGAAAAATGTTGTTCACAGACCTAGGATATTTTTCTGTGTCTTCAATTCACATTACTTTTGCAGTCCTTTGCCTTATGACCAATTTTTTTTATAGGAAAAACAAATACCATTAAAGGATAAATACCTTTTAGCATCATATCATTTGACAAGAATTTTGTTCAGAATTGCTTCTTCACTCCTTGATTTTTCTATTTTTGTACCACATCTTCTTAGTGGATTGCTGCACTTTAAAACTCTGAATTTCCTCAAACCCTAAACCACTCCTATCCATTTCTAGTCTTTGAGCTGTAATCAATTCATCAAGCATCATCGAGATTATCTTAATTTTTTCTTCAAAACTTCTTGCCTTTTCTAGACTAGATCTTAATATTTCTACTTCTTCAAACTTTATCCATTCATCTGTCTTCCTTTGAATTTAATTTCCTAGCATTATTCAGTTATTTTCTTCCCATCCAATTTTTGCAGTAGGCTAGAGATGATTTCTTCTCCTTCAGTCAACAAATCACATGCTTCCATACTTTTACTTTGTAGCTTTTCAATGTACTCATTTGATTCTATCAACCTCTCATTTAGAGCTTCCATTTCTTTTGAATATTCGGCAGAGACCACTTTCGTAGGAAAAAATTTATCATACTCAAATTACGAGACCTTCTTCAAGCTGTTAGGCTTCTTTGGAGGAACCAAGTTTTGATACCTATTGTTGAACATATAGAATACTAAGAGGGGGGTGAATCAATATTCCATAAAACCATATTAAAATCCACTTAAACATTATCACAATTATGATTGAATCAACAAGAGAGAACCTAGAAACAATTCAATGCAACCATACACATGAACACCAAGGTTTTTTATGTGGAAAACCCAAAATGGGGAAACCCACGATGAGGGTTAACTCACAATATATTATATTCAAATACAAAATATTATAGGGCTCACTACCAAGACTCATTGTCCTTAAAAGGCTCACTACCTAAGTACAAAAGATGGCTAACCGTCGAGATTCAATTATAATGGTTCACTACAAAAAGATTGAACTGATGGGATACACCTTCAATGTGCAAGGTTCAGTTCCACTGAAGCTCAAAATAAGAAGTACTATCTCACACAACATTTTTTCAACAAAACTGTACTAATCACAACTGATAAAGCATTTAGGTTATGATCTTCTCCTCTACTTGCATTCAATTCTCTTTCTTTCTCTCATACACACATCCCACTACACACACATCTCTCTTCTATCTTTCATCTTATATATATACATCTTATCCATGAATTAGGTTGGCCTAATTAGATGAACAAAAAAATAATCAATCTTCATCGTCAACAACATATAAGATTTAAATATTTTATCCACGTAGTGCATTATACCAAGTAGGCTATCATCCATAACACATAACTAGTCTTCATAATATATTGCATTTTCTGATTCGGCCAAGCCTAGAACATAATTCTCCAAACCAACAATTAATCCTCAAGGAAAAAATCTTTTGGATCTAAGAGAATATTATGTTCCCATCATACTACCAGAAAAGAGACTATAAAAAAAACCACAGTATAGGAATGTTTACTCTAGTAGAATGCAAAGTCTCCCACACAGTATGCTAAATACAAAGCAATAGCAAGATACAGAGTTAAACTTTGTCAAAGATAACTTTCTTCTCATAACAAAATATGTCTCAAGATCCAAGATATAGCTATCTGAATGAGTCAAGAAAACATGGTTAATAGATTAGAGTCATATCAGATCTTGCAGTGAATTTTGGACTCAATAACTAACACATTGATCGATCATAAAAGGGTATTACCGACAGAGAACAACTTCTTGTAAACCAAGAAGACTTCCCATATAGTTATCACCATGCTGACATCAGTGACAACATAGGAACAACCAACACAACCATCCATAATTCATGCTCATATTGCAAATATTTCAATGCAACAAACCCGTACTTTTTGCCTTGAATTCCTTCTTATAGAAATTAAGGAGCAAACAAGCTTCAAGCCAAATAGTACACATGTCCCTTTTCCATTGGAAAAATACAAAATATTCCCCTTGCAGTTAGTTATATTTGTATTTTCATATGGAGGGAAATATTATGTGAGATAAAAAAAAAATTCATTTGAAGATGAAGATCTCACCCCACCTTCCAAAAGGCATCTTTAAGCTGATGTAGCAATATCCATGTGCTTAAAATTATACCCACCTACTCAAACATAAAGTGAAATAAAAGAATAAAGTGTAAAAGGCAGAAGAGACAAAAGTCTTATCCACGTCTGCAACCTTGTGATCAAATTCAAATTGGGAAGAAGACAATATTTTATCCATACTTCATCAACAACCTAATCTATACTAGTTATAGGTGATGCATTGTATTTCTCCCATTTGTTTCTCACCATATTTGTAGACTTAAGACCAATATTTCTCACCATCCCACCACTACAACTCAATCCTCAAGAACATCTAAATATTTATCTTTCTAGGCTTGAAATTCTTCTTCTGTAGGCCAATCAAATGTAATGATATCATCATCCTTTTTCCTGTAAGGACCATATTGTATTACAACTTGATTTTCCTCCTTATCAAACTCTTCCAAAGTAACTCCAACTTGAGCAAGCATATCCATATTCTTCTTTAACATGCCCATATTATTTTCCTTACAAATCTTGGCCACTTGATTTGATAATCTCATTGGCCTCTTGTTTCCACTCATGAAGGGACTTGATATTACCATCATTCTTTAGTAAATCAGGTAATAGGCCATGATTCATCTCATGAAAATTCTTCACCAATTCCCTTATCTTAGCCTCTAAAGGTTCAACCTTTCCCTGGAACTCTTGGATTCCAATCATATTTCTAAGGGTTGGTTTAATATTCTTAGGTCCATTGATATCATGCTTGGCCCCATAGCCATTATTCTTGTCCTACATCCTAGGGATTGATGTCTCCATAAGTGGAATATCTACCTCCTTGTCAATTTCAAAATTGTTTATTGCATTCACCATTGAGTAATTAGCATGAATGCTAATTAACCTTTTATCCACTCCTCTATTCAAATTTTCCAAAAGCATAGTCACAATCTTCAAGTTGCTATCAAGAATGTCTTTATCCTACTGGTTGACCTTTTCTTCAAGCACTTTCATCTTTTGGAGTAGTTCTTCTTTGATGATGTCTTTTTATTGTGCTGTATCTGAAGTACTTGGTCCCTCCACAACAATGGGCACAATTCCCATTTTGTAGGGCACAATTTCCCATGAAGAACTCATAGGAGGTGTGTGGTAGAAATTGTTGGCTCTTGAGAGGTATAGGGAGAAATAGTATCAGTTTCCCTTGGCTCATTTGATTGTAAATTTTTTAGTTTCTCCTTTAATAATTCTAATTCAGTATGTAATTGCATTGTTTGTTGTTGGTTCTTTCCATAATCAACCAATAATTCATTATAATTTTTTCTATAACTTTCTTTCTCAATAGTTATTGAATCCACTATTGCTTTTGTGAATTGAGCAACATTGACTGACATTGTTGCAGCCTCAATTGATGTAGTATCAAAAAATCTTTTTATAATTAATCCCCCTGTAATCTGCAGCAAGCTTTGCAATGCCTAGCTTCTTGGTATTGGGGGCTAGGCCCAGGTGGCCAACGCGTCTCACTGCTCACTGAATATAGATCCTTGCAGTGCAATTGCAACTTCTTACTCTGAATTGTAGAGAGGTCTATCATAACTCTTTATTGTATCAAATGCAATGGTAGAAGAAAAGTCCCATTTGGGCAATAAAATAATTCCACTTTTTCTTACCAATTCTCTACCTTCCTCAGTAGTTATTTCTTGATATGTCTCTTTCATTTCTTTTATTACCTAGCCTTGGATGACTGCATTAGGTAGCTCAAGATGGAGACTCCTCTATTCTGCAATATTATTTAAATATTCATCCTTCTTTGCCCTCCAAACAAATTCCATGAAGGCTTTGGACTTCACAAAAGAATCATTATCCATAAATTTTGTGCATGCTTCTTCTCTAACATTATTTTGGCTATTTAAGCTAGTGATGTTAGCCTTGATTAATCTCAAACCAATATGTTGTGGAAAAATATCCCTGGGTGGAGAAGGCATCCCTTGTTGCATTTCTTCTTATGTTACCAAGATCTCTTCCTCATAATACTCTTCATAATCCACCAAGCTAGCAGATTGAACCTTTTGCTTCTTCATAGGAGGCTCTCTTGGTGGTGATTATTTTCTTGGTGGAGAGTCAATATCAATAAATACAAATCCTATTGACCTATGGGAGATGGTGATGAAATTTGTGGCACTGGTGAAGGACTTCTTTGCTTCTCTGGTTGAGAAGAGGGAGAAGTTGTATCATTTTACCTTCACCTTATTCTTGTTCCTTCTAAAAACAATGAATTTCATTTCCTCAAGGGGCTGGTGAGCTAGCCAGTCTTCCATTATAGGGGTTTCCCCTGTTGGATCTCAAAAATGTAGGTTACAAATACTAAGAGGATGCTAGGCTCTATGGTCAAAATTGCAATGTTCTTGAACCAACAAATGGAGGTAACCTATTCGATTGATAACTCCCTGCACTTTAGTCTCTGCTTGAGCTAGGTGGGTAGACCTTTGTGATGGTGTAGATTAGACGAATGTGTCGATTGATGGATCTACCCATGGTGGCAAGTGGTGTGGGATAGATAAAATCTTTTTAACTACTCCTACTCTTAATATTGAATTTGAAATGTGAATATTTGAACAAGATTGTATGGAATTAAAATGAAATTGGTATGACCAGTGCTTGTTGGGTTAATGGATTCAAGAGGTGAATGATATGTGACCTACCTATTGGCTATAGTTCTAATTTTTTGGCACTTATACTTGTTTACACCTTGTATAAACGTCCAGGAATGTGATTGATAGAATCTACTTATTGATCCAAATGACCTTTTCCTAATTACTGTGATTAATCAAAAGAATTTATCCTTCCTCAAAAGAGCCAGTTAACTGAACCACACAAGAACAACAAAAGTTCCTTGATAAATTGAAAATATCCTTGATATATCAATTTAAATAATAAGGAAATGTCAACCTTAGAGACAATCTGATAATCTTATCAACTACCTAACTCTTCTTACTAATCCAAATGTTACTTCCAAGCTACTATAACCAATCAAAAGGATTTTAATTCTTTAATAGAAACCAATTAAATTTATCACACAAAAACATCAAGTGTGTCGTGATGAAACTGAAATATCAACTTGGATACACAGATTCAAATAACAAAGAAATAATAATGTGGAGACAATTAGATAATTACTGAATTAAACAAACAATAGACACCAAATATTTTTCCAACAAATTAAAACTTCTTCTCCATTATGTATATCTTCAAATAGTATGCATTATGACAAAGTTCCTGAATAGATGAGAAATATTTTGTAATCTATCTTCTTACTATGCCTACTCTAAAATAAAAGTGTTGTGATGACCCTTTCAATCATCAAGAGTTCAACATAAATATCAATATCATGAAGGGGACATGCCTCTTCATAAAATTCTTTTGAGATTAACAACAATTAAACAAAAAGATTAAGCTCTAGTTAACCATAGATGGAATTTTATCATGTGATCTAGGTAATCATATCTCCCATGAGTATCAACATCTTCTACAACATTCCTTGCAGCTATCTCCATGATTACCATCTTCTCAATGTGCTTGCAAGTATCATCTAGAGTTGAGTCCTAATTCCTAGCCGCTTCCAAATATTTTTGCAATATCGACCTGCACTGCTTTATCCATCCATCCCTATACTTTTTCTCTCCTCCTTCTTTGAACAACATAAGAAATACCTCTTTTGCAACATCCATGAGTTCCTTTGTATCTTCTTGAAGCTCATCATGATACTCTTTGTATTTCCTCTGAATATCCTTAGTAGCTATTATATTTCCACTGTCAAAAAGATATTTCTTTTGTGCTTCTTAAATATTTTCCTGAATTTAGTCACTCACCCTTTTATGCTCTTGAACTACAACATGAATCTAGGAATGAGTTCCCCATAAATTGCTCATCCAGATCATCAAGTTAGTGTGCCTTTTCTATAGTACTAAAGAGAGTGCCTCATATCTTGCCTTGGCCACATGTGCTTCCTTTTATTTTCCTTTTGACTGAGAGCTCTCCCCCTGTGTCAATAACTTAGTGTCCTTCATAAATTCATTTTCTCTCAATACTCTTTCATTACTATTCTTATGCATATCCCTCTCTTTTATCAAAATTTGAATTTGTGCTTTATTCAGCTTGGCCACATTGATGCTAATGTTAGTTGTAGCTATAGGATCAACTTCACCCACCTTCAGTGTCATCACATGTCCAAATTCCTTTTCTATGTCTATGATCACAGACTTCTTGTGTGGAGGATATAGAGCCCAAATCAAGAGAGAATTCTCATCAAGATTATATTTTGATCCTGTGTACACTTTTGTGACTCATTTAGGGCTGAGTTTCTGAGTAGCAATACTATTATGCAAAAAAATGTCAAAAACAAGAGCTGAATTTAAATCCATGCCAAGAAAGATCATCACACTAGATTCTTCCAACAATTTCCTTCAATTCTCTGGAGTCATATCTCTGATCTCATTATCCACCTCTAGCCTCAAAGTATTCAACAAATGGGTCTCATTTCTTGGTGTGACACTTGGGACAGAGTCTCTTATTACTCTCCCCTTTTGTTTGTACAAGAATGATCTGAATTCGGGTGATTTTATAAATTCATTATGAGAAACAAAAGATCTATAGGCCAACTGCCTTGTATTTGCATTAGAGCTTTCATCAACTTCTGGTTCTCTATTGGAGGGTTGATACTCTTCAATTCTGGTCTTAGAGATCCTGTCATTATGACCTTGACATTCCCTTTCACCAGTGGCTTCTTCACTTCCAAAGGATAACATTTTTCCTCTTCTATCTCTTTCAATTGCTGCTCAATCTTTGTGTTATATTCATCGATGGCTAATTCAACCTTCCTTTCCTCCATATTTCTAATTATATCATCTTTTGGGTAAGGTCTATGTTCATATCCACCCAAATTCAATTTATTTCTAGTAGCATCAATATAGCCTTTATGATCAAATCCCTTTTCTAGGGGTGGCTCTTTCCAAATTGAACTATAATAGTTTATCTAGAATTGAATCATACCCCTCCTTTGATAGCACTGTAAAATCCCCAAAGCATAGAGTACTTGGCATAAATGATTTTTTTCATAGGCACTTAAGTTCATAAGACTTGAGTAGTCCATTTGCCTAAAATTTCCAAGTATTCAATTCTATTTGGCATTGTTTTTGGAAAGAGAAAGGGTGTATCCTCAATACCATATATTCGGATCATGGTGACATCAATATAACAATACCAACCACCCCAATTATGCTCAATAGTCATAGGTCCACTGAAATATCTAGGCCTAATTTTTTTTTTGATCTCATCAGTTAAGGAATACTCACAGGGGTGATTAAAAAATCTATACAATGTTTTAACAAAGTGCTCCTCAAAAAGAACATAGTTAGAATTCAAGAACCTATTGTCCCAAATAGCAGTCCACAGTTGTATTGGCAATGGCTGGCCCTCCTTATTACATTGTGTAATTTTCAGTTCCTCAATCCACATCCCTATCTCTTGACCATAATATAATATCAAGTGCATAAGAATGGAATAATGTTTGAAATACAATGTAGGAGACCCATTTTTTATAGCCAGTAGTACCGAGTCAATCTCCTTGGCAATGCAAGAGGCATAACAAAATGTTCAGACATTATGGCATTTAACATATGTCGTAATCACCATTGGCCCTATCATCATGAATTCAAAAGCCTCCATCCGCAATACCTTACACACTGAGAGATATGTGTACTTCAATTAAGGTTTGAATAAATCAACATGAAAAATAGGCACATCATTATCCTCCAGTGGGGAAAGGTTTCCCTTTTTTCTGGGTTTATGCAATGGAAATCTCCACCCTTTGTAGGTTGTGTCCATTCTCCAATATTCCTTTTCCAACTCCTCATACACAATTGGTTCATCTCATGTGCTACTTAGGTTAAAAACCTTTGAGGTTGTAGTCTTGGACTCATAGATGAATGGATTTCCTTGTAAATCAAAAATATCTTTTAAGCTAGGGTTGTAATGCTTATCTAATAGTTTCATTAATTCTACATTCACAAATACATTCAGGATGACCAATTTTCCCAAATCAAGGTTCCATGGATTACATATTAGTTGGAACCTATTTCTTTGATGATAGTGAAACATAAACAATTCATATCCCCCAACAGAGGTCCAAACACCTCCTATATATTTACATTTATCCTCAAATTTTTCTATGTCAGCCCTCAATTGTGTGGACCTCTTAGCCCTTGGCCCTGACCTAGGCAATTGATCGATCAGGTCTTGGTTGAACTTCCTTTCTGTTCATTTAGGCTTGTCCCCTATTTCAATTCATTGTTTCTTGATTTTTCTTAGACTACCCTCACCTTGTTGCTTTCTACCTTTGGTCTTTCCAGAACTTGGGCCTTCCATTTTCAATTCTTTGAATTATAATTTTCTAATTTGTAGAGGAGTTTGTGGAATTACTTGTGAATTACCGATCACACTATGCTCCTTGAATTCTGCTCAGCCCTCTGTGCTCGCTTGTTGCAATTCCTGATTATTCCTTTTGTTTTTAATTTATGTTGATCATGAGTGTTCATATGGAGTTCATTCATGTGGTCATTAATGTCTGCCCCTAGAATTGAATGCAATGGTCTTCTTGAAATTTGAATTTTCAGAGTGACACAAAATATTGCACCGGTGAGAACCTCTTTATCTCAGGCCAAGTTATGTTTCTCATTTGGTGCCATCTTTGTTTATACACTTTTTATCAATCGTCAAGACATAATTGAATGTCTCTTTGATTTAAAATATCCCTTTAGTCCTCAAATCAATAGGACCATTTCGATAATTTTACCGATGCTATGCAATAGCATTTTCTATTTTTCTTTAGCTTATATCACTTTGGGGAGAAAATTGGAAAGTTCCATCGATGTTAAGATGGTCTAGTTTGCTCAAAAGTTTCTTCAGTCATCGCCCAGTGTGTTTCTGATAAGTATTGACCATTTTTTACTACCATCGGGCTGACATGACCTATCACCAAGAGAATGAGATGCTCCGTTGATGTGTTGTGGTCTCCCCGATGTGTTTCCTTTTACTACCTTTTCAACTTGGAAGGGTTGGTGAGACTTTCCCCAAAATTATTTTCATCAGAAAGACTTGAGTCTTTCAATCCAATCATACATGTCTCCACGATATGTTTCTTTCATTTCTTTTATGCATTCGACTGAATTGGCTAGAATCTCCCCTAGACTTCCTCCATTGGTATGACTTATGAGATCAGTGAGATCTAAGGAGTTCAAGCTGATGATATATGTCTCCCTGACACAACAAACTTTTAGTTTTATCGGTAGGAGTGTATGTGTCTTTCGCCGATGGAGTCCTCGTCGGTGTGACTTTTGAGCTCAGGATGAATTGATAATTTTTGTTCTCATGTCGATAGACATATATCGGTGGAACAATAGGCTCTGTCCCACTGATTATGAATTCGTGTTATCTTTGGGGCCTTTTGATCGTTGTGACCTAGCTCATGTCTCCTTGATATGTAGGAAACGTTTAAATGAAGGATCTGTGACATGTTGATCAAAAAGATATGTCTATGATCCCTCTAATAAGGAGCAATTATCTATAATACGAGAAGCATCTCTGCTATATTTTGGCCAGGCATGAAATGATTATGGATTTGAATGATGAAATGACAAATGATAATAAAAAATACAGATAAAGCTTGATGAAGAACTCAAAGGCACATAGATTAATTGTTTTTTGTGTTTTTCTCTGTCATGATCAAGGTAATATTAGTATGCAAAAGGCCATAATTATGGGACTATGGGATGGATCTTGTCACACAAATCTCTCTGATTTGTATTGATCACAACATTGATGTGGAATATATTTCTGTGGGGACTAGAAAATAAGGAGATGGATGTTGGTGAAAATGTGGAAGTTTTCCAGTCCTAACATCCCCCTCACCTTGTTCCTCTATAGCAATGGCCTTTCCCTTTTCTTGAATCAGTCTCTCACCTTGTAGGTTCCCAACCTCTATTTCAATTTTTTTGAAAATATATTCTATCCTTTGCATCTCATTTATAATTTCAACAAGAGCAGTGAATTATGGATTAAACCTTATTTCCGTTTGCAATTTATTAAAATCAATCCTTTTTTTTATTTTCTTTCCTCCTATTTTTGAAAATAAAAAATATTTCTAATCAAATCCTCAGGGAAATAGAAATTATGAATAAATTTTGAGCTTCTATTTCTTATTTTCAACCATGCCATTAATCCCTCAGGATCATGGTTTATTTTTGTTGCTCTTCTCATTCCTAAAGGCTTGAGTATGTCTTTAATCTTGTCCCATCCTCATTTTATCATTACAAAATAAATTAAAAAAATGTATGAAGGGAATAATGTTCCCTTTCCCTGATCCTTCAAGTGATTATTCTCCACATTCCTAACTTGTCATATCACCTCTAAAAATCCAATTCTCTTCGGCACATCCTTGGGCAACAGGTGGGGTGAAATAACTGTGCCATAAACTCTTAAAATAGTATAGGTAGGATAAGGGATAACATCCCCCCACAATTGTGATCAACACCTAGATCCCACATCCTTTCCTTAGGCCTCAAAAAATCATGCAAGGCTATAGGAATAATTGGAATGTTCATGATTAGCACTCTCCTCAACTTGGAGGAAAATAAGTTCTCAAACATGACATAATCAAATTTTCTATCATCTTTGTCAAGGACTGTAGTCCAACATTGAACAAGAAGCTCCAAGTTACCTTTCTTCTACTCCAATGTCATATCCTAACCAAAATAGGGGGCTCCTTTGTACAATAACATGTGCATAAACAATGAGTACCAAAAGAATCTAACTCCATCTTTACCCTTTTTCAATTCATCCATGCCCTCATGAATCCTTTATGCCAAGTACCCTCCATAATCATATAGTGTGCAATATGTGGGATATTGGATATGTCCTTCCATGTACATCTAGGCCATGGGCATGCCTATAACCGGGTCATAACCAATGATTTGGAATATAGCATAGAAATTCCTTTAAAATTAGGATAGAAAATAGTTAATTGGGTAGGGCTCTTTGTCAGATGGACCCAAGACTACCCTTCTACCATCCATAGATGCCAAATAATTCGGTAGTATTAAAATTTTAAAAATGTGCCTCACCTATATTTTCCCTAAGAGTTTTCTCATCAATAGGCACCAAATCCTCACTCCATTCAGTGAGCTTTAAGAATTTTGTAATCTCTTCTCTTGTTATCTTGACCATGCCCATCCCATCAAATGTCCTCATAGTCCTTGTGACTAGATCACAATTTCTAGCCACTACCTTCAGTAAGTCCATATCCATGTAGACATTTGGGACTATCAACTTTCCAAAATTTAAGTTCCATGGGTTGCCCACAGGAATACCACAATTCTTATTCCCAAACCAACAAATGAAAATTTTCCACCCAGTGTAGGGAAATGTGGCATCCTTGATAGCACTTTTCTTGTTTATTAGTCCTTCTATAATTTGTTTCCCTCTGAACAATAATTGACCCTTAGGTTTTTCAGAAGTTGAGGTTTTCAACTAATTTGTTAGGTCCTAGACTATAGATCTAACATGAGGTTTTGAACCAAATACTTTGTCCTTAGACGAAGACACTTTTACTTTTGGGGCCATGATTCTAGGGTTTTTGCAAACTAGGGTTCCTTTTAGAAAAATAGAAACTTATAGCTTAGGCAAGGGTTTGACTTAAAAATAACAAGACCAAACAAGCTAATTGCTTTAAATTTATGTCAAACCTTAAAATAAATTCATAAACAAGAGAACCCTAATGAATAATTGATTGAGCGAGCACAATTAGACAAGTTCTAAGCAATTTTCAAAGAAAGGAAGTGATTTTACTTACTGGTTTGAAAAACACTTGAAAACCCTAATTTTTTCATCAAACAAGCCTAAAAATCATAGCATGAACTCCTTGAATGCATAGAATGCCTTTAACAATATTCAATTATGCTTTAAAATGAGTTTTAATGGCTTTAAAACCTTCCAATTCAGTAGCTCTATGCCTTGTCCACCATTATGGTTCACTTGCATGGACCAAAACAACTCATTCACCTTCAATCTCAACTTTGAATACTGGGTTGAAAAAGTTGTTTGTAGACCTCTACTCCCATCGACCAATGAAAAACTAGTCATGTGGACCCATCCTCCAAGTCATTTGTGGGCTCCACAATGGATGAGAAAGATTAAAAGATATTTTTTACTTTTGTAACACATGCTTAAAATTCCCTTTAATAGCATAGACTTTACCATCCATAACCCTACATTGAAATATTTCATTAAAATTTCATCCTTTATAATGTTCTTTCAACCTCTCTAATCTATCCACATGGCACTCTCCTGCTTCCCCATTGAGAGAAGGGAGATAGAGGTGGGTCCCTCGTGGGCTGGTGAGGAAGGGTTCATATTCAACCACATCACCCTATCTCGACCGTCGATCTCACTCAAATAGAGTGTATATTGCCTTTGAGTTTGTAGCCCAATAGGTCCCATTGACAAAAGGATAGGTGTCATCCGCCTGCTAGCGTGTGGTATTATTTTAATGCATATTAAAATAAAGAGGGGGCATGAGAAACAACCTAGATGTAACCAAATCATCTTCTATCCACCATTGATTTATTATAACCTGTCATCAAATGGCTTATGAAAGATGTTGGGCCCCACTACTACATAGGGTGTGTGATGCTCACCTGCCAACCCGTGAGATTATTTTAATGGGAAATAAAACCCGATGGGGGAATGGGGAGCAATCAAGATTTGGTTATTTTAATCCTATGGGATGAATGGGAGCCAATAGGAAGCAGACAATGGGACCTGCCAAGCATAACAAAGGATTTTAATAAGCACATGCACTTATTACATCATTTAAAAGGGGCTGCCTACCTAGGTTTATAGCATGAATGATATTGAGTGAATATTAAAACCCAAACTTAGGGAAAGAACAATAATTAACGAATTTTTTGACCGACATAAGAAAAGGAAATATTTATAAATTTTCTACGGATAGCAACCGAGAGCACTAGGCTCAAGGGTTCAGTGAGTAAACTGACGTAAAGACATAAGGTATGACTTAAGAGACCAAGAATGGGTAAAATATGGTCAACTTCGAATTAGAATGTAGGTGAAACGAAAAGACACCTACAGTTTTTTATAGCGTTTAGAACACAAATAAACCCTAGAACATAAGAACAACCAGAATCCTAAGCCTTATGACATTCCAAATAAATAGAACACCTAGATTAGAAAGACAACCAAATTTAAGCATCCTTTGGGATTCATACTATAACCTATTTGATAAAACATATAGGAAATTTTGTAAATATATAGGAAATTTTGTAATTTTTCTCTGTAATAACAAAAGATGACTCAAATAATCAAGTGTATTTCTTTAATTTTGAATATAATATCGACCTATCTTGCTCTCTAGTATTGTATTCACTATCTTTTCACTCAAAATAATCAATGATTATTTATAAGTTATCATATAACATCATGTGTTTATGTTATGGATGTTGAATTGTTAGCTTATGTTCAAGGAATGAATTAATATTCATTTCAAATATTTATCAAATATTGTGTGAATGGAAATGCAATAGGAATTTATAAGTAGTGTGATAAGTGTTGTTATTTAAAAATGATACAGAATCATATATCAAGTTCAATACCATGGAATACAATATAAAATATACAATATCACAATTTCACATAATACAATATAAAATATCATCAACTACAGTTTGGAATATGGTTCATGAAGTGCAATGATTCACAATTTCATGGAATACAATATAAAATATCATCCATTGCAGTTTGGAAAATGATTCATGAAGTGAAAAATAAATACCTAAAAGTTGCTAATTCACTTCCATTTCCCAAATGGAGCTAGGCTCCTGAAATTGACGTTCAACTTGAGATAAAGTAAAAGAGTCATCTTTATTTTGAGTTTGGTCTTCATTTTCTTCAGCTTGCATCTCAAATTCAACATTCATTGTGTCACTATCATTTGTCCCACTACCACTACCAATGCCACCAGTACTAGCGTTTGGAATTGGAGTGTTGTAAAACCCTCTTCTTTCACATATGGACCTCTAGATTGTGAGTTCCCTTTCAAAATGATTTTTTTTGACATTATACATAGTTCCTTTCATCCTTAATAAATTTTCCAAATTCTTGTCTAGTTTGTTTCTTAACTTTAATTTCAAAAATGCCAATGAATTGAAAACTCTCTCATCCTCCACCGACCCTAATATCATTGTTTGACATAAATCAGCAAGTTTGAAATATTTTGATATTGAACTACACAATATTTTACTCTAACCTAGAAGTTTTTCCAAACCTTTTTTATTGATCCTAGTTCAAAGGACTTCTCCATGCCCATGGAATCAAACTGGTCCATCATACTTCTTGCAAAATTTTTAAATTGTTGTCTAAGCTTATCTACATTTATAATTCCTTCTATTGTCTTCTCATTGTATGTTACACTTTTTGAAAAGTGTTCAATCAAGATATTTACTTTACCATGAAAATGTTTTGGTCTATCTTGGTTTACCCAGAATTAAGGGTACAGAATACCCATGGCTTCAAGTATTTCATGTCAAGGGAATCTATCATAAATCTCTAGGGAAAGAAATTTTGCAATTTCCTTCAAATTATCACTAATAGATTTAACAATGTCATTAAAATATTCCTTTCTAACAAGTACTTCTCTGATAGAGTGTCTGGTTTTCATACAATGGTACATTAGTATCTCAAATCCACATACACAGATACATAAGTTCCCACTTCAATTAAACTATAAATAATTATCAAGCTTATTCAAATCTATAATTTTCTACTAGATGAAATAATTTGGGCTTTCTTTTATTAGATCTAGATATAGATGATTGAGGTCCATGCATGTATGTCTATGTAGTTTGGCATATTCATAAATATACATAGTTCTATCTTTGGATTTCTTCACAATATTGTTCATTTCATCCAACATGGGGAGAAGACTAGATAAAGTCAAGAGTGTCTCTATATCACTTAACCTATGTAAGAGGTTAGGAGCTTTATCTATTGTGTTGTGATGCTCGTACATTACTCCAATCAAGGATTGATATTCTGAAAGAACTTGTTGCACTGGTCCATGTAGGGAGATCCATCTAGTATCAACATCCTTGAGAAGCTTGTTTCCTACTGTTATTCCCTTAACAAAATTTTGAAACTCCGTGAAACATTTGGGACTTTGGTAGAAGTATGCATAGAGCTCACAGACTAGATTTTCAACTTTTGATACTATAGGAAACCTTTTTACAATTCTGAATGCTAAAATTCATTTTGTGGGACATGCAGTGAATTCCAAGAATGTATGGTGCACAAGTAGTTTGTAATTTTATGCAAAAAACCGCTTTTGTGACCTTGCATCATTGCAACTCCATCAACTCCTGCACACACCAACTTTTTGGTAATTGTCAAGTCATCCATACATTCAATTTCATTCAAATATTTCTTGACTAGTTCAAATAGATTTTTCAATATTGAGTTGTTCATTTTATGAACATAGGGAAGATGATCTTGGAGGACATGTTGTTTTATAGTATACACATGCATACAAACCCAAGAAGTATTATCTACCACAATAACTTCATCTAAAAATAATGCAATGAAGTTTGACTCTTTTACTTTCTCCTTTAAATATTTCTTTTCCAATAAAACAAGATAGTTTTCCCATTCCCATCCAATGTTTACTAACCAATGTGAGCTAGGAAAGTGAGGAAAACCCATAAAAGATAATAAATTAAAATATTTTGTGTAGTCTATCATAGGATGCCTTCTGGACAAAATATGAAAAAAAACACTCATCTGAACATTTTTCAACAAATGTGCTCCTTCCATTTCTTTTCTAAATTGAGCCTCAATTGTATCTCGACATGCAAAAAGCTTCAAAATTATTTTCTTATGCTCTTCATATTCCATGGAATAATTAACATGAAAACACTCTTCCTTTGATTTTCATCATACGACTGATTGTTCCTTTCCGTTTATGATTTTTTTTCATAAATGCTACCGATATGATTTTCTATAGTGTCAAGCTTTAGCTGCAACTTCTTGTCTCTTTTAAATTTCCAACTACAAACCATACACATGCATTATGTTGCAGTTTCATCTTTGTTTGCTTTCTCCACTGGTACAATGAATGGGTAGTTTGACAACCAACCAAGAAAAAAAGTCCTTGTCATTTCCCACTCACACCCCACTTTTGATTTTCCTTTTCTTTTCTTTCTACCAACATCATTCAAGTCAATTATCTTATTTTGGCTAACCAGGGTATCCCTTGGAACATCTTCTGCAGTATTTCCATACTCTTTTGACTCATTTAACATTGATGAAAGTCTCACCTTGACCTTCCGATGGCACCAGTGGTGAGGTATTGTGAATGCCTTCTTCATTAATATTTTGTGTAAGAGTTGATGATGTAGCTCCATCTTGATCTAATGGATTGGAAGCATTGCCAATTCCAAAGTAAGATTGTATGGTAACTCTATGTTTTGGGTGTTTTGATGGCCTCCTAGTCCCTTCACCACCCTAAGGATTCTTACCCTTGTTGCACTTTCTTCTCAACATATTGATCTCTCACTTTGAATAAAAGTTGGAAAAAATGTCTTCTTGTTTAAGAAGGATGAAAAACATAGATCCCATTCCCCACTCAATATCATCTTTAATATTGAAGAAAGAATGGAAAAGAGATAAATAAATCTTATAACACTATGAAGAAATGATCACTCACCTTTAAGTTTAGGTTTTCACTAAATTGTTATTCATTAATGCAATAATGCTTGTGTTTTAAGTTTGTAACTTGCCTACAATCAACTTCGAGGTTCCAAGTCTAACTTTTGAATCTAGAGCTCACAGTTTCAGAGTTGAACAAAATGTGTAAGAATAAATGATAGTTTCGATTGTATTTATATCAATCCATATTTGGAAAATTCCACAAGATTTTTAAATGGACGTATATTAAAAATTTGGAAAATATCATGTGATTATACAATGATACGTTGTAATTTTCAAGGTGATTATGGCCATACGATTAGCATGGAGGTGTCACAACAATTGGAAAAATGTGTCCTCAAATGTAATTATTTTTTAATGTGATTGGCGAAATGGGTCCTCATAAGAAACTATTTATAAATTTTAGTTGGTGAAATGGGTCATCACAAGAAACTATTTTTAAAATTTAATTGGTGAAATGGGTCCTGATACAATGTTTTTTTTAATAGTATTGGCGAATATGTAGGTGTTTTATTACATGCATCCAAGATTCTAGGAGAAATTATTAATCGGTCCATTTGATACATGTAGTTTATTATGGTGACTTTATTACTTAAATATGCCTCATAAAAAAATCGATGGTGAATGGACATGCATTGGACCGATAATTCATAAAATCTAGATGATTTGGCTAGCTTGTTGGGTGTGATTAATTCACCAATTTTGACTTGGTCGATATCTAAAATTCACCAATTGGTGAAGATTCACCACTAAAGTTTTCCCCACCTACCATCTTCAACCATATCTCTATCAAAATGATGCTATACATCAATGTACTTGGTCCTAGCATGAAATGTCGGGTTCTTGGCTAAACATATTGCACTTTGATTGTCACAATAAATTGTCACTACACCTTGTTTTATTCCAATATTTGAACATAACCTCTTAAGAAAAATGGCTTATTTACAAGCATGAGTAGTTGTCATATACTCTACTTTAGTAGTGGACAAAGCAACCACAACCTATCATTTACTCATCCAACTAATTGCACCACCAAATAAAGTAAAAACATAAGCACTGGTTGATTTTTTGCTATCAACAACACATGCCCAGTCTTAATCCACATAACCATGAATATCAAGGGAAATCTCATCTTTAGTCATATTACTATGATAACATAAGGCATAATCTAAGGTACCCCTCAAATATATGAAGAATATTTTAACTGCATCTCAATGAAATCTATGAGGATTAGACATATATCTAGAAATAACTCCCACTACTTGAGAAATTTATGGTCTAGTACAATCCATAGAATACATCAAAATTCCAACTGCACTCTAGTAAGTCACTCTACTCATTTATTCCATCTTTGATGGAGATTTTGGACAATCTAAAATAGATAACTTTGTTGCAACTAAAATAGGAACACATAATGGTCTACAATCCTGCATATCAAACCTCTATAAAATTGCATTGACATACTTGATTTGGCCAAGCCATAGATTTTTTCTCACTCTATCTCTTTTAATTTCCATCCCAAGAATGTGTTTAGCTACACTAAGATCTTTCATTTCAAATTTAGTAGCAAGTTGAGATTTTAGTTCTAAAATCATACCTTTCCCTCTACCAATAAATAACATATCATCAACATATAATGCAATAAATAGGAAACGATCACCGTTAGTTTTATAATAAATATAATGATTTGATTTAGAATTCTCAAATCCCAAACTCATCACATATGTATCAAATTTTTGGTACCACATCCTATTATTCTATTTTAAGCCATATAAATATTTCTTCAATTTGCAAACCAACTTACTTTTACCTTCACCACATGGTGCTTTGGTTGTGGCATATAAATATCCTCCTCCAAATCACCATGAAGGAAATCATTTTTTACATCCATTTTCTCAACCTCTAAATCATAAGAAATAACAATAGAAAGCAAAAATATAATGGATGCCATTTTTATAATAGGAGAAAATATCTCATCATAATCAATACCCTCAACTTGAGAGTAACCCTTCGCAACCAACCTTGCTTTGTACTTCTCAATAACTCCATCTGAACCAATTTCCTTGAACACCCATTTAAAACTAACTTTTTTTCATCCTTTAGGCAATGATACATGATCCCATGTATCATTCTTTTTCAAAGTTGTCATTTATTCATCCATAGCAATCTTATAAGATTCTGCATCATTCATACCTAGTACCTCTTCTACAGATTTGGGTTCATCCATGTTAGTATTCAGAGAAAAATAACATCTCCAATCATTAGGTGAATACCTTTCAGGTGGTTATCTATGCCTTGTAGACCTATGAATAAGATGAGTTGGAGGTTCTTCCTCGTCTTCTAAAGATCAATAGCTAGATGATCTCTCAACTTCTTACCTATCCTTGGGCCTCGATTCAACTTTCTCATGTAGAAGAAAATTGAATCACATCTTTCTGTTTACTTTGTTCTAACTGCAATGTAACAAAAGACGGCTTTGTTTCTCTAAAAATAGCACTTCTACTATGTATTACCTTATGTGGAATTGGATCCCAAAGCTTGTATCCTTTCACACCATAACTATATCTGATGAAGATACATTTCACAACCTTGTTCTCAAACTTTGTTCACTTCTCCTTTGGCACATGTGCATATGCCTTGCAACCAAAAAATATAAGATGTCTTAATGAAGGATTGCTACCAGACTATGCCTCTATAGGTGTCTTATCAACAAGAGATGATGTAGGAGACCTCTTAATTAGGTAACAGATACTAGCAACAACTTCAACCCAAAACCTTTGTTCTAGACCAACACCACTCAACATACTCCTAGCCTTCTCCATCAGTGTCTTGTTCATTCTTTCTACAACTCCATTATGTTGTGGAGAATACATAGTTTTCTTTTGTCTATGAATACTACAATAATTACAGAATCTATTAAAATCATTAGAGAAAAAATCACTGCCATTATCAATCCTCAAACATTTTATTTTCTTTCCAGTCTCCAACTCAACCATTGCTTTAAATTCTTTAAATCAACCAAAAACTTCAGATTTATTCTTTACAAAATATACCCATGTCCTTCTACTATAATCATCAATAAATGAAACATAATATGTGGATTTACAAATTGAAGGAACATCTACAAGACCAAATACACCATAATGAATAAGATCCAATACACCACAAGATTCATGAGAACCTGAGTAAAACTGAACGTGGTTTTGTTTTCCATAAATGCAATGAGCACAAAAATTGAATTCAAGATTACAATCAAACAAACCTTCAACAAGGTTTTTATTTTTCAAGTTCCTTAGACCATTTTCTCCAATGTGGCCAAGTCTTTGGTGTCAAAACATAGTTTTCCCTACAAATAACTTTGTCTCAGAAGAAAGATCATCATTGGCTACAAAAAATCCATGACCATCTACTAAAGGTGAAACCCTCAGTTATTCTACATACTTTCTTTTCAAAGAAGTACTATTACACTCAACAGTGCATGCATGAAGCTAAATAATTTCCCATATCTGACACCTCTAGCAGTCACCATAGCACCTCTAACCATCTTGCATATTGTATCAAAAAATACTACCTGCACAGTGCCTGCATCTACTAGTTTGCTCACAGATTACAAATTTTGTGCCAATCTAAGGATACACAACACACCATTAATCCTTTTTATTCTACCATCATGAAACCTAATTTTAATGTGACCACAGCCAAAAATGTCTAAATGAGAATCATCACCCAGGTACACCTTACCTCTGTCAAATTCTTCATATTCACAAAACCAGTCTCTATTAAAGGTCATATGAAAAGATGCACTAGAGTCAATTAACCATGCATCATTAGCTAAACAAGTTTCCAAAGCTACAATGGATGTGTCACCATCTTCCTTCTTGAACTTGGAATCATAATCAAATTTCTTCTTTTTCTTCATCTTTTCTTCTTTGCATTCCTTACGAAAATGTTCTGGCTTGCCACATTTCTAGTGAATAACTTTGGACTTTCTAGGAGATTTAGATCTCCCCTTAGACTTGGATTTGTCATGCTTCTCATTCTTCTTTCCTTTTTCCTTAGGTCTTCCACAAAAATTTAGGGCCTCCTTGGTAGTGATGGATGTACCTTCCTTATCTCTTTAGAAAGAAAATAACCCACCGCATCTTCAGTATTCAATATAACACAAGTACTCCCAATAGATATAACAAGAGAATCCCATGAATCAAGCAAAGAACAAAGAAAGATCTGAAATTTCTCCTCCTCATCCATTTTGACACCAATTGATGCCAATTGAGCCACCAAAATATTGAATGCTTCTAGGTGGTCTATGATTCATCCGCCCTCTTCCATTCTCAAGGAATACAACTTCTTCCTCAAGAAAATCTTGTTCACTAAAGATTTGGCCTAATACATCTCACCAAGCTTCTTTATAGTTTCTATGCAGAGGTCTCTTCATGGAAATTAATTAAAATAGAGTCTGCCAAGCACAATATGATTAGACTGTTGGCTTTACAGTCTATAACATCATATTGAGTAGCTTGAATAGTATCTATAGGATATGAAACATTCTCATCAACAACATTCCACAAATCTTGATCTATCAATAGATCCTCCATCTTTAGCTTCCACATCTCAAAATTATTTCTAGAAAATATCTCCTCTATTCTCCTTAATGAACTTGCCATCTAAAAATTCTTGTAACAAGATCACAAAGTGTCTTTTGCACAAGCTCCCACTCAAATCTGGATTAGTTCAAAAAACCAAAAAACCCACAACTGAAACCAAAGGTGATCAAGTTCTGGTATCACTTGTAAGGAAGTTAAGGTAGTAGAACAATTTCCTACACTAATCTTGAGAGGAGAAAAATGAAAAACGATATAGATCTTTAATAGTTACAAAAGCTTAAACACAAATAAACACAAATATCATGCATACCACAACCCAATGATTTATGTGGGGAAAACCCTTTCAGAAGAAAAACCCCACACTCCAAAAGCTACTCAATATATTATTCAGAAATCAAAAGATTACAATATACTTGTAGAGAAATCTTCTCATAGGAGTTTCACCACTAGAGATCAACAAAGAACACGACCACTATCAAACTCTCATAATACACCCTCATCTACATACAACCCATCCTCTTATAACAAGCTTTTTGGAACCTTCTAGAATTAGGTTTTTACAAGGTCATTTTTATTTGATAGGTTAATGAAAAAACTTTGATGTGTCAACAAGAAAAAACCTTGATGTGTTAACAAAAAAAATTACGGTGATGCCCTGAACCCCACGTCTTGCTATGATTGTACAATTTTTGTATGATCAATCGCCACATACCAACATACATCCTATCAACAAGGTTGTGACACATCTTCCCAACATTCGAGTCCTGAAATGTGTCATGAAACCTTTAAGATAGATGATGGAACAAGAAATGATAATCCTTTAACATGGAAATGATAGGGAAACACATTGTTGTGACAACTATGTCAAGACTTGATGGGGTTCCCAAAACCACATTAGAAGCTAACACTTGATAACAAGGATATTTTTCCAAAATTTACTAGGGTTAGAAAGGGACATTGAAAACTGTGGTAACAATTGGCTCTGACTAGGGACCAAGACTGTGAAGGATGTGAAAGAACCCAGATTGGTAGATTAGTACCTTATCTATTGGGCTACAGAGTTAACATTCTTGGGGCATAAGAAAGGATATGATGAACTAAGAACTACAAAAAATATAAGGAAGAAAAAATAACAAGCCAAAATTCCTAACATAATATTTACAAATGTGAAACATGTTGGAAATGAAATTTGATAGAGATTCAAAGCTTTCCAATAGTATGGAAGGGGCAAGGTTATACCATCAGGATGAGATAACCTGAAAGTATTTGTGCCACATCTTTGGTTAATTTTGAAAGGAAATTTCCATAAGGAATCAAAATTATTGTGTGCTCCTTTAGGTTCTCTCTTCCTATCATAAAACAATACCCAATCTCCAACCATAAATTTCTTTGGTTGAGCTCTTTTATCAAAAATATTTTTGACCCTAGCTTGATGCATAGTGATTTATCTAGAATATCCTCCCTATGTTCTTTATTTTTGTTAAGGTACATAATTATTTTCTCCAATTAGTTTTGAAACTCTTGATCTTCTAGAGAAATATAAAATTTAGTGGCTAATAACTCCATAGGTAAGGGTAGAGCACTACCTATCCCATATACCAACTCAAAAGGAGACATACCTATTGCTCTCTTTGGTGTGATCCTGTTAGCCCATAATGCTTCATACAACTTCTTGTGCCAATTTTTTTTGGTTTTTATCAACCAACTTATTCATAATAACAACCAAATTATTATTGTTGGACTTAGCTTGCCCATTCCCTTTGGGATAATAATGAATAATGAGCTAAATTATTTCCATTCTAAAAAAAAATAGGGATATCCCATTTTATGAGAAGCTAGCTGCATTATCCATTATCAGTTTCTATGGGATGCCAAATTGAGCCAAGATATTCTCTTTGATGAAGTTGCAGACTACCTCTAAAGTTATGTGTTTGACCAGTGTGGATTCCACCCACTTGGTGAATTAATCAACTGCAGTGATTATATGGGCATGACCTACACATGAATGTGTGTTGATAGTAACAACAAAATATAAACCACTACTATAATGATTCTTTAATTACCACATGTTTTAAGGTAAGTACTGCAAACTGGGGCCTACCAGAAAACTATCTACATTTTTCATATTTAGACACCCAAATATATGTATCTTTGAACATCCCTAACCAATAATAGAATTTCATTAATATTTTGAAAGTAGTAACTGATGAAGAGAAATGTTCGCCATAGGCTTCATTATGGAACAAATCCAACAACTTATTTTTCTTATATTTATCCACACACCTCAAGAAGGTGCCATCTAGTGCCCTTTTATATAGTGTGTCTCCATGGATCACATATTTTGATGCTTTGAGCTTAAGGTTTCTTTTCTCCCTTGAAGATAAGTGAGCTATGCATTCCCCATATATAAGATAATAGGGAACGTTTGAAAACCACTCATCCTAAAGACTGACCAACAATACCATAGACATTATTTTCTGTCTTTGGCTTATTTTTTGCTATTAATTTATATAGTCCTTGTAATTTGACCAATTTTTTGGGTATTATGTCCAAATCATATTCTTGCACTTTGGCTACCTAGGATCCTCTTTTGTTATACTTGATCTCTTTTTTTGTAAGGATAATTTTAACTGCACAGGATCAGGTACATAGAAAATAGAACACAAGTACAAAATATAGAGTCTAAATTGTTTCATAGCCTAAATACTATATAAAAAGCATGCTTTCAATTTGATAATAATTCATTTCATGTTTCTTAAGGGGAACACTCATGAAGGCTATGGGTTCTTGTATTCCCTATTCATTTATTTGCAACAAGATTGTTGACATAGTATGTTCAAATGCATAACTATATGTAGACACCTAATTCTAACTAAATGATTAAATTAACAATAATTTTCACTTCATCCTAATAATTAAATAATTTCATACTATTTGATTAAATTCATATCATCTATTCTAAAGTTTAGTTAAATAATTCATTATTATTTAATTAATTATCCATTTCCCACTTCCTAAATTAAATAACAATTTTATTATTTAATTAATTTATTTATCTAACAACATTATCTTCTTTCAAAAATAAACAAAATTATTTATTTTGTTTATTAAATTCAATCTTGCACATGTAAATAATAATTAAATTTATTTAATTATTAAATGGTCATACAAATTCCACCTCACCTATTGACTAATACTTACTCTTAGTTAAATTAATCAACCTATTTAGTCCACTCATCAATCAAATCCACTTGGATCCCACTCACTTTGAGTCCTCTAAGAAATCAATGCATTCGAATAACCGTCAGTATGAGTTAACACTGCAATCAATCCTCTTAACTCAATCATGTAATCAGTTATCTGAAATCATGCAACCACTTAATTGAACCTCAATTTCTCTCATCAATTCTCAACCATTGATCTTCTCAACCTCTCCTCTAATCTTGACCATTGATCAATGTCATCAAATATCTATAAATGCAACCATCCTCTCCTTCATTTTTCATCTCAGATTGTGTAGGAAAAATATACTCATATTTTGCAAGTTCTTTTATGCTATTGTGTTTAATATAAATTTGAGAGCAAAGACCATTCATACCATTTATCCCAAGGTGAAATAGAGTTTTTCTAAGATTAATTGTGTGTGTGTTCACAAGTTTGCATCATGTTTAAATCAATTTAGCTTATTTACTCTATTGTTGTGATCATTTTGACTATGATTTAATTTGATTATTTATTTATTCCTTGCTTATTTCACAATTTAATTATTTGGTCATACACAATATATAATGAAGTTTTTTTCAAAATCAAGAGAAATTCCAACCTATGTGTAGCATTTGAAATTGTACTAATAATTTAGTGCATCTATTTTTCACCTATAAATTTTCTTGTAAAGTTTGGTCTGTCTTTATGGGTAGTGTGTTGGGTTGGGATTGTAGGGACAGTGTGTCCTAGGTTGAAATATTAAGTGGCTATGTTAAGGTTTTAGATAGTAATTCTAATAGATTTTGGAATGTCTTATCCAAAGAAATATTATGGTTCTTTTGGAAAAGGAGAAATGAAGACCTGTACCAAGGCAATATGATGTGCCTTATTGAGTCTTGTAGAATCATTTTTCTAGTTTTTTCCAAACAAGTGACCTTCACTCTAAAGATCCTTGTTGATAGATTTGTTAAACTTCTTGATAAAGGCTCAACAAGTATTCACAAAGAGGACCTCCAAGATGTTAACATATGGCCATAGGACCTAAGGAAAATAGAGGACAAGTTCAAAGGAGAATATATAGAATTTCATAACAAGTATTCCAAGTTGCACCATCATGAGTTGGAAATGGATAAGAATGTTAGAGATCTGGAATTCAATACTAGTAAATTTGATAATAGTGATTGGAAACGAGTGCCCCCCCATAGGGGCCTTTCCAAGATTTGATTCCTTCAAGCTCAATGAGTACTACAATAGTGAACAAAGAGAAGAATGATGATCAATAGATTATGAATGTAGATTATGAGCTTGTATCTTTTTGGCTAGAGTACAATAGCACAAATCTATTGCTATTTTTTTTATTTTTTCCCTCCTTTTTGTACCTCATGAGGCAAGAGGATAAGCTTTGTTATGATATGTATAAAATTTGATATGATCGATATGTACTCAAACTCTTATATTAGTAATCAATTATCAATTTTAAAAAATAGGATAAATTAGTATAGGGGCCCACATAATGGTTTATTTCATATCCTTTAATTATTGCTTACCAATTTTGTTCATTTAAAGCCTTATTTTTTTTTCATCATATCCACTATATTCTTTGTGATTAAAAAAATGGTATGAATTTCCTCAAGAAATTCACTTGTCCAAATAAATATTTGACTCTAATTTTATTTGAGAGCAAGCCTAATTGAAGAATGACTTTGAATCTCTTAGGATAAATTCTAATACCTTCTTTTAAGACAACGCGACTAAGGATTTTTCCCTTTGTGACCCCAAAAACTATTTTTTTGGGGTTTAATGAGATGCCATACTCTCTATATCTTTGCAAGATCTTTTCCATGCCATTGAAATAATTTTCTATTTTCTTTGAAAACATAATCAAATCGTCCAAGTAAATGGTGATGATTTTGTTCTTGAGATCAATGAACAAAAGGTCCATGGACCTCTAGAAGGTTTCATCTTAATCAATCCAAAAGACATGTGATTATAAGTAAAGGTTCCCCATGGTGTGGTTAATTACATCTTGCACATGTTAATATTATTTTACTACAATTATCTAATTATGCCAAAAAAAAAATCTACCATAAACATCATTTCATACCTAGCAACAGTCTAAAGAACATGATCCATCATTGGTAGCATATAATTATCTTTCAAGGATGATTGATTCATGTTTTTGAAATTAAAACAACTTTTGATTTCACTATTTTCTTATGAACATGAACTATGTTAGCTATCCAAATTGAATGATGTATGGGATAGATAATTCTTTCTTTTAACATTTTATCCACCTCTCTAAAAATGACATCAATTACCTTAGGATTATATGTTCATTGCTTATGCTAGAAAGGGGAGGTTCCTAGTTTAAGAGGAATGTGATGGTGAATTCCCCCATTCATAAAATTCTTCAAATCATCATAACACCAGAAAAAACCTCTTTATACTTAATCAATAGGGAGATCAATTTATCCCTTTCTTTTGGTGTACAAAACTTGCCAATGTAAGCTAAATTTTGACAATCATACTCTCTAATGTTAACAACTTCATACTCTCCCAAATTTTTAACGGCTTCACTAATTTTCTTTCTAATAGCTCGATCATGCTTATGAAATAAGTCTTCTAAAGAAACAATACCTTTAGTAATTATATTGACCATCAACTAGATAACACCTTCTTCTGAGTCATGTACATCATTTAGACTTTTTTTTTACATTCATCTATACTCCAAAATAAGAGTGGGAAAACATCTCAAAAATATTAAAAAGGCTTGGACTTTCTTATCATTCTCAAAAACCTTCTAGTGGTCTACATTATCTAGCACACTTGGTATATATATCATTTTCTTCTGATATGAATTCATATTGAAATTGGGTGAGCTAGCAATAAGGAAGCAAAAAATACCAACAAATCAGCTCTATAATTTCTCTCTTTGTGCATGCTTCAATAATAAAGTATCAAAATATTCAATTTTTTCCCAAACCTTATTTTTGTAATGTTTTAGTCTTTCATTTTTTACAGTAAATAATTTTTGCACTTTCTTGACGATAAATTTTACATCTCCAAGGGTTCTCAAATTTTTAATCCCTTTCTATTTGGCCATTGACAAACCCAACAACATAACTACATACTTTATTGTATTGTTGGTATTATTACAATATAATTTACATGAATAAGGGAAATTTTCTCCATTTAGATAAGTCAAAACCACACCCACACCAGATCTTGAATTAGAAAAACTTCCATCAAATTTTAAACTCCATAGTTTTGAAGAGATATCCAGACTAAGAAAAAAATATCTTTCTCAGATTCTGATAAAAGTATATAATTTCCAAATTATGATTGGTAAAAAAAAATTGGGACCTAGGATCCTCTGATTTCAAAACTAAAAACTTAGCCTTGGGTTCTGGATCTAGGAGTACCTTATCATGGTCTATTAGGGTTGATGTATGGGACTAGTAGATTTGAATCTCACCACCCAAGTCTTTATAGAAACTTCTAGTAAGCAACATAGAATAACTAGAAGGAATATCTACTACCAAAATTATTAATTTAAGTCTTTTATTTGGGTGATCTACAAAAAAGACTTGATAATATTTGGTCTACTTGACAAAAGGTTAGAAAGGTACTTGTTTAGACTCCATAGAATAACATTTCCCAAAAATTTTAGATAGGGAAAATTCTAATTCTTGAGCAACCATGGAAAGCATCACATTTTTTGAAGCTCTTGAATCTATGATACAATTACTCAACCTATATCCATTAATACATAGAGATACATAAAATAGGTTTGGTTTTTCTTCTAAACTGGTGAGATGATATTTTTACTTCTAGAAGATAATATAAAGGAGGATTCTTTAGTATTAACCATTTTATCTTTAGAGGCTAATGTAATTTTAAAACTTTAAGACTAGATGTATCTAACTAGGCAATCCAATTCTTTATGATTCATTTTCAGATATTCTACTTTTGAAATTTGTATCTTCAATTTTTAATAGAAATCTACTATATCAAAATAATTGGTAGGCTTATCTATAAATTTCATATTAGAGACCTTATGCACAATTCCTAAAGACTTTCTAGCCCCATTAGCTGAAAAATTATTCTTAGATATAGAGTTGGAATTAGTCAACTAAAACTTGGGAGTATTTTGTATACCTTTCCGATTTGAAGTTTATTGGATATGGGTTAGCACAACACAAGAGAATCATTCAAGGTATTATTAATATCACCTATTTCTAAGTTTAACTCATATTGAAGGAAACTAATTGTAGAGTTTCCATAGTGATCAAGAGTTCCTTCTTCATTAGGTATTTCTTCAATGACCTCTTTCATAGTGGTCATTTACATAAACCTATTCATTTTTGGGTAACTAGCCCCATCATGATCTATAGTTAAATGGAAATTACACATGTTACCTTTACTCCCACTAGGAGATGCCTCTATGGAAAGTCTTTATTTTTAAGGAGGCAAGGGAAATATTTTGTTATTCGAGTGTGCATATCCTTTTCTGGTTAAGTCTTGGTACAATGGTTGTGATTGTTGTGAGTTCTTTGACATATGTATTTTTAAGGAAATAATATCACTTTCCAATGTTTGAATCATTGTATTAAAAGAAGTAAAAACCTGAGGTTTATTTGTATGAAGCTATCTTTTCTATTTTCTAGCAATGATGAGATTATCTTCCAATTCAACCATCATACTTTGTATTGCATCCAAATCAGTAAATCATGTTGCCCTCAAATGGAAACTAATATTTGGGGTTATGCATTAATGAAGAATAATTTCTAGTTTTAAGGAGTGGGAATATTTTCAATATCACTTTTATATACAAGCTTATTAAACTTGCATATGAGCTCCCACATTGGTTCATGAACTTCTTTCTTTAATTGTGTTAGTTGTGTAAGTAAAGAATGTTCATCTTCTGCACTTTTAAATCTATCTTCAAACTTACTCCTCACAATATCCCATGAATTAATAGAGGCATTAGGTAAATGGTAAAACCAATCAATATTAGCCTCTATAACTGACTCTACAAATAACTTAATTTCTACATCCTTACATATGGGATACCCAATACTCCACATGCAATAAAGAAGTTGTTGATATTCTCGTTTATAGAGATTTTACCATCTCCTTTAAACTTAGGGATATTCTTTCTAGAACCCTTGGGTAATTCATGTAACTAAATCCCAAGATCTAATGATCCTATATTTTCTCCCCATGGGACTAGTTGTTGGTGAGCCATAATATTAGTAAAATTAACAATAAATGTGACAATAGTACCGTGTAACACACGTACTTGACAGATGGGAGAGTAACTTATATTCCTAGGCGGAGAAGAGGGTCTACTTTAAGGTCTGATATTTCAAATTAGAGATGATAAATTAAAAAAAAATCATCTTGTAATGCTTCAAAGATAGGATCCACTATACCTCTATTGCATTCACCTCTTGTGTAGTTCCTATAATCTAGTGTGACTATGAATAAATTACATAGAAAATATTATAAATCAATTGTTTTGATGTTGCTAGACTTGATTCCTTCTAATATGAGCTCTAGGAATAGTAACAATTCTTTCAACTATATACAAATTTTATCCCAATAAAGGCCTCCTAATTTCTTCTCCCAAGTTTTTTTCTTCTTCTAATACCTGATTAACCTAGTGGTATTCCCTATTGCTTCTCCTACACCTATAGGCCAAACTATTCAACGTGGATATAGTGTCTTCTTTCTCAGCTTGTATCCAATTCAAATTTGGTTGTGGAGTAGGGATATCATTATTATGTGGCAAAACCGTGGCTTCTCATAGATAAAAATTGAATATTTAAGGCATCTATTGTTAATCTTCTTGTTTGTATCCCCAATAGAGTTGCTAAAAATATATTGGTTAAAATATTGTACAATTTTTGAGATTTTAAATTTCCCACTCTATTTCTCAATCTTAATGTAAATCAATAAACAATGTTTGAGTAAACTATCCCTATATGATCTAAATTTTATGAGGTACAACCCTTCTTTTGATATATAATATATTATTTTTAAAATTTAAAAACTTAAAATATGGTTATGCTTTTAACTAGAAAGCAAAAAGACATAAGATTGAAATCAAATGGTCATAAATATTTATCACTGAATCCCATTAAATAAATTTTAATCATGAAACATATCTAGCACATAGACTAATTCCATTGCATAAAATGTTAACTTATAAATTCTATTAGTCAAAGACAATTCTAAAAATGAAGTAGATTCAATAACTCAAAATAATTTTCACATAAAAAATGTAGTAACCAAAAGAAATTTATTATAACACACAAATTATGATGGATACCATTAATTTATTAATCTAACTATCATTCACATATACACAACTTTTAGTTTGAATGGTCTCCTATTTCTTTCTTATTTTCTAAGAGAGTTTATCAATAAAATCATATCACATATATAATCACACTTGTGTAACTATTTCTTGAGAATAACTAAAAAGGAAAAAATAAGTCTCTTTAAATTCTTGAGACTTAATGTTATTTTATAAAGCATATCCAATAAGATAAGAAATACTACTATTTATCTAACACATTCACATTATTTTCTTCTTGAGAAGGTTGAGTAGTTGACATGGAGGTTATGGCTTTGTACATGTAGAATGCCTTGACTATTGGAGGCATCTCATTGTGCTATGGTATGATCATTTTCATAGTCCTTAACTTGCATAAATCCTTGCTCACTTCTACTAAATCTATTTTTCTAGTGTATGTTGTTGTTTATTCGAGTAATTGGGATAAAGATAGATCAATACCACTCAATCTTCTCATATTCTCCATACTAAAATTTTTCTTATCACATAGTTTCTCTATCAATTCTTTAATGTTCCCCTTTAAAATTTCCACATCCTCATCATGAGTATTGTTCTATTTTTTTAGATGGATGTCAATGCTCAAAAGGTTATTTTGGATCTCAACTTTCATTTGATTACATTCTTTAAGTAATTTTATTTGCTCTAATGTATTTTATTTCAGGAATGAAAGCTTCCATTTGATACTCCTCTTTCACATAATGTGTCTATTATCATAAGCACTTGGAAATATTTTTTTACCTGCCAATTTATCTACTCTCACTTCAATCATTTATTTAAAATCACCATCAATTTTTAACAAAATAGAATCCTCAAGTTCGGTAGTGATAATTGCTGAGAATGTGTGTCTCAAACTCACTATTGAAACCCTAGTTTAGTTTCCATCAAACTCAAACTTCCTAAAGTTTTGCATTCAGTCATTACCATAGTACCATAGGGTACAACTAAGAGGGGTTCAGGTTGGCGGTATTACCCACGATCCCGTGGTGATCTTTGTTAGCCTGTTAAAAGTAAGGTGATGGTTCTCTCACCACCCCACAATGGTGATTGGAGTGGTTTTTGGGTGTGTGAGACACCTCACCACCCTATGATAGTCTAAGAGATGGATTGCGCTAGTGCAAGATATCCCACTATCCTACAACAACCCATGAGATGGCTTGTGGTGGTGCAGTATAGATCCTACCATCCCACGATGATCAAATGAGAGATCTTGTAGTATGTCAGTAGGCTGCAAGGTTCATTGGTGAGACTTATCCATATCAAAAGAAGTTGCTAAATGGTCCCTTTGACATTTTGATAGGACTTCAGTGGAGGTAGAAGGTAGTGACAGTTAAGTTGGTTTGTGACAATTTATTTGGTATGGAAGTTGGAACACTGATTTTTTGGAAACCATTGATAAGTCCATAATGAAATGTTGTAGTGCACTGTATTAGTGTGTAGGGTTGATCAAAGTCAGTGTAATGTTGTTGAATTGATTATGTGAATTGAAAAATGAAAGAGCATACCTTTGTAACTTGTATGTAATTGAAATTTTACTGTAATACAAGAGATCGCTGCTTTGGTGTGTGGGATTTTTCTTGAGAGCATTTTCCCACATAAAATATAGTATTCATTCTTTGTTGTCTATTCTTTTAATCATGTATGTGCAACTTAATATTCTATAATTGCGAGTTTTGAAAGAATTTTTTGCATCTCTCTCCTGAAGATTAGTATTAGGAAGGCATTTTTCGGACTCTGCTTTCCTTTCAATTGGTATTAGAGCTTGGCCAAATTTTTTATCCTTGTGGGTAAGACGGGTTTTTTGTGTTGATCTTGTTCAATGGGATTTTTACAAAGAAATCTAGTTTATAACTTATTGTTTATTTAAGATGGAAAGCACATTTGAAAGAATAGAGATTGAGAAGTTCAACAGTGTCAATTTTGAGTTGTGGAAACTCAAAATGGAAGATTTTCTCATGGATCAATAGTTATGGGTTGTAGTGTCCTATAACAAACCATCATCAACCTCGTAGGATGAATGGGATGCAATGGATTGGAATGCCAATGGTTTGATCAAACTATGCTTGGTCAATTCAATTCTCTTGAACTTCCATAAAGAGAAGACAATGAAACTCTTGTGGAAGAATCTTGGTGAAATTTATCAGGGAAAATCTCTAGTGAATAAGTTATTCTTGAGAAGGAAGTTATACTCTTTGAAGGTAGAGGAAGGAGTTTCTATTGCAGTTCATTTGAATACTTTTAACATGATCATTGCTCATTTGGGGTCTTTTGGTGTGAAGATAGATGACAAGGATCGTTGCATGCTCCTGTTGTGTTCATTGGCTAACACATGGGATCACCTAGTAACAACTATTGGGAGTAAAAAAACCATTTTCAAGATGGAATATGTGGTTGCTTCACTATTGTCAAAGGAAATGTGAAGGAAGTATTTTGAGATGGCCAAGGAGGACCTTTTTGTTCTAGGTAGATCCAAGGAGAAAGGAAATAAGAAAGACAAGAAGTCTAAATCAAAGACATAGGGGAGATCAAAGTCTCCTGGTAAAAAGTCCAAGGTTAAATGCTAGAACTGTGGGAAGACTGGACACATCTAGAAAGATTTTAAAGAGGAGGAGAAGAAGAAAAATAAAAATAGTTCTTTAGAAAATGAATCTTCTCAGAGTGATGTAGATGCCTTCATAGAAGGCTTGGTGACTAAGGCATCAAAAGATGTTTGGTTGTTTGAATCAGGTGCATCCTTTCATATGACCTCTTATAGAGATTGGTTCTCAAAGTACAAAAAGTATGTTGGTGGAAGGCTATATCTGGGTGATGATTCTCATCTAGAGATTATTGGTCATGGAAGTGGAAGAATTCAATTTCCTAATGGAAGAGTGAAGGGAATCGATGATGTGATGTATATACCAGGTCTAGCTCAAAATTTACTTTATGTAAGTAAGCTTAATGATGCTGGTGTACAAGTCTCTTTCTCAAATGGTGTTTGTAGAATGACTAGAGGCTCTATGGTGTTGTTGGCTATAGGTGCATGAATTGGCTCTCTATATAAGCTAGATGCATGTGCAGTATAGTGTAATAGTGCTTCTGTAAAGTCAAGTAAATATGATCATGTAGAGAAAGGAGGTATTGTTCCTGAGAGTACAAATTCTTTGGAGATAAAGCTCCCAGTAGAGAAAACAATGTTGTGGTATCAAAGGCTTGGCCACATTGGTGAAAAATGCTTAAAATCCTTGAAAACTAAAAGCCTGGTTGAAGGGATTGATGATTGTAATCTTGAGTTTTATTTTTGCAAACATTAATAATATGGAAAGCAACACCATGTTTTATTTTATTCTAGTCCTCATAAATCTTCTAGAATTCTAGATTATATTCATGTTAATGTGTTTGGTCTAGTTAATGTTCCTTTGTTATTGAAATCTATGTATTTTGTCTCATTCATAGATGATTATTCGAGGAAATTTTTTTATTTTCTCAAAAGTAAAACTGAAGTTTGTAGCTAGTTTAAGGAATTTAAAACCTTGGTTGAAAATAAAACTAGTAGAAAGATAAAGTGTTTGAGGATGGATAATAGTGGTGAGTTTTGTTCAGTATATTTCAATAATTTTTGTAAGGACCGCGAAATTAAAAAGCATAAAACAACTCCTTCACTCCACAACAATATGGAGTTGTAGAAAGGATGAATAGAATGTTGATGGAAAGAGTGAGAAGTATGTTGTCTAGTGCTAGTCTAGAATAAAAGTCCTAGGCTAAGGTTGTAGCCACAACATGTTATTTTATTAATAGATCTCCTACTTCAGTGTTCATTGATAAGATACCTTTGGAAGTGTGGTTTGGTAAGAAGCCCTCGTTGACACACATTAAAGTCTTTGGTTATGAGGCGTATGCTTATGTGCCCAATGAAAAAAGATCTAAACTAGAGAATAAGGTTGTAAAGTGTATCCTCACCAGATATGGAATTGGTGTGAAGGGTACAAGCTTTGAAACCCAATTGCAAAGAAGGTGATGTATAGCAGAACTATAATCTTTCATGAGCTAAAACCTTCTATAGTTGATTCACAGCCAGAAGTGAAAGAAGCAGAAAGGAAGGAGGTAGTTGAAATTCCTCTTACTCTAGATAAGGATGAACTACATACTCCTAGTGGACCTATTAGTGAGGAGGGCTTGAGCATCTCTAAAAAATTCTAATCAAGATGAAGAACTTGTTGAAAGGAAAAAAGACAATTGAGAGGGGGGGGGGGTGAATCAGTTGTAGCTAATCACTTTCACTTCTGATCTTAATCAATTCCACATTCATAATCTATTATTAATTATAAACATGAAATGTAGATAACAAAATAAAATACCAGAGACACCAGATTTATGTGGAAAACCCAATGAGGGAAAAACCATGGTGAGGATTAACTCACAATATAATAGTAATGTAAAACCAGATACAAAGGCTCACTGCCCAGAAAGGACTCACTGTCTGGATACAAAGGCTCAACGCCTATAGATAGTACTCATTGTACAAAATAATGCTCACTACCTACAAATAAATAAAGATAATAGAAAATACACTGCAATAGGTTCCACACATTTTTAGCCTTAATCAAAGAATTGCAGACACCATTGGATAACTTCTTTCATGAGTCAAACACATCAAAGTACTGATGCCTTGATTCACAATTTCACACACTCTACTCTTCACATTTATTTTGCAAACTTATGGTTATTGAATTCACAACATCTTGACTTGTATTTATACTATCTTCAACCTTAGAAAATTTCTCTAAGGTCATCTACACATTCTTCATTTTAAAAATTCAAGCTAGGTCAGTGCCTCAAAATTCTCATGGTGGATAAGAATGAGAGTGGACCAAATACATACTTAACTAGGACCAAAAATAAAATCTTGGATCAATCACCCACTTCCTTAATTGATGCTTATCCTCCATGTAACTTGTAGACACCAGGGCAGTCAAACCTAATGAAAATACCAATGAAATTTGAAGTACGTGCATCCACCACAAGATGATAACACATGGATCACATAACATATTTAACTAGACACTGGAACACCTCTTAGAAGTCTTCAGATATATTTGCAACAACTGCAACAATCTTCATACACATAACTCTTTCCAACAGTCTAACCAGACCATCCAGACACATATAGTAGCTCTAGAAAAATCCTTCTGGAGCACCAAACCATGAACACTTTTGCAAGAACATAGATAAAATCATTAATAACATTATTCTAGATCCACAAGATCTAAGACAAACCACTAGGGGACTGCAAAGCAAAAACATTTCTCCTAGTCCACAAACAAACAACTCTGCCAAACCAATTCACACATCGTTGAATACAAATTTCACTCTTCATCAAACAAGAATCTATAACTCAGGATATATTACCCAAATAATCCCACAAATAATACTACAAATCTACAAAAACATAAGATTAACACAGAAGAAATGAAGAGCACATTCAGGACACACACACAAATTTGTCTTCACTGTTTATTAATTTTCTCAAAAGAAATTGATATCATCACATCTACAACACCATAAATATAACTCATGTACTCACAACATCTCTATAGTATCTCAAACATACATGTACCACTTGCAATCACTAGATTAATTTCCTTGTAACAACCTAAACTATGTTGACATCAATCACAATATTAATGACAACAACACCATACTCATTCATACTTTTAATAGAACCTTTGCCTCAGCTTATGAGGAGTTCTATGCATGTTAAGAGGCAACCTAAAAGGTTTAGTTATTCTATGTTAGATTCTTGTTGTGCCTATGCTTTGATTTCTAACACTAATGAGCATAGGATTGTTAGAGAGGCTATGGGTATGTTTGATGTAGATTCCTCGTTGGGAACCATGAATGAAGAAATGACATCATTGAAGAAGAATAATACATGAGATCTGGTACCTTTTCCTGAAGGACAAAATCCTATTCGATGTAAATGGATGTTCAAGAAAAAGATAGGTCTTGATGGCAGTGTTGAGAAGCATAAAGAAAGGTTGGTCACGAAAGGATATTCCTAGGTGGAGGGAATTGATTATAGAGAAATATTTTCTCCTGTAGCTAAGTTGACGTCTATCATATGTTTGTTGTCACTTGTAGCTACATATGAATTAGAAATTAAGAAAATGGAAGTGAAGAAATTTTTTATTCATGGTGATTTAAAGGAAGAGATTTATATCTCCTAGCCAAAGCACTTCATTGAAAAAGGTAAGGAAAACTTGGTTTGCAAATTAAAGAAATCTCTGTATGGTTTGAAGCAATCACCTAGAATGTGGTACCAGAAGTTTGACACCTATGTGTTATCTTTTGGATTTGTGAGATCAAATTATTATCATTTTGTTTACTATAAATTTGAAAATTGTCATCTTCTCATTATTGCCCTGTATGTGGATGACATTTTGTTCATTGGGAATAGTAAGGGTATGATTTCTAAATTAAAATCTCAATTGTCAACATAGTTTGAAATCAAGGATCTAGGTTTAGGTAGGTATATTTTAGGGATGGAAATCATAAGGGATAGGGGAAATAGAAAACTTTGGATCAACCAGAGCAAGCATATAAATTATGTCCCATAGAGGTTTAATATGATAGATTGAAAGCAGTTAGTTGTTTCAGAATTGTAGTGAATGAAATTTTCTATTGAAGATTGTCCAAAATCTCCTATTGAGATGGAGGACATGACCAGGGTTCCTTATGCATGTGTAGTTGGTAGTTTAATGTATGCAATATTCTATACCAAGCCATACATTGCCCAAGTAGTGGGAGTACTTAGTCAATTTATGGCTAATCCGGGTAGGCTACATTGGGATGTTGTTAAGAGAGTTTTAAGGTATTTGAAGGGTACTTCTGAGTATTCCTTATGTTATCATTATTGAGCTATTGGATCTCAAAGTTTAGTTAGCATTTGTGGATATGTAGACTTTGATTGAGTAGGAGCATTGACAATAGAAGATCCACTAGTGGATATGTATTCACATTGTTTGGTGGTGCAATTAGCTGGATGAGCAAGCGGTAGGCTATAGTCACTTTATCCACTATTGAGGCTGAGTACATGGAAACAACTCATGCCTATAAGGAATCCATTTGGATTAGAATATTGTTTTTTTATGTTGTTTTTGATGCAAGGAAAAAAATTATTTGTTATGATAGTCAGAGCGCTATTTGTTTGGCAAAAAATCCAACTTTACATGCTAGGATGAAAAATATTGACATGGAGTACCACTTTCTTCATGATATGGTGGAGGATGGAAAGGTTATATTTGAAAAATTTCATACTATGGAAAATTTCATTGATGCATTGAAAAATATTGTGAACATGGATAAGTTTAAATGGTGTGCCAGTTCAATGGGCCTTGGGGCCTAGAATATTCAATGACTTCAAGTATTGGAATGGGTTTAGCAAGTTCTTCGTCAAGTGGGAGAATGTTGAGAATGTGTCTCAAACTCACTGTTGAAACCCTAGCTCAATTGTCATCAAACTAATACTTCCCAAAGATTTTCATTTGGTATTTATTGTAGTACCACAGGGTGTGATAGGCTAAAACTGAGGTAAAGAATAAATTGTATTCAAATCGGTCTAAGTGTCAATCTAAGGATCGTAAGATCATGAAAGGTATCATGGCAATCATTACAAGGGTTGAGACATGTGAAATGAGTGGTTTTGAATGTAGTATATTAAAATAAACTTACAAAAATAAAAATAATTTGGGCAATAAGAACTATCACTTCCTAGCGACAAAAGCTATTTATTCTATTCAAGTGATAGGAATTGTGCCAAAATTATGATAGTAAATTTTGAAACAACTTAATCATCAAATATTATAATGAGTCCAAATAAATTAATTTTGTAGAATGGAAATAAAATGTAGATCATTAATACACAAAAACATAGCAATCAACTCGAATTATAACACTCAAAAACATACTCTACAAACGTAATCAACTAAAATTATAACATGCAAAAACACCTTGCAAAAATGAATATTTACACTCCATCGATGTTTGAAGAGTGGGCACCCTTTCCTCCCCAGTCAATCGATGAATATAGAACTGATGGAATTTCTGAAAGAGACTTCAAAATATTTCTTTTGGTAATAATATTGAATATATTTTTATTCCCCTTTTTTTCTAGCCTATTTTACATCATAAATAGGTAGAGATTATAATAATTGTTATCTAAAGTTGTATAAAATAGTTTATGTTAGCCCACAACCAACAAACTAAAATAATGGTTCCCAGGAAACCTTGGTTGCTTTCTATAAATTAAAGAGTTTTATAACAACAGATAAAAATAGGAGAGGAGAATATTTTTGGTTTTCTCTTCCACATAATTCGCAAGCACAACTATTGCATGGCTGAATAATGCAGGCAAAAAGTCCAATGAAAATACTTCCCCAAAAAACTTGACAATAGAAAGCATGTGTCCAACCTAATAAACACATGTAAATACATGCTATAAATAAAATGAAAGTGCCATGGAGAAAGAACTAGAGGAAATTTTCCATCGGACAAAATGGTGCATAATTGACATCAAAGAGTGAAATCCAAGCATTGTGGAAAACTGCAACAATAAGCACAATCCATATTCTTGTGAAGATGACAAGAAGGTTCCTGTGAAAAATTTGATAGGAAAGATGACAAAAATTTGCATTCTGTGAAATAAATTTTCCAAGGCTCAAAATGACAACACTTATTAGTAAAGATAATCAATAATTATTTTTCATATTTTTATCCCAAAACCATATTAAATATCACTCATATATATTTAATCATATGCAATGTAGAATGGTAAAAAGTTATGATAAGATATGGAAATGGAATATGGGAATGAGATTGAATGCATATGAAAAAGGCTAAAATGTGACATAAAATGGGGCATAAATGGATCTTATCAAGGTGCAACTAAGAGGGGTGCGGGTTGGCGGTGATACTCGCCATCCTGTGGTGGTCTTCGTTAGCCTGTGTGGGTGTATAGGGCCATACGACCACCCCATAGTGGTCCATGAAATGGCTAGCTGTAAGGCGGGGGTTCTCCTACCACCCCTTGATGGTGATTAGAGTGGCTAGAAAATGTGTAGGCCATCTCACTGCCCCATGGCAATCTAAGAGATGGCTTGCGATAGTGTGAGATATCTCAATGTCCCTCAACAACCCATGAGATGGCTTGCAGTGCTCTGTTATAGATCTTGTCATCCTACAATGGTCAGATGAGAGATTCTATGATCTGATGGTAGGTTGCAAGGTTTTTCGGTGAGACTTCACCATATCAAAAGAAGTTTCTACATGGTCCCTTCAACATTCCAATAGGTAGAGGCAAAAGGTAGCGACGGTTAAGTTGATTTGTGACTATTTTTTTGGTATGGAAGTCGAAACATCAATTTTTTGGAAACCTTTAAGAAGTTTGTAATGGAATTTCCTAGTGCATTGTAATAGTGTGTAGGGTTGATAAGAATGAATGTAATGTTGTTGAATTGAGACTTGAAAGAGCTTTGTAACTTGTATGTGTAAGAGAGGGGGGCCAATCACATCAGGGCCCTAGGTCTTGGAGGGCCGAGAGCAGAAGGCTTCCCTAACTTACCTTAGTCTAAGGGAGTATTAGGACAGGTGGGATGAGAATGGTGAGGAATATGAGGTCCTTCAATCAATTTGCAAACTTCAGATTTGAGAGGAGACTAGGTGAGTTGGTTTTTAGGTTCAACTCTGTGTCTTAGATAGCTCTCTATCAGAGGAAAAAATCATGGTTTTGGTACGACAGCGCGACACGTTAGCATCTCTCAGGTATGCTAGTGTCCATATGGCTAGAGGACCAGAAGACAAGGTGTAACGGCTAGAAAACAAACTATTAGCCTAGTTAATGGTTTCTAAGTGAACAAAATAATACTATGAAATAAGAGACATATAAATCGATATGATAAAACAAATAGATAAATGCTAGGGTGACAAGAATGATCTCACACAAAATCTTTTTTGCTAGGTAGCTCCATGAAACACATCCACCTACACACCAAAGAGAGGGAAATTGTTGGGGGCTGTATAGGGGTCTCCCTCAGTCAGACCTTGTTTTAGTGTTTCCACCTCCATGGATAGCCAAGTTTGCAATGATATAGGAATAATATGATAAAGAAATAATGAAAGCAAAAGAACACTAAAACACTACCAAACAGTAATGTGTTGACTCAACCAAGTAATAGAGAAGGAGAGTAGAGAGCTTTCCACCTCCACCAAGAGCACTCAAGGCTAATGGGGGAGAAAATGAGAGGAACTCAAGCCTCTGCTGTAATGGTGTTGTTCTACACATGCTCTATTGAAGTGACAAAGTGATGGAATTGCTGCTATGGAGTGCCAAAATGCTACTTGAATGCTTGAAGTGAATGATAGTATGCTTGGAGAGATTGTAGATGGATTGTGGAGAGATGGAATGGAATCAAAGTGAATGAATTTGAAGGAGAGATGAAGAAAATGACCATATTCGGGTCAGTCAACTAAAGAGGGTATTACAAAATGACTTCCAATGGGAAGTGTAATGCTTCTGCAAGTACCAGATGTAGGAATATGCTAGGGATGTAAGCACACTATGTAGACGTCTACGCACCACGTAGGAATCCCCAATAGTTTTTCTTCTACTGATGCTCAAAATAGGTGCCAAGTGGAACCAAGGAAGCAGGCTTATGTGGAATTAACCCTTCAGATTTGGTTTTCTAAAATGAGGAAGGGTAAAAGGGGAATTCACATTAGGGGTGCAAATTCGCTCCTTTACATTTTCCCCCCACTTTAGCGAGCATGAATAATGATGAGTGCTTCGGTTAGTAGAACAAAGAGGTAGTAGGGTTAGAAATGTATACTTGAATTGTCAAGGAAGCAGACCATGATCTAGTGAACCTGAGAGTGCAGGACAAGAAAAGGACTTCATAGCTCTGCAGAACTACGAAGTTGAAGAAAGAAAGTTCCTTACAGGCCCGTGGACCTACAAGGAAGGTATCCTTCAAGAAATCTCACATGAAGGAAACTAGTAAAGGCACCTTATAGACCCAAAAACCTACAAGGAAGGTATCCCCCAAGAACTCTCACATGAGGGAAACCGAGAAAAGTAGACTCTGTAGAGTCAAAAAGTGGCAACATGTTTACCCGCAGATAGAACATGTTAGGAAGTGGCCACGTAGGCTAGTAAGAGAACAATCATGTAGACCATTGACAAGCTGGAGGACTTTCAAAGGGGTCCCTTAGGAACCCTTCAAAAGGTAGAGGGGTCCACTCAAGGGACACACTATTTGAAAGTGAGGTCTAGTCAGGCTACCCCTAAGCTAGACACAAAGATGTGAAGTAGGTCTAGTCGGGCTACCCCCGAGCTAGATGTAAAGATGTAAAGTAGGTCTAGTCGGGCTGCCCTCAAGCTAGATGCAAAGATATAAAAAAGTTCTAGTCGGGATGCCCCCAAGCTAGACACCATAGAAAATAATTTCGAAGGGGTTCGTTGGGAACTCAGTGTGAAAAGAAAGGGTCCACTCAAGGGACATATTGCTTGAAATATGGTGTCTTCTTTCTGAAATTGATTCATCATCAAGGAATCATTTTGAAAGATGTTCACTTCATCAAGGAATTTGAAAGGAAGAATATGCCCCCACATGAGGGGAAGATCAAAGTTGTTCCCGCTTCGAAGGAAGGTTTCCAAGTCCTTTCTTTATGAACTGGTGATGAAGGAAACATGTTCCATTAGGGTTTCAAGTTGAGAATGCAATTTTAACAAAGAAGTGTGTGAAGAATCTTGAGAATGCATTTTTTGAAGATCCAAGGCAATGTAGAGGTGGCGTTGTCACACATTAGAGGGAAAACTCAAGCAAAGAAGAGAGACAGGTAAAGGAAAATAAAAAACATGAAAGAGAACATGAACAAAGGGCATAGGGGTAGCCTTACATTTCAGGGTCATAACTTCTCATAAATATATATAAGCATAATAATAGTGTATAAATGAACTATCATCAACCCCCTACTATATCGGGCCATGTGAAGAGTGCATGAGAAGACAAAGTAAAAATAAAAAAATGGGTCAGCATGGAAGGGAATCCTAAATGTTCCCAATGCTTTGCATCATCCCCAATTTGTTAAAAGTCAATCACAAACATGGAAGAATGATGATACAAATAGAAGAAGGTTTATGACACAAACACCACACCTGTATCCAAGCAGCAATAGGGGTGACAAGGGTAATCTAGGCACATATAGAATGATCATGGGGGAACACATCATGACACACACACACATCTAATCTAAAGATAAAGAAGGGATCTCCCCCTAACACTGATCAACCAAGAGGTCATCAAATTCCTACTCTAGATCATCTTTGGGGGAAGGAGGACGAGCTTGCAATGGTGGAACATTAAGGGGAGGAGGTTCCAACCCTCCCACAATAAGGGCTAAGGAAGACATACCTCCAAGGTCTTAGTCACTCAACTCTTGTGGGTCTAAGGTCAAAGACTTCATGGATATCACTGACAAGGTCAGAAGTTCATCCACTAAGTTAAACATACACTTAAGAGGAGTGTCATGTTTCACCTCGACAGATGGAGGAGTTTGTGCCTTAGGTTCACTGCTAAGCTCTCTGAGCGATTCAGGAGCAGTGAAAAACTTAGGGGAGGCCAGGACTAGTTCTATTACTAGGAAAAAAAAAGTCATTTGGGGGCCACCTTTTGGAGAAGGTGGGTTCCTCTTACGTCCTCCATTGTTGGAAGGACCACTCTCTACTTCTTGCTTCATCGAGGGAGGAAAAATCCCCATAGACGAGGCAAGAAGGGTAGAGGAAGAGGAGGAGAGAACTAAAATAGATACAACTGAGGTGTTAGTCATATCTATAGGCTTTGGGAAAGGTGAGATAACCAAAATGGATGTTAGCAAATGCAGATCCACTGAAGGAGCGATAAACACCTGCACCTTTCTAAGGTCAGGTGCATTTGCACTTGCATCAAAAGATGGGAGTGATACAAAGCTTCTTTGAATGGGAACAAAGAGGAGGAGAGAGGAGGATGCAAAAAAAGGCCTTGAAATAGGGGCAGTCATCTCCTCTTCCTTCCTTTGTGAGGCAGCCTACTTAGCTAGGAGAGTCTTTCATCGATGCTTGTATTCGTGTGCAAGGTGGTTTCTGTGAATCTTTGAACTAGAGGCCAGAGGTTGTGAAGGAATGAAAGGCTCCTGCTCAACCATGGGAGTTTCCTCAACAACTAGTTCTAGCAGAGGGAGATGATCTTGCATGAGAGTATGAAGGATAGTTTCAAAGACAGTGGGGGGAGTCAGCTCCAACACCTCAAAAATGGGCCTCTTCTCGTTAACTTATTTAGAAGTAGGGGTGGTAGGAGGCCATGGCGGCCAAGACATAGAGGATTCCCCATGGGGGGATTTATGCCTACCATACTAAGTGGGCCTAGGCTTTGTGGGTACGATAGGAAGTTTGAATGCGGGATGCTTGGACCTTCACCAAGCAGGCACCATAGGATTCTCTCATGAATGAGAGGCATAAGAAGATGGTACCATAGAAAAGCAGGGAGAAGTGTAAGGATGAACAACAAAAGAGGAAGAAGGAGGATCTTGAGACCACTTCTCTTCTTCCCTTCTACGTGCCTTGGTGGCATCATTGTCATCTTTCAAGAAAGCCCTATGTGGAACAACATAAGGTGAAGGAGGATATATCACTTTCGACCTGGAACACCCTTTCTTTTAATTTTGATATGTGCGATATAAGAGGTCCTTCCTGGGTGGGAGAGGATCAACTACCATGAGCAACCAATGATCTATAGCCAGTGTCAGGGATCACATGCATAAAACCCTCATGAGTGAATTTCAAACACTTATGCACAACTGAGGGAGCTGCATTCATAGCTACCGGCTAGGGGATACCTAGCTTCACTCTAAAGAGTTTAGACCTTGGGATAATGTCAAACATAAGGTTCACCAACTTAGGTCCAACGAGGATCGACAAGACAATACTACCAATAGTAGGTACACAAATCCCATCATGTGTGTGGATGGTACTCATAGGTGCATTGTATCCATCTTTATGTAGGAAGTTGATTAACATGATCTCCTCAATTAAGATATTCACTTGAGATGTTAAATCAATGAGAACACCCACTACGGTGCTTCCATTTATCCTCATAGGAATGTAGAGAGGAGATGGTTATTTTTTAAAGCCCATTGAAAGATCTTGTGAAGTGAAGGTTATACCAGTACCACTGCTCACAGGTTGCACAAACGGAATATGTTGATGCAAGAAAGAGGCCATCACACACACTAAATAACACTTCCACAGAGCCTCCTAAAGATTACAGGATAAGGCAATGACTCAATTCTAGCTTTGTTATGCAACACTTTTGGAACTTTCCAACTACACCTACTAGGGGTCACAGGTTGAGTTGCAAGGCAAAAACCTCACAACATGAACACCTACAATGCTCCTAGGATATGAGGAAATGAACTTTTAGTATCACAAAATGGAACCAAAATGGTTCACGTCGGGTTCATCTAAAATGTAAGAGAGGGGGACCAACCACATCAAGGCCCCAGGTCATGGAGGGATGAGAGTAATAGGCTTCCCTAACTTACCTCAGTCTAAGGGAGTGTTAGGAAAGGTGGGATGAGAATGGTGAGGACTATGAGGTCCTTTGATCACTCTACAGACTCAAGCTTTGAGAGGAGACCAAGCGAGTCAGTTTTCAAGGTTGACTCTATGTCTTAGATAACTCTTTGTTAGAGGATAAAAGCGCGATTCTGGGATGACACTACAATGTGCTAGCATCTCTTAGGTGTGCTGGTGTTTGTACGACTAGAGGACTAGAAAGAAAAGGTCTAACTACTAAGTGAACCAAATAATACTATGAAATAAGAGACCTATAAATGAATATGATAAAACAAATAGATTAACGTTAGGGTGACAAGAACAATCTCACACAAAATATTGTTCGCTAGCTAGGTCCATGACACATGTCCACCTACACACAACAATGAGGGAAATTGTTGGGGGGATGTATAAGGGTTTGCCTTAGTTAGACCCTTGTTTTAGTGTTTCCACCTCCACAGACAACCAAGTTTGCAACAATATAGGAATAATATGATAAAGAAAGAATGAAAGAAAAAGAACAGTAAAACACTACCAAACAGTAATGTGTTGACTCAACCAAGTAATAGATAATGAGAGTAGAGAGCTTACCACCTCCACCAAGAGTGCTCAAGGATAATGGGGGAGAAAATGAGAGGAACTCAAGCCTCTGCTACAATGGTTTTGTTCTACAATTTCTCTATTGAAGTGATGGAGTGCCAAAATGCTGCTTGAATGCTTGAAGTGAATGCTAGTATTCTTGGAGAGATAGTAGATGGATTGTGAGGAGATGAAATGGAATTGAAGTGAATGAATTTGAAGGAGTGATGAAGAAAATGGCCATATTCGGGTCGATCAGCCAAAGAGGAAGTTAAAAAATGACTTCCAATGGGAAGTGTAATGCCTCTGTAGGTTCCAACCGCATGAATCTACTAGGGATGTAAGTGCACCACATGGATGTCTATGCATCGCACGGGTATCCTCGACAATTTTTCTTCTACCAATGCTCAAAACAAGCACCAAGTGGAACCAAGGTAGCGGGCTTATGTGGAATTAAGCCTTCGGATTTGGTTTTCTAAAATGAGGAAGGGTAAAAGGGGAATTTTCATTAGGGGTGCATATTCGCTCCTATAGAGTATGTAATTGACATTTTACTATAATAGAAAATATCTCTGCTTTGGTGTGGGTTTTTTATCGAGAGGGTTTTTCCATGCAAAATTTGGTATTCGTTCTTTGTTGTCTATTATGTTAATCATGTATTTGCATCTTAATGTTTTGTAATTGAAAGTTTTGAAAAAAAATTGTATCTCTCTCCTAAAGATTAGTACTAGGAAGGCATTTTTCACACTCTACTTTCCTTTCAATAATCTCATTATCTATCTCAATTTTCAACACTTCAATGTCTTCACATATCTTTCTCATGTCTATGATAAATTTCATTCCTCTAATAGGGATTTCTTTAGTCTAGTCTTTAATCATCTTCCCATAAGTTTTATAACCATGAATGTTACTAATCATATCTTTCCCCATAGTTGAATTTGGATCAAAATGAGCACTCTTATGACTTATTGGCTAAGAAATAGGATCAATCAATTATTTTAAGAAATCAATAAAGATATTTACCTAGTACTTCAGCTCATCTTTATTTTTCTTATCCTTGGATGTCCTTTCCACAAGTCTAGTGTTTGTTACTTGAAAATTGTGTACATCCCCATCTCTAGTGGAAAGTCCCAAGTTAACTTTAGTGATATTAAAATCACTAATAGTCTCTTCTCTTGCATCCTTTTGTGAAAAGGTATGTGCAACTTCCACATACATATTCCCTATATTGGCATCTTTCATTAATCTCGATGTAGTATTTAATTACTTATACTTGGGAGTTATTTAGATCAATTGACTAAAAAAAGCCTTATCAGGAGGTTCAATTGGATTGTTTTCCTTTTATTTGAGATATTTTTTTCTATCCATGAGGTGGAAGTGGGATTTGTCATGGATTTGATACTAGGAGATGTGAAATGTAAAGCTCCCTTAAGGGGAGGACTATTAGAGATTCACACTTTAGGAGAAGAAGGTGGAATAGGACCTACACTAGGCATAAATTTTTGTGGTGCATCTAGTTAAGGAGAATTAGGAGAATGGGGGGAAGAAGAATCACTTACTTGTGATGAAGGCACATCTATTGTTTCTTCTTTTGGTACTTGTTAATCCTTCTATTTCTATTTTTCATTGAACATCATCCCCACAAGTTTTCTCTAGAATTCCTTTCTCTAGAGGATCCTCACCACCTTCTCCTTGTCCACATGATTATTTTTTGAGAAAATGAGGATGATTTTAGAGTGGAATATGATGGTTCTTGGCTACTTTCCCCTTGATGTTGAGTATCTTGAGATTTTGGAGGTACAATGGAATATTTTTCTACATTCTTCCTAGCAACCTAGTCCTAAGTTCTCTTGAGTACTATTGTAGTCTTGGAATCCATAATTTCCACTTCCTTAATACTCCAATCCATTAACACAATTGGTTGTGTTAACACATGATTAATAAAAAATGGGTCTAGTAAGTTAGATTCATCATATTCTATACCTTGTATATCCCAATTTAATATGAATGCTATAATTTTTCTTAATTATAATCTCATCCAACTTCTCCTTTGAACCTCATACTCATCTATATATTATACTCAATAATCCTCTCAATATGAAATATGGTAAAAACATGGACCTTATTGTAGATTGTCTTTAATTAATTTTTTATTGTCAAAAGGGAATCTCCTTTCATACAATTTCATTGTATACTTTGTTAAATCCATTTTAATATTGAGGGAATATAACATTGACTTACAAGATTAATATTCAAGGCCAATAGGGAATTGGATACCTAACTTATTCCTCCATTGGAACCTTTTATTTACTTCTACCACTTTCCTACATAATTTAATGAGAAAAAAATTATCCTCTACATATTTAGGTAACTTTGTGAGGGATTTCGTCAAAACCTCCAATCCTAATGAAGGTAAATACTTGAAAATATATAAAATGGCTACCATAAGTGTCAATTAATTAAATGACCTTGAGATAAATCCTTCAACTTATGTCCCCTTGGATCTCTCTTACCATCCTCATAGTGAAAGTGTCATTCACTTTTCTAAAATGCCTAAAACTTCTTTCCAATTGGAGTTGGTTATAATAATCATATGCTTGGATATCTTCATCCTCAAGCTCAACTTGTCTTAAACCTAGATATCACATGATTTGTGATAAGAGTAAGTTTTTTAAACTTGGAAAAATATGATGGAGGCTTGGTTATGTTTGGAGATGATCCTTGTGCTAAAATTTGTGGGATATGTTCAGTAAGTTTTGATGGAAAACATAATAATGATGATGTCTAATATGTTAAGGGTTTAAGGAATAATACCTTAAGTGTTGGATAGATGTGTAGTAAAGGATATAATATTGTATTTGAGGATGAGAGATGTGAGATTAGGAAAGAATCTAAAATAGTGATTACTACATGAAAGAAATATGAAGGAAATATCTATCAACTTAAGGGTGTTGATGGATGATGTTTTATGACTTGAATTAATGTCATTTGGTTGTGGCATCATAGAATGTGTCACATTAATTTTGATAACTTGGAGAGGATTAGTGTAGTTCAGACCATGAGAGATTTACCAAGGATTACAAATCTTCTTAATGCTATTTGCAGGAATTTTCAGTTTGGAAAGTAGGCTAGAAGCCATTACATATCAAAGGAACAATCTACTACTAGACTACTGGATTCAATTCATATAGATCTCTATGGTCCTACAAGAGTGAGAAGTCTACAAGGTGAAAGGTACTTTATGCTTTTGATTGATGATTATTCTAGATATACATGGGTTAAATTTATCAAAGATAAATCAAAAGCATTAGATAGATTCAAGAAATTCAAAGCTATGGTTGAAAATGAAGTGAATTTGAGGATAAAATGCTTAAGGTCTGATAGAGGTGGAGATTTCACCTCCCATGAATTTAATATTTTTTTTTGAAGTGCATGGAATAAAAAGATATTAATCTGCTTTGAGAACTACTCAGTAGAATGGAGTTGTTGAAAGAAAGAATATAATAGTTCAAGCAACCACTAGATCAATGATTACTGAGGTTGGTTTATCAGAAGTTTACTGGAGAGAAGATATTCATACTACTGTTTATGTATTCAATCGAGTTCAAGAAAGAGAAAATAGTACAAAGAACCCATACAAACTATGGTATGGAAGAATTCCTATTGTTATGTATTTCAAGGTATTTGGAAGAAAATTCTATATCAGAAGAGATGGAAAGCCTTTAGGAAAGTTTGATGCAAGAAGTGATGAAAGAATTTTTCTTAGATATTCTACTAAAATCAAAGCCTACACATGTTTCAATAAAAGACTAAGAAAGATTGTAGAAATTGAAAATGTCAAGGCTGATGAAACAATGAAGAATTCAATTGGTATTGATGGATATGTATCTGATGAACCTAATTGTGTAAGAATTGAAGAAATTGTGGAAGAACATGAAAAGGATGAGCAAGAGAAGTAGGATGAAGAAAATGAAAGAGAAGAAGAAGCTTCAGTGGTTTCCCCTAAGACACCTAGATATGTGCAAAAGAATCATTCAAAAATCTAGATCATTGTAGATAAGACAAAAGGAGTATTGACTAGAAGCAAAGTTGTTGCTGAAGTAAACCTGTGTTTATTTTTTGAGATTGAACTGAAGACTATAAGTGAAGCATGTAAAGATGAACATTGGATGTAAGCTATGAAAGAACTTAAGAAAATTGAGAAGAAATAAACTTGGGAATTGGTCCCATTATTGGATCAAAGTGGGTATTCAGAAATAAGTTGAATGAGAATGGAGAAGTGGTTAGAAACAAAGCAAGGATTGTATGTAAAGGTTACTCACAAGTAGAAGGCATAGATTTTTCGGAGACTTTTGCTCTGGTGGAAAGAATGGAAGGTATAAGGATGTTCTTAGTATTTGTTTCTCATAAAGATTTCAAGATCTATTAGATGGATGCCAAGTCTTCATTTTTGAATGGTGAGAAAGAAAAAGAGGTATAGATGGAATAACTAAAAGGATTTCAATTGTTAGATCAACTAGATATGGTGTGCAGATTGAAGAAATATTTATTTTGATTGAAGAAAGCTCCTAGATCTTGGTATGCAAGGTTAGACAAGTATTTGATTCAACAAGGTTTCAACAAAGGTACAATAGATAGTAATTTGCATTTTAAAATTGAAAATGATAAAATCTTGATTGTAGTTGTATATGTTCATGACATTCTTTTTCGAGGAAATGAAACTATGTGTAAGTTGTTTGCAGAAGAGATGCAAAAAGAATTTGAAATGTATATGTTTGGAGATATGAATTTCTTTCTTGGAAATTAATCAAATAAAAAAGGAATTTTTATTTCATAGTCCAAGTATGTGAAAGAGATGTTGAAGAAGTTTGGGATGGATGGTTCCAAACCGGTATGTACTCCTATGGTGACTAGTTGCAAATTGGGTAAAGATGGTGATTCAAATAAGGAAGATCATAGAAAGTATAGATCTATGATTGTTGGACTATTATATTTGAATATTACTAGACCAGATTTTATACATGTTGTTTGTCTTGTGGCTATATTTCAAGAAGATCCTAAAGAAACACATTTTTTTTTTGCATCTTGTTGTACACAAATTATATAAATGAAATAGACATTGAAAGATATCACAGTGGTGTATGATGATCCCATTTATATCTTTTATGATAACACAAGTGCAATTAAATTTTCAAAGAATCCAATGATGCACTCAAGGACAAAGAATATATCTATCAAATATCATTTCTTGAGAGAGAAGATAATGGAGAATGAAGCAAAGCTTGAGTATGTTCTTGACAAAGGATCAAATTGCTGATATATTTATGAAGGTTCTTCTTAAAGATACTTTTGAGTATCTCTGAGATAAGTTAGGGGTCATTGCTTCTCCTTTATTAAAATACATGCATATGGAGATGCATCAGGTAAGTGCATCTATGGATCTATCTTTCTACTGGATTGGTGTTTGGTAGCTACCTCTCAGGGGGAGCAGGTAGTGTCATGTGTTGTCATTATATGTAATACCAAAGGGGAAATCAATGTAAAATATATTTTTCCTTTTCCATTGATGTCAAAGGGGGAGAGGAAGAATGTGAAAAATATTATCTACTAAGGGGGAGAAATAGAGAAAAATCTTGAGAAGTGTATTCAAAGTTAGTATGTTGTCTTTGATGGTTTTTCACATCATATGTCGCCATCAATGACAAAGGGGGAGATTATTACAAGAATGAAAATACTGAAGGTGTTTTCATTGATGTCAACTATTTAATTGGTTATCAATTGGTTGCTGTTGTCATTAATGTAATGGTTGTAGGTTATTGGTTGTTCATGTCGGGGATATTAAGAAAATTATATTGAAGAAAGGTTGAATGTGCTTAGTAGTTGCTTCAATTTTTTCTTCAAGATTTTCTCCTATATTTGTGTGGTTCAGATATGTTGATCATGGTTGTTGGAAGATTCTATATCAATATTTTTGGTTGTTGATTCATTGTATAGTGTGAGTTATGTTCACCAATTTTAAACTATGGTTTTCTATGTTTCTGGCAATGGTTTGAGAGAAATGTTGTTGGTTTATATTTCTCTTTGGTAAAGTATTTTGAATTTTGGTTATAGAGTTAAGTTGATATGATAATGATGAAGCTAATTTTTTTATCTGCAAGGATCACACTTAATTGTTCTATGTGTTTTACACTGGTTTGGCTGACCTTGTGTTGAACACTATCTTTGGAGTTGATGAAGCATGTTGGATCTATTTGGGTCCTCACCAAGTGTGTGTTTGGGTTTCCCTCATTCTAATTCCACCCTAATATGTTTTGGCACCAACCTAGTTTGAATTTAATGTTGGATGGTTGACTTTGGATATATTTCAAAGTTGAAGATGGTATACATGCAGGATGAGTTAGTTGTGAAATGATGTACAAAGAGAGATAAGTGAAAATAACTAGAGAAAATAGATGTGATATTGATGAAAATTAATGAGTGTGTGTGATGCGAGTGCGGAAGATTAGTGAAAATCCTAAATGTTGATTTTCTAGATGTAGTGAGCTAAAGGTGTACTCTATCATTCATGCATGTCTATAAGTGGTTGAGAAAATTGTGGTGGATTTATCTATTGCATTGATATTGTATTCTCTCTTTAACATATCTCTTCTATCTTCTTTGTATCTATGTGGTAGTGAGCCCTCTAGGTGGTTAACCTTGTTGGAAAGTGAGTCCTAATCTTGATAGTGATTCCTTGTTTTGGTAATGAGCCTTGGTTCTCAAGAAGTGAGCCTTTGTAATTAGTTTTGATATTCTCTATAGTCTAAGTTAATCCTCATTGTGGTTTTTTCCTTATTAGGTTTTCCATGTAAATATGGTGTTGTTGTGTTTGTGTGATGGTTTTCAATTTCTACACTTGCACTTTATGTTTAATCATTTAAAGAGTGTTAAGGATTAGTTTCGGTGAATGATTTAAAGGTTTAAATTTGTTACAATTGATTCACCCCCCTCAATTGTGTTGTTCAATAGTATGTTATATGCGATAGCATAGAACAAATAGGAAGACACATAGAATGACCTGTTGAGAGGAAACTAAATAATCATAGAATGCATTTGATCATAGACAAGCTAATCCCAATCAAGATATTATTCTATATTAATAATTATCTAGATAAATATGTATATCTTATCTTCAAAATCATTAGCCCTTGTGTTACCCCTTAGTCTGTGCAAAACAACTATCTTTTTAGAGATATCTTTTGTGCAATGGGTCATGTGTATATTTTTAGGTAATCGAGATTCACCTTTATTTGGAGTGGCAAACCATTCTTGAGTAATAATTTTTTTATATTTTCCCTTCCTTTCTTGAAAATTTTGATGGGAATGAATGAAATTGAAGTTTGTATATTCCTTTCTTTTTAGAAACCACAAACATGAGGAAGAAATATCCCTATTGATATTGACAACCAATTAATTGTCATTTGTCCTAATTTCTCTTGCATTGGAATCATAATGGTTAATGTATTTTATGACTAGGCTTGTACATTTCATTGCTACGAGAAAGGTTATGGCATGCAACAACACACTTTCAATTAGTCTCTAGGTAATTGAGGATCTATCTTCCTTCCCAATTATTTCCCAAAATTCATTTAAATTTGTGTGCCCTAGCTTGGTATACCTAATTTCTAGTAATGTACTTGATATACCAGACAAATTTTCATAACCCTAGGTATTTTTACTTCATCGGGAATAAAATTGAATGAATACCATCATGATTCATGCTCAAGAAATAATTTGACATGGGCTATTAAATGGCACTTTGTTTCCCAATTTGTGAGAATTCTTCTTGAATTACCTTATGACATGCTAGGCCAAGGAGAAATTTAGTATACCTTTGTGTTACAATTGAATATTGCAACACCACTACTCATAGGTCTTTCATAATTCTTCTCATTCATCGCCTACAAATTCGCTCCTAAATACTTGTTAAAATGATATTTTTGGATATTGTAATCTCTATAGAAGTACCTATAATTAATGTGTAGGATTGGTAGGTGAATATTAATTATGCGCTTAAAATTTGGTACATGTGAGCTTTCCTTTCTTACATTTATTTCTAACACTTTTTGAATTTTGAAAATGAATGACTATGAAAGCTTATTGAAGAATCCACGAGTTTCAAAAACCTTGCCAAACTCTAAAAAAGGTTTTGAAACCTTGAAAATGATTTGAAGGTTCTTGTTAAAACTCCTTTTGAAGAATCTTTCTTTCATAAAATTAATCTTGTTGGCCATAATAAGGGTTGTCAAAACCTCTTTAGGTCTCGATGAAATTTTTGAAACCTTGATTGAGTTCTGAAATGATTTATCTTTGCCTTCATATTGCTCGAAACTTTGAAAAAGCCATGTTTGAAGAAAAAAATTCAATTTGTGTGAGCTCAAAGCTTGAATGGGAGTATTATATCATATATTAATGAGGTTTTTTAATTTTTTGAGATCTCAACATAAGTTTTGAACCACAAGAAATTTCTAAAACTTTTACAATTTAACAAAATTTGGTTAAGTATGCAATATTTTTTATTTAATGTCAACTTTTGGCTAAGTTGTGAAAACCCTTTTGCGTCCCAAAATGGTCACAAAACCTTTAAGAGAGCTAATGGAATGGGCACTTATAATCCTTTAACATGGAAATGACAAAGCAACACATGGTTCTGACAACTATGTCAAAACTTGTTGCAGTTTTGGAAACCAAATTAGAAGTTGACACTTGATAACATGTATCTTTTCAAAAGTTTACAAGGCTTAAAGGGACATTGAAAAATTTGGTATCACTAATAGTGTAATTTGAAATGTTCTTGTTCTAGGGGCGCCATCTATCCACCTAGAGAGTCTATGTCTCTACAATATCCTTTTTTGGATTTTTTTATATGCTTCCATATTCCATTTATCTACTTTAGTGTACCTTATTACTTAGTGTTATTAGCCCACTAAAGTGGGGCCAAAATGTAATGCAAACAATCATGCACTCCTAAAATTACATTATATTATGATCTTGTTTTAGCATTTTCTTTCATAACATATTTAAAATCATATCTATTTTCACTAAATATATCACCTAAATTTGAAGAGTACAATACCCTTTTAATTCGTGTTGTAAGAACACATTAAAATTTTTAGAAACAATTCTTGGATGGTAGCACAATGTGTAGACATCTATGTGACATGCTAGTGTCCCAAATATTCTCAAAACTTAAAAATATATTTTTCATTTTCCTTATCCATGATGCCTATTTTGATGTCCAACTATAAAAATAACACTTGTTTCTACCCCACCTAAGGAAACAAAACCATATTCCTTCTCATTTTGAAATGAAATTTGTATCTTCTATAGCTATATTATTCTCTCCTTCCTACCTTTGGGAAACTCTATCAAAATTTACTTAAAAAATATATAGCCTATATATCTTTCAAATCAGCTATGTGAAGTTCTCAAAAGGGAATACATAGCCTACATATATTTCAAATCCATTGAGGAACTTCTCATTGTTGGTAATATTTTATTGGATCAATAATATTAGTTATATCGTGATATTAATTTCCCTTCATTTTTTGGACAAGCTTATTGATATAAATCAAAAAATTTAATTATGATTGTTTCATTTACAATGTAAATATTCTCCACACACCAAGGTTTACACCATCATCATTATAATTTTATTCCATTGCTTAGTATTCCTCAATGAATTTAGGAGTAAGAGCACATACTTTTTTTCATTTTATCTATATTGTTTATCCATGGAGGTTAAAAGACCAAAATGGTGATTTGATTGAGGTAAACCACTAAACAACCTCAACATTTTTCTATATTTATATTTTTTTTACGTTATACCACATATTAATCAAAACCTATATGTTCTGATACTTTTTTGGTGTGATTGTTACATGAATGACAATGATATACATAGCTATCCATTGAACGTGTTGGTTTCCTAGGTAGTAATCTTAAAAATTTAGCATCAAGTTCCTTTCTATGTCTCTTTTATGTTTCTTTTATCATAATTTGTAAACAAAATTTTATATTTTTTGTTTTATAGTATCTTTGTATATTCTTCAATGTTTAAGTAGTTTTAAAGAGAATAAGTCATTTTAGTTCTCTTTTAAAATTATTCTATAGGTTTAAGTATACCTTTTATTTTTAATTCTATACTAGACGCTAGAAACACATTTCATTTTGAAGTAATAAGGGAATTACTTAATTAAGAGTAGGAATCTTTAGTTAAGTGTGGATTTTCCTTCACTATAAGAGTTCAATAAGTTAAATTGAAAATTTGTACCAACCTTTTTCCACCTCAAGAATGATCCATGGTACATGGATATTTTATTTTTCCTTGATACCAAGAACTATTCCCCTAGATGAAAGGATAATCAATGGGGAGTATTTCAATTGTAAGTATAGATATGTGTTGATATAAAAAGGTTGGGTTGGGATGCTACTTAAATGTTCCAAATGGATAATAATGTATCTTGTGGAATGGACATATAATTTTTTTGAGGGGTATGGTGATGGTGCATACTACCTCAAGATGTTGTCTAAAGATCTTATGAAATTTATAATACATGATACAATAGGTGAACAATAATTATTTTAAGTATTGGCCCTAGCCTTTACATAGATTTTCTAATAGAGATGTCTACTATGATGGAAATATCATAATGGGTTTTTAATCAAATGTTCCAAATTGATAAGAATGTAGCTTATGGAATGACCCTTTAAATTTTTTGAGGGGTATGGTGATAGTGCATAAAAACTCAAGAGATTGGACAAGTATCTTATGAAGTTTCTGTACATGATACTTAGATTATTAGTAATTCTTGTACGTATTGGTCTTGCCATTTACATATTGTGTTTTTGAGTTATGTGTGTTGTTTTTGTGCAATCTTGGCACTTTAGGTCAAGATGAAATATAATGTGTTTGTCTCCTCCTCATTGTTCCTTTTTTGGGTCTACTCCTAGAGATAGTTGGATTATTATTATGTCTACAAGAGACACACGTTCATACTAGAGCCAACATTAGAACCCATTTGATTATGTTCATTTTTTATTGATTCCTAACCCTCTTATGCATTTTAGTTTTCTATAAAAATATTTATAATCAATCGTAAAAAACTCCTTGATGTGTACCAGTTTGTTAAAATTTGCATGAGTGTTGTTCTCCATCCTTTCCCATGCATCTATTAGGTGTTAGAAGTTGTAAATATCCCAAGGTATTCTAAGTTTGGGGTTCTTTATTATTTAAATTTATAAGGACTATACTTGTTATAGTCTTAGATTTTCCTTTCATAGTATATAATTCCTCCTAACTCCACCTTTTCCTTTGTCCTTGTTGGGATATCAAACTTTCCCATATAAGTATAACTTTCATCCATTTCTCACCTTCATTCCCTTTTCCTCTTTGGATTTTAGAACTTTCCTTATTGGAACCCCTTTCCTATAAACCCTACTTTTTTTCCTTTCCTTTGTCAAAGTTCTATATTTTTCTTATCAAATTGACTTTCATCTAAACCTCAACTCTTTGATCCTTTACATTAAGATATATTTTGGAGTGAGAATCTTATTCATCCCTTACCCAAGTACCTTTTCCTCGGTATCTATGACTGTAAATTCTTGAAACATCTCATCGTATTATCTTATTAGGAGCATGATTTTAGCCTTATCCTTATTTTAATGTCTTACTTAAAATTTCCTTCATGTATCCTTTCAAAGTTGGTGATCTAGAGATACCTTCATAATATTCTATGGCATGAAGTATGGCATACTATTTATCATCAATCCCCAACAAGTGGTATGGGTTATGAAATATCCTTGACTCCAAATCATTGAAACTCTAAAAATATCATGTTATGGAGTGTTAAATCCCACCTACCTCACTGGATGAAACAATATACCATTAATGACATGATAAGTCTATGCAACTACCCAATCAAATTCTCTCACCCAAAAATCATTATTATTCCAAGGGAATGGATCCAAAGGATTCTTAAGAATGGAATATGAAGATGCCCACACAAACATTAATGTGATGGTTAAATTTCAACCCCTGATGGTCCTCACACCATCTCCAATATATCATTTTAGTATATTTTATAGGATCCTCCTTACCTTGAACACCAAAAACCTAGTGGTGTCATTAATGTGTAGAATGAATGTGATAAAAAAAGAAAAGGATTTTTGCACATCCCAAAGAGGAAAATTTCATATCATTGAATATGATAACATGTTTTTAGCATCAAATGACCATATTTCTTATCTTCAATTTGCATGAATGTACTAAATAGATATATACTACTTGATTTTTATTATTTAAATATTTATTAGATTTTTTATTTTATGAATCTCTTCCTTCTTTCATATAGTATTTCATTTCTCTTTGGTACCTTTTATTATTTTTTAACATAATTTGAAATTCATATTTAAACTAGAAAATTTTCAAGATGACTCTAATAACCAATGAATAGTAAGTATTTTTTATTATTATTTATTTAAATGAGAACCTGATAAGTGGATCCACTAACATGTCTTAAATAAAATTCTAGGCTAGTAGGGTTTATCTCTAGTAAATGTTTTCAAGAAATTTTTATATTGTAATGATATAGGTTTAATCCCAAACATGTAATGCAACGCTATAATCCTAGAAGAACTAGCTAAATGTCTAGATCTAAAATTATCTAAATGTCTCCATATGTATTCTGGATGTTTATGGGTGTTGGTTCTGATTAGTTAGACAGCTAGAATTCTTTAAAATCCTTGAAAATATTTTGTTAGGTATATGTTTAGGATAATAAAATAAATTTGGAGGTTTATTCATGTTTAAATAGGTTTGATTCTTTAATGTTCTACAATTTCATTTATCTCATTTGTATGCATAGAGATCAACCTGCGAAGGGTTTAAAGGTGTAGTATTTAATAATATCTTGATTAAGATATTAGATGTATACTTTTAATTGCATTCCTTGGTTTTTAAAATTTCCAAGCTCTATTTTCCCAACTGGATATAGGAACCCATCTATCTTTTGTTCAATATCCCAATACCAACACACTCAAAACAACCACATTTAAATATCATCATATATTTTGTTGTAATAATTCTTACTAACTACCATGTCTAAATGTGCATAATAGTATAGGGGCTATTAGAAATCACATCATTGCCAAAGATTGTTCATTGAATCAACATGAGCAATAAAACATGAACTTGATGAAGACTCAAAGCCATCAAACTGATACAAATGGTTCTCATGATCAATTTTTCCTATAGCAACAACATTATCAAGAACCTACAACTATATAATAGTCACATTGTGTGGAGTAAACTTAAAAATATTGCTATATCTAGAATGCAAAAATCTGATATATGGAAAGTAGATTCGTTGAAATATTAGGAGCAAGAAGAACATCATCAATGTACCTATATAGCATCTAAATAGAGCTTGTCCCCAAAACTAGAATCTATGAAGAGTTCTCAACTATAAACTAAAAAGTAGAAGTATGAGCAATGGAATCAAGATCACATGAATTGGCCATGTGATGTGAAGCACCTGAATCAAGAATCCAACAATTAGAAGATGTATGTAAGGCACGTGTTGAAAGAGCTTTCCCTTTTCCCATGGAAAAAGACTTAGGCATTGAAATAGCCCAATTTTTCCACAAAACGAACAAGGATCTCCTTTATTTTTCTTAGATTTGGAATGATCTCTAGAGGTAGAAGAAGAAGGAGGTGGAGTGGACTTATGATTGTTCTTTTGCTTTGGTTTAGAGAGACACTCACTACCTACGATGATTTTGTCTTGGGATTCTTTCTATTCTTTCCTTTACCCTTGGAAGATTGAACCATTAGAGCATTATTATTAGAACTAGGTAGTTCATCCAACTAAACCAACTTGGCCTCCTCCATAGTAAGATGCTCATAAAACAACTCAAAAGAAGGAATTTTATAATCTTTCCCCATGGAATCCATTATGGAATAGAAAGTGGACAAGAACACTTGATAAAGGCCTCTTAAATTAGAGATAATAAAGAAGATAAATTCATCATTAGATGATTTATCATGCCCAGGTCCTTTTAATTGTGACAAAATCAACTTGAAATATGCAAAAAAATCTTGAATAGAAGGAAATGCATATGGAGAGTGATTGTAGATCTACTTGAAGCTACAAGATTCTGAACTAATTGATTTTACCATACAATACTTCAAGTTTATCCAAAACATTCTTAGGTGTTTTACACTTTGTAATATGAAACAAGTTATCAGGTACATGTAAGCCAATGAGCCATTTTTCTTCATCCATTTTATATTTATGGGTAAATTTTTCATATACCCTTATGAAATTAGGTTGTTGTGCATCTAAAATTTTCCATAGACCCTTATTGTAATAATCGAGTCATTTTTAGCTTCCATGTATGATAATTGTGTGGAGTGAGTGGTTCAATTTTTCTTAGATCTTCCATGTTGGATAGAATAACACCAAGATAAAGAAGACAATGTGGCACTTAAATTGTTCCTTTCACCCCCTAGAATGTACTAGAACTCAATTTGCAACCCCATAGAAAATTAAAATGATTTTTTTTTACAATTTGTACAAGTGACAAGCTCAAATCAACTATTTATAACACATGGATATTTTTATAATTTTTAGAAAAAAATTATTTTCAAAATTGAAAATAGAGGTTACAAATAGATTCCTTGTGATTTTCTTCCCCAAATTTTGAGTTCATATGTAAAATTTATGTCGTTTGTAATTAATAAATGCACATGTACCTTTGAACTCAAAAAATTGGAAAAAATGGAAAAATCTACAAAAATCACCTACACTAGTGTGAATTTTGTCAACCCACCTTTCCGATGATATCTCATTTGCAAAAAACTGATGCTTTGGCAAAAAATTGTGCAAAATTAAAAAAAGGCCTATTTTAGGCACTTTCAAGGTTAAATAGGGGAAAAATACAAAAAAAGAGGCTAGGGGCTCCCCAAGCGACGTCACCGATGGCGGTGGCCACTTGGCAGTGACTAGGTGGCTTTCGAGTAGTTATCTGGTGGTGGTCTACAAAAGTTGAAGTCATTAAAAAAAGTTGTCATAGTTTATATAAGATGATCATGGTTTTGATAAACCATCACAATTAAATGTGGTCACAGTTTACAAATCCTAGTGTAGTGATGTTACCACCGACTGTGGTGACTTTAGACTTTAAACTCGCTAGCTACAATGAGTAGTTTGAGAACCACTTTGGCAGCCTCAACTGTGGGATTTAAGCCCTTATTAACAATGGTGAGCGTTGTGTAATAAGCGCCAACACTTACAAACACTACTCAAAAGTTTTTATTATCTTTTTTAATTTTAAACAAACATTGTTGAAAATGAAAAAAATATATATTTTTTTCTAACAACAACGTACCTCCGACCTAGGGGGTCATACGACCCTTCAAGAAAAATAATTTTCCTCGATTTTTCTTTTTGTCAAATATAGGAAAATTATATATCAAAATTCATGGAATTGGCCCCTCAGATGCAATGGAAAGGTTATTTTTTTTCCAAAAAAGATCCTATAAAAATCTACTTCCTAGATTTGAGCTTCAAACCCTTGTTTGCAAAATTTGGAAATGGTGACCAAATTGAGTGAAACGAAAGCTAAATTTGACTTTCTCAAGCCTCCTAGATGCAATGGAATAGCCAAAAATACTATAGACATGTAAAAATGACTTGAAACCTATCACACAACCTCAAATGACATCAAACAACACTGCACGACATCAAACAACACTGAACAACATCGAACAACCTCAAACAAATGTCAAACAATATGGAACATCATCTCTGATCATCTCGAAACATCTTGGAATGAGTCTGAATCATCTCCTAACACTTTAGAATGACTCAGAATCATCACGTCACACTTCAAAATGACTTAGAATCTTCCCGTAACACTTCAGAATAACTCAAAATCATCTTGTAACACTTCAAAATGACCCAAAATCATCTTGTAACATCTTGAAATGACTTGAAATCATCTTGTAACTCTTCAGAATGATTCAAAATCATAACACTTCAGAATGACTTAGAATCATCCTGTAACACTTTGGAATTACTCGAAATGACTTAGAATCATCCTGTAACACCTCATAATAACTCATAATCATCCCATAATGTCTTGAATCATATCAAAATAAACCCGAAATAGTTCAGATAATGTCTTGGATTGTCTCACATCATCCCAAAACATCTCAGAATTATTTCGTAATGTCTTGAATCATCTTGAAATCATACCGCAACGTTCTTGCATCACACCACATCGTATCATATCTAAACAACATCAAAAACCCTAATTCCTCTATTAATTGAATAATACAACATTATTTAATTAATTCACTTTTTCATCATTTAAAACAAATTTAATAAATTTCATTTATTTAATAAAGTCCCAAAAACCCTAATTCCTTTATTAATTGAATAATACAACATTATTTAATTAATTCACTTTTTCATCATTTCAAACAAAATTTAATAAATTTCATTTAATTAATAAAGTCCCAAAAACCCTAATTCCTCTATTAATTGAATAATATAACATTATTTAATTAATTCACTTTTTCATCATTTCAAACAAATTTAATAAATTTCATTTATTTAATAAGGTCCCAAATACCCTAATTCCTCTATTAATTAGATAAAACAACATTATTTGATTAATTCACGTTTCATCATTTCGACCAATTAAATAAATCTTATTTATTTAATAAAGTCCTAATCCCACCTTATTTCATCCTGATTAATTAAATAATGCCAATTATTTAATTACATCGCTAAATCATCTTATTCCCCTAAGTGGATTAAATTATTAAATAATAATTTAATTACAACACTTTCCCTCCAAAATTTGAATAATTAAATCAAACTATTAAAATCAAAACTAACACAACTTTGTTTGCAAAATTCAAACATGATTTGTACATTCAAACTCCAAAAAGGAATTAATTAATTAAATAAATTAATTCATATTCCTCATCCACTTTCTGATTGAGAAAATTAAGATTGATAACTAAGTAATCTAATTTGTTAACTAATCAATCTATTTTGTTAACTAAAACATCACATTCCTAACTAAGCCATCACAAACTTGACTAATCAATCTATTCTGTTAATTGATCAATCACATCCATGACTGGCCAATCTATTTCCTAGTCACACAAATTGTGCAATCCACTTTGCACAATTCTCTCATGTCTAAATTCTCTCAACACACTCCTACCATTTATCTGGATATTCTTCAAAACATTCTTGATCATCCATTTCAAATATCATTTTCTATATAACAAACCTCTCTCCTCACAAAAAAAGGATTGGAGAATCAACATACATTGAGCAACGAATTGTTGTCAAGATCATCCTTGAGAGAGCTTCATCCATTTTCTTCCATCAACCAAACACAACAATCATTCATCCACACTTTGCACACTAACTTTGGAGGCTTCGCTGTGATAAGAGCAATTCGACATCAAGTGGATACACTCCTCTATGGGATGGTAAAGGCTATCTTTTGTATTCATTTCATTTGGTAATCAGTAGGTTCCTCATCATGCTTACAATACAATAGTTTCAATTTTGTATGTGTAGGAGTTTCTAGATTTTAGATTTTAAGATTTTTGGCTATAGATTAGATTTCTTCGTCAGATTGTGTCACATATAGATTTTATTGATTATTTTAAATGCACATTATTAATCATGATATTAATTAATTATATTATGATTAAATTATTATTTAAATTGAAGTTAAATTGAAATTGAAATTGAAGTGAAATTGAAAATGAAATGCAATTACAATGATTTGAAATGCATTTTTATTTAATTTGGGGTTTGTCATTGTTGATGAAAACTTGAGTGCAAGTGAACACAGGAACAGGTGAATGTGATTGAAGGCAAGAACAACAATCAAGTAGAGTCATTTTAGCCATTAGATGTTTATGAGTATGATGGAATCACACACACTCACTTAGCTAATATTTTTAATGCATTTTGTGATTATTGTGTTTGCAAATTTTAAATCTAGTTTTATTGATTTCTCCAAAATGTGGAAAAATATATGTTGCTTTAAATGATGATTTTATTAACTGTGAGAAAATAGATCTTATTTAAATAATCAAATTATGTAAGTCAAGATTTTATCATTGTTTGAAAATAAGATGCTTGTATTTCAAAATTTAATGAAATAGACTTTTTATTTCAGAATTTAATAAAATGTAATAAAATTTGTGTTTTAAAATTATTTGTTTTTATTTGAAAATATAGAGGAAAAGATTTAAATTTAGAAATTAAACAAATATCTTAAGTTGAGTTTTTGAAAAATAAATTAGAAAACAATTCACGTCAATTTGAAATTGCATTCAAAACTTCAATTAAACAAATTGAAAAAAAATATCTTCAATCAATTAGAGGCGATCAAATTTCAAAACTTGGAGTTGGAGAATTGAACTGGAGATCGACCTCAAATTGGGGATCTGATTTCTTGATAACTCCATCAATGCATGAGGAAAGGATCGGTGAATGAAGAAATTCGAAATTGGAAAAGAGGTAGAAAAATCCATTTTTAGCATTGGAAAAAATAAATAAAGAGGTGTTGTTGATATTTTGGGGGGATTCACTGGAAATTGATATTATTCTGGAGAAGCAGCCAATAGGGAGGAGAGTTAATTTCCTTGTTCTCTATTTATTTTGTTGTGTATACCAGTGAATATTTTTCCTTCACATCCCACATGCACATGGAATGGAAGACTAGGCGCGACCAAGAAGAGAAGTACACAACAATAAGTATGAGTTTCTATTATGATTAAATGATTATTTAAATTGAAGTAAAATTGAAATTGAAATTGAAGTGAAATTGAAAATGAAATGCAATTACAATGATTCGAAATGCATTTTTATTTAATTTGGGGTTTGTCATTGTTGATGAAAACTTGAGTGCAAGTGAATGCAGGAATAGGTGAATGTGATTGAAGGCAAGAACAACAATTAGGTAGAGTCATTTTAGCCATTAGACGTTTATGAGTATGATGGAATCACACACACTCACTTAGTTAATATTTTTAATGCATTTTGTGATTATTGTGTTTGCAAATTTTAAATCTAGTTTTATTGATTTCTCCAAAATGTGGAAAAATATATGTTGCTTTAAATGATGATTTTATTAACTGTGAGAAAATAGATCTTATTTAAATAATCAAATTATGTAAGTCAAGATTTTATCATTGTTTGAAAATAAGATGCTTGTATTTCAAAATTTAATGAAATAGACTTTTTATTTCAGAATTTAATAAAATGTAATAAAATTTGTGTTTTAAAATTATTTGTTTTTATTTGAAAATATAGAGGAAAAGATTTAAATTTAGAAATTAAACAAATATCTTAAGTTGAGTTTTTGAAAAATAAATTAGAAAACAATTCACGTCAATTTGAAATTGCATTCAAAACTTCAATTAAACAAATTGAAGAAAAATATCTTCAATCAATTAGAGGCAATCAAATTTCAAAACTTGGAGTTGGAGAATTGAACTGGAGATCGACCTCAAATTGGGGATCTGATTTCTTGATAACTCCATCAATGCATGAGGAAAGGATCAGTGAGTGAAGAAATTCAAAATTGGAAAAGAGGTAGAAAAATCCATTTTTAGCATTGGAAAAAATAAATAAAGAGGTGTTGTTGATATTTTGGGGGGATTCACTGGAAATTGATATTATTCTGGAGAAGCAGCCAATAGGGAGGAGAGTTAATTTCCTTTTTCTCTATTTATTTTGTTGTGTATACCAATGAATATTTTTCCTTCACATCCCACATGCACATGGAATGGAAGACTAGGCATGGCCAAGAAGAGAAGTACACAACAATAAGTATGAGTTTCTAATTTCAGATTGGAGTCTATCATCCCCACTGTCCACGCGCAGGACAGGGAAGGATTCTTGAGGCAGGGAAGAGGTGCAGGCAGGGAGGCTCATATCCTACGCAACCACCAAGGTTTCCCACTTCCCATGCATGTAAGGGAGGATTGGTAAAGGGGCACACAAGAGAGGGGCAGTGAGGGAACCTCATTTCCCATGCTTAGGAAGAAGGAGGGAGTCTTGGGCACGCAGGGAGAAGGCAGCAACAAACAAAAATACTCCTCTAATTACATACACTACCACTCCTCCATTTACCCACAACCACTTTGTGCTTAGAAGGGAGAAAGAGGCATTGCTAAGGAAACATAAGACATAAGGGAAAGGCAGACAAAAAGGAGAGAAAGATGCGCTGAAGTTAGGAGAAAGGTGCACAAAAAATAACATAAGATTCACAGAGGAAACTTACAATAGAAAATTCATAGAGAAAGACACAAACAATCACTTCCAAAATTACTACGTAAGATTTTTATTTGAAATTTTTAAATGCAAAAGTAAACATGAATTCAAGAATTCAAATAGAATAGATAATCTTCTACTTCTGATTTCTTTGAAATTAGTAAAAAGTATTTATGTTACTTTGAATTCTGTTTGAATTCTTAAATATCAAACTGTGATTTTTCCAGAAAACTATTGAATTTGGAAACAAAATTTTTTAGGAAGAATTCGATTTGAAAACATTGAAAAGCAGCTGATTAGATTTAGGAAGAGATTCAAAACCAAAAAACATCATTTAAATTTAGATTTAAAAAGATCTTAAACATAAAATGTTTGTTTTATTCTGATTTAGAAGAACTTTAAAAATATTCCAAACAAAAAATATTTTGATAAATATCCTTTAAATTTAAAACGTGATTTCAAGATAGAAGTTAAATTTAGCAAAAAAAAAAATTGCAAATAAAACTCAAAACAATCAAAACATAAAATAAAATGATATATTTTAATTCTGTTTGAAAAAGTAATTATTTATTTTCTGAAGGTAATCAAAACAGAAAATAAACCAATTAAGTTAAAATATAATTTACTTTGAAAACCAAACGAACGTGAGCATGATTAAATTCAGGAGTAATAGAACAAAAGAACGTGTACTCTTTTATGACTATTTTTATATATGTACTTAATTACATACTGGAAATACACCTTCTTTATTTATTTTTGATTATTTAATTTGGTTGATTTTAATATTAATCTAATGTCATTTATGGATTAAAATGATGAAAAGAACAACTTTTAAACCGTTTTCGCTTCAAACAAGATTTTTGTTTTATTGTTAGTGAAAGATTGTATTTGACTAATTGGAACCATGCATGCTTGATAAATGAATGTGCATGTCATGTTTTTGGGAAAGTTACCTTCCGGGACAGGTGTCGAATATGGGTTATTAGAGAGTGTAGTTTTGCTTTTCCAAAACTACTTTATTTGTCATGCATAACATTTTACTTGGCCAAGTAACTTAAGGACCATTGAAATAGATGGAATTATTGAACTCTCTACCATATCCTAGTATCAAACTTTCTTGTTTCTTAAATGAATTAGAAAAATGAAAATGCTAGTGGTTTTACTAGTTATACTAGGCATGCACTAGAGTCCAACTTGCTTGTCAATTGCTTTTTGCTAAGCGATTCATGCAAGGTCGGATATTCTTTGAATGATTTAAGAATTCTGGGGAAGCATAAGCTTCGAGGTTGGGCGGAAAAAGCGTCCAATCCTTGTTCTCATCTTCATTATTGAAGATATGCTATTGGATTGAAGATCAAAGGATGTCATCTTCATTTATATTTTATGTATTCTTGAATTATGTATTTAAGAGCTTAAGGCAACTGAATGCCTAATTCTCAAATTGTAACTTATATTACAACCTCTTTGTATTATTATCAATGTCATGTATTATGACACATTTTTGTATTTAAATTGGAATTGTATATTGAATCTATCTTATCAACTTTAAGTTGTTGTTTTGGAATTGACTGAATTTATATGATGTCTAAATGAATGAATTGTTGACTTTATTTTGAATATGAATGAAATTATTTAAAGTTTTGTCGATGTTTGAATCGAAGAATTTTGCGCTTTACATTTGGTATCAGAGCAACCAGGTTCATGGATCATTAATCTAACGTCCTTCTTTGTAATACCCCTCTGTTTTGATCTATTGTGCGAACTATGTTGTTCCTCTTTATGCTTTAGTTTTACTTTGTACTTGGACTATGTACTTGATTACAGTGGATCACTATTTTATCGTGATGTATTTTGATGTGATTATTATGGCATGTTTGGAGTTAGCATATGTGGATGTTTAACTTATGATGTTTCATGCTTTCGATTATGCTGCTATGTTAGATGCATCAGTTAGATATATATAATATTATATTTCATTATAATTTAATATTATAAATTTCATAATATTTTAGATATTATATTATTATAATATTTTAATTATCCTGATATAACATTATATATTGTGATGAATTAAAATATTGTTAAATGATTTTAAATATAGTGATTAATATAATATTAAAAGATTTTAATATTATGACTTAACATAATATTAGATGCTTCCAATAGATTTAATAATATGTTTTATGTAAATCATTGAGAGATTTGAATAATCATAATTGTTTTCAAATGTTTAATAATTGTATTTGGGAAAATGATTATTTCATTTTATTAATGTAATAGTTAGAGGGGAAGATTGTTTTTTTTTTAGAAAATGAAATTTATTGAATATGCAATAAATATTTTATGTAAAAAGGGAACTTGTTTTAAAGTGAAATATGGGGTCATGAGAAATATGTTATACTTTTAAATGTTGTGTGGGAATGAAACATTTTTTTTAAGTGGCTTAATTAATTCCTTTTATTAACGCACTGTTTATTGAATGCCAGTTAGGATATGGGTTTAGTGAACCCAAAGTAAAATTTGATTCTTGTTTTGGCATTGATCTACGTGCATTATCATTGGGAAGTGTGGGTCTCCTTAATTGACAAGTCTTCCAAATAGGGTCCTTTCTTATGGTGGGTTGTCGTGTCAGGTTGTCAACCTATTTCGTACCCTTGGGAAGCATGTAGTAAGTTGTCAATCATTACCTAGTTTCCACGAACGAGGGTGTATTGTGTTTCTGGTATTAGGGCGGATTATGGGATCTGTGTCTCCTTGAAAGGAGTAAATTTTGTAATGTGTGTCTCCTTGTCAAGAGCGGTCGGGAGTGGTTTTTTTATTGTTGTTACCTCTAGTGTTTGGAGTGGTTTTATCTTTGTCTCCTCCTGAGAAAGGAGTGGACTTGTTATCTTGTTTGTTGCACCTTGGTACCATTGATGTTTGGTTGGTGTGTGTGTTTTGTCAAGTAGAGGAGTGGCTTGTAACGAGGGCCGGCACACAAAGTGGTGCCAGGGTAACTCATTGTAAGTGGTATAATTAAGTGATAACTAAATTAATATACTTAGAAGTTTGGGTAGTACTACACACTAAAAAGATAATTATGCCACACTCATAGACTCAAGTGCTCGGTTAGGCTTGGGATGGGTGGGAAGGCCTAGAATGGCAAGGTCATCTATCTTGTCTGTATGAAAGGTATTTGATTTTGTATTAGTGAGTATGAGGGCCGAGATTCGGTAAAGGTCACTAGGATAACCTTTTCTTGTGGGGGCCGGAGCCTAGGAAGGATCACCGTGGGTAACTCATGACGAACTATGTGATGACACTCTGTCTAGGACAACTGTTGGGTTTGATTTTGTATTAGTATGTATGAGGGTCGGGGATCGGTTAGGGCCACCATCTGACGATCCGCCGTGGGTAACTCATGATGTGATGTTTGATGGCACTTTGTGTGACCATTGTTGGTACTTGTTTTGTGGGTATGGTTTCCTTAACATAATTGATGTGACCATGGTTGGTGTTTGATTATTTGTGTATGGTTCTCATAACATACTTGTCCTACTTTATTTCTGGAAGTAGTGTGACCTTGTACTTGTGTTGTACTTGCATGGTATATGAGTTGTACTTATGTTGTACTAGCATGGTATTTGAGTTGCACTTGTGATGTGCGTGAGTTGTGTCTTGTGTTCTTGTGAGGTTTATGTGTTGGTTGTTTCAGTATGGTTCAGTTTATGTTAGCCTGTGTCTAGAGGTAGATGGTCTTGACTATGATTCCTGGTTACTATCTCCTAGCATAGGGGGTAGGCCTTTAGGTTCCACTTGGTTGGGTGGCATGCACCTTAATCCATTGGGTTCTATCTTAATGTTCTTGTGGACGAGACTTCCAATTGGAGAGCTCGTGGGTTTCAGTATCAGTTCTTGTTGTATTTCATTTTAGTTATCTTATATTATTTTTACCCCTCGTTGTTATCAAGGTGGAAGTTGTAATTGTAATCTTAATTATTGGATTTGCCTCATTTGAGGAACGAGAGATTGTAACCTTATTGTTTAATGGATGGATTAATACATTTGAAAGTTATATCTTATGCTTGCTGTTAATTCATCTTTTGGATGTATGTGCCTTAATTATTGGTTAATTAAATGACATGGTTTAAATCATGTTTTTTGTTTAGGTTCTTTATAACCTCTGTCCCGTAACTTTAGAGGTTGTTGGCATTAGTTAATTAACTCACTTATTATTTATCCTTTTAAAAAAAATTATTCCGTTTAAGTAGTTAAATGCAACTTCCTCTAGGGTTGCATGACGGGGCGTTACATTCTTCCCTATCACACATTCTAGCACACCTGGTGGGACCCTTGTCCCCTCCTCTAACATTTTTTTGAGTCATTTTTGAAGTTGCAGGTCCTAGAAACACTTTTTTCATGTTGGATGATGTGGTTATGTTGCTGATATTTGGTTTTCATTGATGTCAACACTATTAGCATTGATGATTCTGAAGGTTGTATATGTCGAGGATATTGAGAAAATTAGAATAAATATGTTGTAGGCAGTCTGTGAAGCAGTGAAGATTAGAACGATAGAAAGTTGTGCAATTTGAAAATTAGAGGTCACACATTAAAGGGTTTTTTGCTGAGCCTATCTAGTATGTTTTCCGGAAGTTTCAGTGGTACACATCAAGATTGGAGTGAGTTATGAATTTTTGAGATCCTACAGTTATTGTAGCAAGTATTTCTAGAATATGATATTGCAATTTTGATGAATTGAGTTGTTGCGTATGTTCCTAAGATGTTCGATTATGTTTCTAGATTGTACTCTATCATTGTGGTACACCCGCGTGAATCGGTGTGTTCATGATCAATTTTTTTTTCCTTGTGTGTTCAAGTTTTCATGTTCTTGGCCAACATGATGTTAGTAGCATGTTGCTGATCCTTATGGATTAATATTTTATTGTTTGGCATGTTTGAGGATATTGATTTAGGTCTTGATTATGCTGTGACCAACTTAGGTTGGTGCACATTGAGATTTGTTCATGAATTGGGCTGACAGTTTATAATTTATTCTTTCATTTTGTGGCTGACAGAGTTGTTAATGAAAAAATCATGTAGCAGATATATAAGAGCGATTGTTTCTTCTTTTTATGAATGCTCATTTGGAAGAATATTAAGTGTGAATGTGAAATGTGCGAATAAAGGATCAGATCATTTGATTTCATATCAGAGTGTGAGGAAGTGTTTATGTGCCTAACTAGAACTATCATCAGGCTTATGAAGAAGCTAATTTCTCAATTCAACCTCATTTGATGGATTTAATCTGATTGTTGTATGTAAGGCAGTGAGCCTTCCCTTCTGAGCAGTGAGCTCTAGGTAATGTGCCTGAATGCATGTGCATTCCCTATTCATTTTTCATTATACTTCTAATAGGGTATAATCTTGTGGACTAACATCCACCATGGTTTTTCCCCTAACAGGGTTTCCACGTATAAAAATCTTGGTGTTCATGTGTTTGTGATGTGTTGTTGATTTATGCTTTCACTATTAATTATTAGATCTGAGATTAAAGGTTGATTAAGGTTGAATAAATTTAATTTATATAACAACTGATGCACCCCGCTCTCAATTATTTATCCTTGTTTTTCCAACAATTAGTATCATAGCAGGTTCCTCTGAAGAATTTTAATAGCTTGAGGTGGTCTGAGATGACATCATACAAGAAGGATAGTCCTAGATTCGATGGTACAAATTAATCTCTATGGAAGATCAGAATGGAGTGTCATTTGAAGTGCATTGGAAAACCCTTTTGGAAGATTAAAAATATTAAATATAATATTCCTCATAATGTTCCTACTACTCCTGATGAGATCAAAGAAGTTGAAATCAATGTCAGGGCTATTGAAGCATTATTGAGTGCTTTGGCAGATTCAAAGATGGAAAATGTGATAGGTCTGCAGACAACACATGGGATCCGGATGAAATTGGAAACATTGTATGAAGAAGATGATCAAGTGAAGATTGCTAAGCTAACAAGTATAAAAGGAAAGTGGGAGAAGCTAAAGATGAGTGAAGATGAAAACATTTTTGATTTCATGCAAAAAGTAAATGAACTAGTGATGGGTATTAGACGTGTCGGTGGAGTTATGGATGAAGATGAAATTGTGGCTAAAGTGATCAGATTTGTGCCTACTTCTTACAAAACAAAAGCTCATGCTATTGAAGAACTCATAACAATAACAAATGTAACAATAGAAATGTTGATTGGCAAACTTGTTGCCTTTTAGCTAAGTGAATTTGGTGAGTTTACTCCTAAAATAGAATCTTCATTTAAAGCTATTGATCTGGAAAAATCCAATAGAGATATGATCCAAGAGAGAGTTCTAGAAAAACATTCAAATATGAAGATGAGATGAGATAGATGGAAGATGAATAAAGAGAGCTAGAAGAGCTGAAAGAATTGATTGTGAAAAGAGAAGTTAGAGGAAATGGTAAGTAAAAAGGAAAGCCACCTATTAAATGTTTCTCTTGCAGTAAGATAGGTCATTTTTCATCAAGGTGTCCTAAAAGAGTTTCTAAGTACAAACCTGACAAGTCTAGATTCCAAAAGAAATGTTATTATGCTGAAGAAGGTGTTAATGATGATGAATATAATAAAAAAACTAGAAATGAAGATGGATGGGTATTCATTTCTATCAAGGAAAATGGTACGGTGTCCACTGAATTTGCTAACAATCAGAATATTGAGAAAGATATTACAACCAGAATTGATGAAAAGGATAAATGGGTGATTGACAGTGAATGCTCACATCATATGACTAGTGACAAAAGAAATTTTCTAAGCTTGGAAAAGTATGACAGTGGTGTTGTAAGATTTGGAGATAACAATGCTTGGCAAAGGCACTATTTCTCTTGGTGGTAAATACAATACTGGTGATGTCCTTTATGTTGAAGGATTGAAGCATAATTTTTTGAGAGTTGGACAAATGGTAGACAAGGGATACAATTTTAGTTCAAAGATGGTAAGTGTAGGATATTGGGAAGCTTTAAAAATGTAATTGCTTCAGGTACAAAGACAAGAGGTAATATTATTCACCTAAGTGGTGCTAGTGAAAGTTGCTTAATTTCTCAAGTTGATGTAAGCTGGTTATGGAATAAGAGGTTGTGTCATGTGAATTTTAATAACATTGTCAAAGTAAGATCCACTCAAGTAGTCAAAGATCTACCTAAGTTATTGAAGCCTAATAACACTATATGCAAGGAATGCCAGATAGGAAAGTAGACAATAACTTCTTTTCAGGGAAAACAACATTATTCCAATGGAGTAGTGGAGTTGGTTCATTCTGATCTATGTGGTCCATCCAGAATCATAATTCTACAAGGAGAAAGGTACTTTATGTTGATAATTGATGATTACTCTAGGATGATACGGGTTGCTTTTCTTGAGAGAAAAACATAAAGCTCTAGAAAAGTTCAAGTTTTTCAAAGCTATGGTAGAGAATGAGATAGGTTTGAAGGTCAAATGCTTAAGATCAGACAGAGGTGGTGAAATCACTTCTCAAGAGTTCAATACATTATGTGAAGAGCATGGAATCAAAAGATAGTTATCTGCTCCCCGGACCTATCAACAAAATGGAGTTGTTGAAAGAAAGAAAAAAACAATTCTAGATGTTGCTAGAACTATGATTTTGGAAGGTAATGTCCCTCATATCTATTGGAGAGAATTTGCAAGAATTGTTGTATACACAATCAACTGGGTAAATGTTAATGGTAATTGTGGTAAGACTCCTTTTGAGCTATGGTTTGGTTATAAGCCTATTGTTAAGTATTTTAAAATCTTTGGAAGTAGATGTTATATCAAGAGGGATGAAGATATTGGCAAGTTTGATGCTAGAAGTGATGAAGGAATCTTTTTGGGTTACTCTACTAAGAGCAAGGCATACCAGTGGTACAATAGAAGATTGAAGAAAATGGTTGAAAGTGAAAATGTCAGAGTTGATGAAGACATCATTAGAGCATCCAAATACTGTGGATATGATTCAGATGACCAACAAGATAGTAATAAGAATGGAAAGAATGCATAGACACATAATCAAGTTCGAATTGTTTCGATGAATGAAGAGAATCATGAAGAACAAAATAGTGGCAGTGCAGAACAAAAAACAAAAGAACCAGAAGTTGGAGAGAATAAAAAAGTTCCAAGGTATGTAAATTTGAATCACTTTGAGAATCATATTATAGAAGATAGGAATAAAGGTGTGCAGACTAGAAGAAGAATTACAGAAGAATATTGCCTAATTTCCAAAACTAAGCCTAGTAATGTCAATGATGTATGTAAATATGAATATTGTATGGAAGCAATGAAGGAAGAACCGATGCAGATAGAGAAAAATGATACATGGATTCTTGTTCCCAGACTTAAGGATAAAAATGTGATTCGAACCAAATGGGTCTTTCAGAATATGTTAAATGAACAAGGTGAAGTGGTCAGAAATAAAGAAAGACTGGTATGCAAAGGATACTCACAGATGGAAGGTATTGATTTTGAAGAAACCTTTGCCCCTATTGCTAGAATTGAAGCTGTAAGGTTATTTCTTGCTTATGCTACTTTCAAGAATTACAAAGTCTATCAAATGGATGTAAAGTCAACATTCCTGAATGGTGAGCTAGAAGAAGAAGTTTATGTTGAGCAACCAAATGGATTTCAACTGACTGATGAAAAGGATATGGTTTACCGACTGAAGAAAGCACTATATGGACTCAAACAAGCCCCCAGAGCATGGTATGCAAGACTGGATAAATACTTGTTGAAGCTTGGATTCAATAAAGGTACTACTGACAACAATCTGTATTTCAAGATGGATTAGGATAAAGAGTTGATTATTGAAGTTTTTGTTGATGACATTATTTCTGAAGGTGATGATTACTTATGCATGAAGTTTGCTGATGAAATGAAAAGTGAATTTGAGATGTCAATGATAGGAGAGCTGAAATTATTTTTAGAATTGCAAATAACTTAGTTAGATGATGGAATTTTAATATCTTAGTCCAAATATGTAAGAGAGTTATTGAAAATTTTTGGCATGGAAGAATCAAAGCCAGTTGGTACACCCATGGTAACCGGATGCAAGCAAACATAGAATGATGATTCTCCTAAGGATAATCAAACAAGGTACAGGTCAATGATTGGTGGATTGCAATATTTGAATTAGACTAGACCAGACATTATGAATGTTGTGTGCATGGTTGCTAGATATCAAGCTGATCCAAAGGAATCACATGTGACTACAATAAAGAGGATCTTCAGATACTTAAAAGGAACAGTTGATTTTGGTCTTTGGTATCCTAAGGATGATGATCTTACTCTGAATACCTTTACAAATGAAGATTGGGTAGGTGATGTGGATGACAAGAAAAGTACATGTGGCGGTGCATTTTTCTTATGGAATAAGATGGTGTCTTGGCTAAGTAAAAAGCATAATTCCATTTCCTTATCTACTGCTAAGGCAGAATATATTGATGCTGCAAAAAATTGCACTCAATTATTATGGTTGAAACAAATGATGAGGGATATCAGAATTGAGTATAATGAGCCTATTGCTATATTTTGTGATAACTCAAGTGCCATAAAAATCTCCAAGAATCTAGTATTGCATTCAAAGACAAAACATATATCCATCAAGTATCACTTTTTGAGTGACAAAGTGAGTGATAAAGAAGTTAGATTGGAATATGTGCCCACTAAGGAAAAAATTGAAGATATCTTTACTAAACAATTGCCTAAGGATACTTTTGAGTATCTCAAAAGAAAGTTAGGGGTGATTTCCACTCCTAATATGAACTAACATGCAAGTCTTTGCATCAATCTATGCACTCAATGTGAGATCTTGTTTCAGATTGATGTTATGGTGGTTACTACTCAAGGGGAGTAGTTAGATGATTTAGATGATATGTGGTTCAAAGATTTTGTACCTTTGTTATTGATATCAAAGGGGGATAAGTGTAATGTGAAAAACCTTGTACAATCTAAGGGGGAGAAGTGTAGAAAAAAGGGGGAGAAGAGTACTGTGTGAAGAGTTAGTTGTGTTGATGGTAATTTTCACATCATGTGTTTCCATCAATGTCAAAGGGGGAGATTATTGGATATTGTGGTTTTGTTGCTGATATGTGGTTAAAATTGATTTCAACACTATTAGCATTGATGATTTTGAAGGATGTATATGTCAAGGATATTGAGAAAATTAGAATAAATATGTGGCAGGCAGTCTGTGAAGCAGTGAAGATCAGAACGGTAGAAAGTTGTGCAAGTTTATAATCAGAGGTCATGCATTAAAGGGTTTGTAGTCGAGCCTATCTAGTATGTTGTCCAGAAGTTTCAATGGTACACATCAATATTGGAGCAAGTTATGAATTTCTAAGTTCCTACAGTTATTCTGTTACTATAGCAAGTATTTCTGGAAGATGAGATTGCAATTATAATGAATTGAGTTGTTGCATACATTCCTGAGATGTTTGGTGATTTTTCTAGATCATAAGATATCATTGTGGTAGATTTGTGTGAGTCAATGTGTTTGTGATCAAAGATTTTTTCCTTGTGTGTTCAAGTTTTCATGTTCTTGGCTCACATGATGGTAGTAGCATGTTGTGGATCCTTATGGATTAATATTTTATTGTTTGGCATGTTCAAAGATATTGATTTAGGTCTTCATTATGTTGTGACCGACTTAGGTTGGTGCACATTGAGATTTGTTCATGAATTGGGCCGAGCATTTGTAATTTATTCTTTCATTTTGTGGTCGATAGAGTTGTTAATGTAAATTCATGTAGCGGATATATAAGAGTGATTGTTTCTTCTTTCTATGCATGCTCATTTGGAAGAATATCAAGTGTGAATGCAAAATGTGTGAATAAAGGATTAGATCATTCGATTTCATAGCAAAGTATGAAGAAGATTGATTGAAGTGTAAAGAAGTGTTTCTGTGCCTAACCGAAATTGTCATCAGGCTTATGAAGAAGCTAATTTCTCAGTTCAACCTCATCAAATGGATTTAATATGATTGTTTTATGTAAGGTAGTGAACCTTCCCTTCTAAGCAATGAGATCTAGGTAGTATGCCTAAATGCATGTGCATTCCCTATTCATTTTTCATTATACTTCTAACAAGGTATAATTGTGTGGACTAACATCCCCCATTGTTTTCCCCTAACAGGCTTTCCACGTATAAAAAACTTGGTGTTCATGTGTTTTTGATGTGTTGTTGATTTATGCTTTCACTTTTAATTATCAAATATGAGATTAAAGGTTGATTAAGGTTGAATAAGTTTAATTTCTATAACAATTGATTCACCTCCCCTCTTAGTTGTTTATCCTTGTTTTTCCAACATTTCAAAGTTTTCACGCGCTCATCTAGAAGACTTGAGCATCTATTTGGAAATTCTGAGCATTTGTATGTCAATAAAACTACACATTTTTTCAGAAGAATGGAACATTTGTCAGAAGAACCGTGCATTTTTCATGGGAATGGCACATTTGTCTAAAATTGGTGCATTTGTAATTTCTTAAGTTAGCATTTGTCTGACATGGTTTTTTAGCACTTGTTTCTAAAATTGTGTAGTTGTCTAAAACCTATCATTTGTATTTTCTGTTCTAAGCAGTTATTCTGACAAAAAAATGCACCAATCCTACACTCTTGTAATAGTTTATTTTCACTAATAGGTGGTTTTTTTGGATGTGTAAGAAGGAATTGATAGATTTGATGCAGGATTACAACTTTTTTAACATGTTTATTGTAGGGAAGACGATCGGTCCCAATTGTTGAGTTAATTTTAATTAACTTAGGAATTTTCATTTTAGTGCTCTAAAAATGAACAAAAACAAACTCACACTTTGATTTAGGTGTTGTTAAAAATAACAAATTTTAAGATTTTTTAACTTAGGAATTTTCATTTTAGTGCTCTAAAAATGAACAACAAAATCACACTTTGATTTTGGTGTTGTTAAAAAGAACACATTTTAAGCTTTTTTAACTTAGGAATTTTCATTTTAGTGCTCTCAAAATGAACAAAAACAAACTCACCCTTGATTTTGGTGTTGATAAAATGAACAAATTTTAAGATTTTTAACTTAGGAACTTTCATTTGGTGCTCATAAAAAGAACAAAATCACTTCAGTTTTGGGCTCTAAAAATGAACACATTTAATGTTTTCATAAGTAGGAACCTTTAATTTTGGTGCATAAAAATATTGAAATCGTTTTTCATTATTTTGATGGATGCACGTTTTTACATTTGTTGACCAAGATAGGACAAGGATTTCCTTTCTTAGAAACTTCTCTATTGGAGCTCATAAAAATGAACAAATGTTTATTTATGATATTTCACCATTTCTATTTTAATTTCTTGATGTCTTGAACATTTCGTATTTGTGCAAGTTAAAAATAACTTTGTTTTTTTTATTCACAATTTTTTGGGGATAACATCGCTCGAGGTGTTTAAAATGAATCAAATTGCTATGGATTATTCATCATGCATTCATTGATTGGAAAAGCTAAAAGTGTTGTATCTTCTCCCCTCACAACTTTTGGTGATCTTGGGTGAGCAAAAGAACATTTTTGAGCATTGCACTTTATTTTTAAGTTTACCTTAAAGAGGGGGCTTGCCTTGAGATACATCCTGCACTAGAGAACGCATTGCAAGGTCTCGAAGAACATTTATTGGTGGGATATATTAAAGGTTGTGAACTCATAAGAAAGTAGCTTCAATCCATGTTGACAACAGACTACACCTAATCCCATACCTTAAGTGGAACGGGAATGGTTAAAGAGCGTTAAGTGGCCAACGAGTGAGTGCCAAATTTCTACATTCACAGTAACCACTAAGAACCAAATTATTTTAGAAGCCACCCTATTATACAAAAACATTCTTTGAAAGTGGTATATCAGAATTTACTTCTGAGAAGTTACTTGCCATGTTTGACTATAGGCCCACACCATAAGTTGCATGTAAAATCATCTCTTCGGAGCATGAGACAGGCCTACCTAAGAGAATGGTGTCTATCCCCTAGGGTTATAATTGCTAGTTTATGTTAAACTTGGCCCATTACATTAAAAAAAAATTGACATCAAATTATGTGTTTGATTTAAAGGAAAAGAACACATTCAAGACAAACACTAAATGAGATGGTTAAACCAAAAACCCTTTGATTTAGTGCACACTTGTGAGAGAAGCCTTATGTTTTCACCCCTTTGAAAGGATATTTCCTTAAAGGTTTTTAAACATTTTGCCTTTGATTTTAGGGTACATTAATCAAAATAAACATTTGGGAACTATGACTTGGGTATTGTGATTTCACAAACTAAGTTATAGACATGAAGGCCACATAAGTCCATGCTTGCTAAGCTAGTCCAAGTGTTTTCTTATCACTTTCCATACTTCAAAACATGGAGAAATTTTTGAAAAAGAGTTGTTCACAAGATCATTATTCAAACCAAAAAAATTGGAAAGACAGAAGGTCGGATAGTCCCACATCCATTATTGTCATCCTACCTATTTGAAATCAAATTCAAACAAACCATTAAGGTCATTGCTTGACTTAAGACACCTATGATATTAAGAGTTACTTGGGACTCGCAAATAGTATAAGTAGACTTTCCCACAACATATCATCTAGACAAGGAAGTGAAATATAGACTTTAGTTCTTCAACATTTTGATTTCCAAGAAGTAGTGTCATCCAAAATGACACTCAAACCCTAGGGTCTTGAGCTTCACAACAACCATTCCATAAACACCACCAAACTTTATGACCATTTGGTGACCAACTGCCCCAGTTCAACAACTAGATCTTGTAGTACCAATCCTTCAACCTAGTCTCACATATATTGAAGGTGAACAAACAAACATCATAAGAAGCTTAAGAACCTTCATTTTTTAGAAGAATGAAACACCCCACTAGTTTCTCACTGCATTAATTATCCTAGATGAAGATGAAGAGAAAGCTAGCATAGAAACAAAGAGACCCATATTACCACCACCCACATGGCAATAATTATCCCATTCATGATCTCACATAAGGTCAAGATCCCTAAGGTAAAGACCATAGGTCACCATTTTAGACTCAGACATCTAAGTCTGAAAGCTCTCAAGAAACACCTTTGGGAACTTCATGAAACTAGAACTAGGTTGGTATATAAATTCTACAAATGAGCTTCTAGAAACAATCCAAACTTGTATTCCTTCTACTATTGTCAGAATACGGGTCCATTCCAATAGTTCCAGTTGTTAGGAAAAATTTGATTGTGATTTTTTTTTTCCTAATGCCAAGACTCAGAGGAGAGAAGAGATATGTATTTAAATTTCACAATTATAGTTCATTAAGACACACATGTAAGAAATTACAGAATTGAGAAATGCATTCAAACACAAATGACACTAGATTTATGTGGGAAAACCCTTATGGGAGAAAAACCCACCACACCAAAGAAAGATCTCTTGTATTATAATAAACAAACTTTACATACAAGTTTTAGACTCTCCTTCATAGGTGACAATTACTATAGAAGAAAATTTCCCTGATAAACCTTACACAAAACAACACTATTCCCAATGCTTCTCATCTCAGCATACAAATATTTTCACAAACTGATCACACATCAATCTATTGAAACATTGAACCTTCAACCCATTATGATTCTGGTGTGTTACCATGCATAACAAATGCCACGATCGATTCTTTCTCTGCTCAACCTATTCGATTCAACTTCCCCTAGAGACTAACCATTGAAAATTCTCAGGAATCCAAACAACTTACACATCAATAGTCAATAGGTCTATGCATTTTCCCCTTCATATACCGCTTGTTGTGGCCAGGCTCCACCAAGACACACGTACACTACTTGTGAAGTTTCAAAGCATCAAAAGAGAATCTACAATATTCTGAATAAGTCTCCTAAAAAGACTTAACACAATGACACATGTTAAAAGCCTGCACACCCCTCATTAGTCACTCGGGACCCACCACAAGAGGCATAGGACTAGTGAGAACCATCGATTAATCTGACAAGTGTCATACGCTCAATGAATTCTAGTTTCTTCATAAGAGTCTGTCAGTTCTCATCACAAAGGAGCACATAATAAATGAGCCCTGCTGGATTAATCACATAGTAACCCTAGATCAAGATCCCCTTTAATTGATACACTATGTTGTGATCCCCACTACCATCAGAATCCAAGTCGCTTTCGTCTGCCATTGGTCCATTGGCATAGCCTAGTGAAGAGTTCCACTGATGACCCCAAGTCACACCAATACAGTTCATCACATATCGGCATATCAGTGAGACAACACATTGTCACTCATCGATATGTGATCGTTCTGCTGATGAAGCCAAGGTTCATCATGGTACCACCAAAGAAAAGGAAGGACTCCATGGTATAGTGGAAAATACATGAACACAAAGTAAATTCATTAAGTCCTTAACAAAGGTTCAATCCAACAAGTTGATGCACATTTTCCAACACCGATATCTTACATAATCTATAGGACAAAATCAAGCCTTTAGAAAATTGAGTCAACTAGAGGATACCCCAATTTCCCATAGGAGACCCAAGTTGTTTATGACAACCATGAGATCACTAAAATAGAAAAAAGATGGAAACCAACAAGAATACCACAAGTATCCCATAAACAAACGCCATGAATGATGAGAGTAGCCCATGGTTCTATAGGCCAAATGACCTTGAAACTCCCCAAAAGAGACCAATATATAGAGACACTTTCACTAAAGAGGAAATAAGCCACAAACAAAAGGAGGTTATGGAAAAAGGTAACAAGGACCCAAACCAAGTAATTATAGAGGAGGTAAATGATGAAGAAGAGATAAATGAGGAAGAACTATTTGAACATTCTAACAACCCCAAGGTTCTCAAGCTAATGGATAGGCTGTTAAGAAAATACCCAAACTCCTATTTCTTCAAACTAGCACAAAGTGGTGCTAAGCTACCCATGGATTTCAATGTAGAGGCTCTCAAAGACCCCAATCTTATTCCCTTAGGGGACAACTTGGTTGTGAGACAAATACACCAACCTCTAGAGAGGCCAAATATGCCACCTGTGTTCTCACAAAATAGCAATCAACCCAAAGAGAACCCCTTGTTCAAAAAATCAACTCAGGTTGAGAAAGTAGTAGTAGCACAAATGCACCAAGAGGGGCCATCTCAATATATAATTTAGAACACCTCCAACATCGATCCTTCCCAAAATAAATAGTAACTTCAATAGGGTGGAGCGCAAGGCCCCCCTCAGAATAACCAATATCTTCAACAGGGTGGAATGCAAGGCCCCCCTCAAAATAACCAGTATCTCCAACAAGGTGGAACACAAAATCCTCCTCAGAACAACCAAAAATAATATCAACAAGGTTTCCCACCAACGCATCATTAGGGTAGCCTTCATTTTAGTCCTACCCAGCAGGGTGTGCCCCGAAGTGCCCTCCATTAGTCATCCCAACAACAAGGTGTCCCACCAATGCATCATCAGGCTAACCTTTATTTTAGCCCTATCTAGTAGGGTGTTCCACATACCTCCCTCGATAAGTCATCCCGACAACAAGGTGTCCCGCCAATGCATCATCAGGGTAACCTTCATTTTAGTCCTAATCAACAGGGTCCACCACATAGCGCCCTCAATAAGTCACCCCAACAACAAGGTGTCTCAGGCCAACGCATCATTAGGGAAACCTTTTGTATCTTCCACCCCCACAACAAGGAGTTAACCCTCCTTTTACACAACAAATAATTAACCCTCCTTACATCCCATATGGCTATCAAGGTCTTGTACCTTAACAATACCCAATCTATAACCAAAACCTGATAGAACAACAAGGTTATTACATGTAGGGTTTGCAAAACATGTGCCAAAAATGGAAATGGAATTAAAGCTAGATGTGGTCACCTAAAAAATAGAAGATATGTAGATAGGAAAACAAAAGAAGACCTACACCATACAGGAAATTTGTCTGTTCCCATTCGATCATTCCATCATGACACTACCCTTTCCAAAAAAAATTGAGATACCCAGATTTGAAAGAAAGTAAAAAGGAGTAGGAGATCTAGTAGAACATGTATGAGAATTCTCGCTCTCATGTATGGAGGTATAAAATAATGATTCCTATCTCATGAGGCTCTTTCCATGCATCCTTACAGGTCATTCTATGGAGTGATTCACTTGTCTACAACTTGGAATCAAAGATTTTGATGGGTTGTCTAGAAAATTTATAACCCACTTCACATTTAACATAGAACAAGATGCCACCATCATGAGTCTATACATGATAAAACAAAACCTAAAATATTCCTTCACCTCCTACTTGCAAATATGGAGACACAAAGTGAGTCGATGCAAATGGCCCATTCTAGACAAGGAGTTGGTGGATATTCCTCATGAATGTTCTACTCGAAATAAACTATCGGCTCTCTATGCTATGTCTTGTAGACTTCGAAGAAACAATCGAAAAGGGGTTACATATTGAGATATATCTAATAGCAAGAGGAACCTTAAAGACAAAAAATTCAAAAAACAATCCCTCTATCTCAAATGAAAAACCCAAAGTCTAGGCTAAGAGAAAAAATGTTATAAATGATGGAGTGGTAGATGCTAGAGCAGTATGGAATGTGCAAAAAAAAAATTAGAATAAAACACAAGTGGAACAAACAAACTATGGTCCCAAAAACACACAAAGCAACCAAACCACCTATCCCAAGAACAATCAAGTTTTAAACCAACAGACAAATCAGGGAGGGTAACAGAGGCAATACAATCAACCTAGGAGGTAATTTACTATATTAGGTGAGTCACTTGACACCGTCATGTACAAACTAGTACAACAAAAACTCATCAAAACAAATGACCACCCAAATTATGAGGAACATAGCTTTAATACAACATGGTACAATGAGAAAGACTTGTGTGATTTCCATATGATCAAAGGACATAGGACTAAAAATTGAATGCGCCTCAAACATATCATTCAGGACTTGATAGACAAAGGGGATGTAGACATTGATCATCGGCATAGAATAAGGACCTTAAAATATACTCAAACCCAATCCCAAACCATACTAAGAGGAATGATAAAGGAAAGGGACAAGATTACCATAATGCTAATTACACATACGGTGACATAGTTTTGGGAACCCTCTCACAAGTTGATGACAATAGGGAAAATGTAGTAACGATTAGAGGAGGAGAAAACAATTGCAAAGTAACCACCCACCATGAAATATTTATAATACAAGGAGCACCTCCCAAACCCAGAATCAAGTCACCAAGTGACTACAACATTATGGAACAATTAAAGAAGACACCTGCCCTTATCTCAATCCTAGAATTGTTAAAACTATCACCCACACATAGGGAGATATGTTGGAAAATGGTGCCTCAACTTATGAAATTAGAATCTCTTAAGACTTGGTGAATTGCAGTCAGTTATGTCATTTTCTACCTTACCACAGTGGTCCTTGCTTAGTTCGATAGTTACGTGGTGTTATCGCCTTACCGTGATGGTCTCTTGACCATGTCACAGTGGTCCGGTGACACTGCCATACCATGACAGTCTCTCAGTCGGGCCACGATGGCGTGGTGAAGGGAAACAATCAAGCAAAGGGTCAGTTACCTCCTTACCATGGGGGTCGTTCAGTCGAGGTGTGGTGCCGTGGTGTCACCGCTACACTACGGAGCTTCTTTCATACCTCAGCGGTAGCATGGTGGACTTGGTGGACTGACGAGAATACTTACTACTTTACCACGGAGCTCTTTCAATGATGGCACAATAACATGGTGGATAGTGAAAGACAGGCGAATGAGTTGTTACCTCCATACTACAAGGTTGCTTGGATAGATTGGCAGTTACGCGGTGGCATCGCCATACCTCGAAGGTTTGTCAACCTTGTAGCGGTACCGTGATGACACCTCCATACTGCAGGTCTCTTTGACTAGGCGCGGTGGCATGGTAAGAAGCTCAAATGCACAGTTGACAGATCTGATTCAGCAGTCAAAGCGATGAATGAATAGCACAGTGACATGTGCATGATTATATTCATTGATTTTACATCGCTGTTATAAATCAACATAAATTAGCCGAATGTTTAAAAAATGATATATGCATTTATTGAGAGATCTGATTCGGTAGATGATAGGATCCAATCTTGGTAATTCTCTATGGCAGAATTAAATGCAGGATGGCCCGATGCATGTTTGCAGGGTGACGTGGATAGGAGATCGAATTCGTCTATCAAAAGGAAGGTGTATAATTAAGACACCTGATTGGTCGGTTGATGTGTAGAAGTTTAAACAGACTGGAAACATGTGATATAGTGTGTTTTCTTTGTATGCTCATAAAGCATTGTAACAGAGAGAAATGAGTCTGTGAGAGAGGTCTGTAAGAAGGGTGTTATCCTGCTGCTATGAGCTAACTTTTAGAGAGTGAGGTCTATGAAATTTGTATATAATTTGTTTATTGTAATACAAAGTTACTTCTCTTGGTGTGGTGGGTTTTTCTCCCGTAAGGGTTTTCCCACGTATATCTGGTGTTATCTGTGTGTGTGTTCTATTTATGTTACTATTTTTATCCTATATGTGTGCATCTTAAACATAAGAAAGTTGAAAATGATGGTTTTTTGCACTTCTCCTTTGAGGTATTAGCATTAGGAAAGCATATTCTGCAACTCTGTTTTTCCTTTCAAGTGGTATCAGAGCCTGGTCAGTTGTGTTACCCTTGTTAGTAGGGCTGGTTTTTTGTGGTAATACTGTTCCAGTGGGAGTCTTGCAAAGTTAGAACCAAGTTCTATTTGAATTGGCAAGTACATCAGGTAGAGTGGAGATTGAAAAATTTAATGGCAGTAATTTTGAGCTATGGAAACTCAAAATGGAAGACTTGTTGGTGGATAGAGACCTTTGGATTGTTGTGTCTGGAACTATGCCACAAAATATGAAACAAGAATATTGGGATCTTGCAAATAGAAAAGATAGAGGTTTGATAAGACTTAGTATGGCTGATTCTGTACTCCTGAATGTTCATGAGGAGAAGTCTGTAGCTTCATTATGGAAGAAGCTTGGTCACATTTATCAGGGAAAGTCTTTGGTGAATAATTTATTCTTGAGGAAGAAGTTGTACTCCTTGAAAATGGAAGAAGGAGCATCTATTGCAGACCATCTGAACTCATTTAATGTGAGTGTTTCTCAGTTGGTGTCTATGGGTGTGAAGATAGAGGAGGAGGATCACTGTATTCTTTTGTTATGTTCATTACCTGACACTTGGGATCATCTGGTAATGGCTATTGGAAGTACAACAAATAATTTCAAGATGGAAGATGTGGTTGCCTCACTAGTGTCAGAATAAATGCAGAGGAAGTCTTCAGAGATGGCCAAAGAGGCCTTTGTTGTTTGAGGTAGATCAAAGGAGAAAGGCAAGAGAAAGGACAAGAAGTCTGAATCCAAATTTGAAGGGAGATCAAAGTCTCCTGGTAAATATACCAAGGTGAAATGCTAGAACTGTGGGAAGCCTGGTCATATCCAAAAGGATTGTAAGGAGAAGAAGAAGAATAATAATAACTCATAGGATAATGACTCTTCTCAAAGTGATGCAGATGCCTTCATTGCAGCCTTGGCGACTTAGGCATTAGATGATGTCTGGCTATTTGAATTAGGTGCATCTTTCCATATGTCATCTCATAGAGAATGGTTCACTATGTATGAAAAGTTTGATGGTGGAAAGGTGTACCTAGCAAGTGACTCAACACTAGAGATTTTTGGTCGTGGAAGAGTCAAAATGCAATTCCCTGATGGAAGAACTAAAGGGATTGGTGATGTACTATACATACCAGGTTTGGCTCGTAACTTAATTTATGCTAGTAAACTAAATGATGTTGGTGTGGAAGTTTCTTTCTCGAGTAAAGGATGTAAGATGGCTATAGGCGCAATGGTGTTGGCTAAGGGTGTACATACTGGCACTTTGTACAAGCTGGATGCACATCCTGTTCAATGTAATGTCTCTAAAACATTAGGAAAAGTTTCTCGTGAAGAGAAGGAAAATGACACTCCTCTAGATGCAAATTCCTTGGAGGTGAAACGTCTAGCGGAGAAGACCATGCTATGGCATCATAAACTCAGTCACATAGGTGAGAAAGGTTTAAAAACTTGAAAAATAAAAATCTTGTTGAAGGGCTTGTTGATTGTAACCTTGAGTTGATTTTTGTGAACACTGCATTTATGGAAAGCAACACCGTGTTTCATTTAATTTGAGTCCTCATAAATCTTTTGGTGTACTGGATTATGTTCATTCTAATGTATTTGGTCCAGTGAATGTTTCTTTGTTATCAAAGTCTAGATATTATGTTTCTTTTATTGATGATTATTCGAGAAGGGTATTTATATACTTTCTTAAGAGTAAATCAAAAGTGTTCAGTCATTTGAAATAATTTAAGACTTTGGTAGAAAATCAGACTATAAAGAAAATTAAATACTTGAGGATGGAGAATGGCAGTGAGTTTTGTTATGCAGATTTCGAAAGGTACTACAAAGATCATGGGATTAAAAGGAATGAAATTACACCTTATACTCCACAATAGAATGGAGTTGCTGAAAGTTTGAACAGGATGCTAATGGAAAGGGCGAGGATTATGTTGAGTAGTGTTGGTCTGGAGTAGAAGTTATGGGCTGAGGTTGTGGCTACAACATGTTACCTGGTAAATCATTCTCCTTGCTCTGCTCTCGTTGATAAGACACCTTTGGAGGCGTGGTCTAGTAAGAATCCCTCTCTAAGACATATCCATGTCTTTGGCTGTGAGGCATATGCATATGTGCCGAATGAGAAAAGATGTAAGTTGGAGAACAAGGTTGTTAAATGTATCTTCATTGGCTATGGCGTTGGTGTGAAGGGGTACAAGCTTTGGAATCCTGATACTAAGAAGGTTTTGTACAAAAAAGTGTAATATTTCATGAGCTAAAGCCCTCAATAGGTGATCCACAGTTAGAGACAGATCAAAGCAAAAAGAAGAATGATGTAGTTGAAATTCCTCAAACTCTAGAAAAATAGCAACTACATGGTGTACCTGAAATTGAGGAAAGTTCTAGCAGATCTGAGAGTTCTGAAGATGAAGAACCACAACCTCAGCCAGTAAGAAGATATACACATGAAAAATGAAAACCTAATAGGTATGGTTTATCTATGTTAGATTTGAACTGTGCCTATGCTTTGATTACTAGCACTGATGAGCCTAGGACTGTGAAAGAGGTGATTAATATGTCTGATTTAAATTCCTAGTTGGAAGCCATGAATGAATAAATGGAATCATTGAAGAAGAATGAAACCTAGGATTTGGTGCCTTTTCCTGAAGGGCGAAAGCCTGTTGGCTATAAATGGGTATTTAAGAAGAAGACTGGTCTAGATGGCAGTGCTAAAAAGTATAAAGTGAGGTTGGTTGCAAAGAGGTATTCCCAAGTAGAGGGAATTGATTATGGAGAAATATTTTCCCTTGTAGCTAAGCTAACATCTATCAGAATTATGTTGTCACTTGCAACTATGTATGACTTAGAGATTGAACAGATGGATGTGAAAACAATGTTTCTCCATGGAGACTTGGAAGAAGAAATTTATATGTCCTAGCCTGAGCACTTCGTTGAGAAAGGTAAAGAAAGTATGATCTGCAAGTTAAAGAAATCTCTGTATGGTTTGAAACAATCACCTAGAATGTGGTACCAAAATTTTGACACCTTTGTGTTGTCAATGGGATTTGTGAGATCAAAATATGATCATTGTGTTTATTACAAATCTGAACATGATCATGTGGTTATTATTACCCTGTACATGGATGATATGTTGTTCATAGGAAATAGTAGGACTATACTTTCTGATCTTAAGTCTCAATTGTCTACAAAGTTTGAAATGAAAGATCTGGGTGCAACAAGGTATATTCTGGGGATGGAAATAACTAGGGACAAAATGAGTAGAAATATTTGGGTTAACCAGAGTAAGTATGTTAACATTGTTCTGGAGAGATTTGATATGAATGATTACAAGAAGCTAGTTGTTCTAGTTTTGTAGGGAACGAAGCTATCTGTTGAAGATTGTCCAAAATCTCCTACTGAGATGGAGGACATGACCAGGGTGCCCTATTCAAGTGTTGTTAGCAGTTTAATTTATGCGATGATCTATACAAGGCTAGACATTGCCCAAGAAGTGGGAGTACTTAGTCGATTTATGGAAAATACAGGAAGGACACATTGGGATGCTGTTAAAAGAGTGTTTATATATTTAAAGGGAACTTCAAAATATGCTTTGTGTTACCATGGAAATTTGGTTGGATCACAGAGGACTCTCAGCAGGGGATGTTAGAACCCAAATATTCATAAAATTTCTAAGGGGTTATACCTGTTTGAACCCATTATTTTCCTACCTCTTCATAATAATTCATTTTACTACCTTTCATAATGATAAAATATCTTATACCGTTGCCTTATCATCCATCCTTCTTGGTCGATACCATATACCTCTATACTGTGGCCTTTTGCAAAGTGGTTCGCGGTATGGCGGTTGTGGTTAGGTGTAGTCATGTAACCATTACCGCCACACTACGCACGGTCAAACCATAGAATGTGGTAGTGTGGTGGGTGGTGAGTTAATGACGAGGACTAGTCAAACTGCCATACCATGGAGGGTCAAAACATAGCCGGCAGTTGAGTGGTAATGAGATGGACAGTGAGAGAAGTGGTATGGATGGTTATCGCTACACCGCGATAGTGAAAATACAGACCGTGGTAGTGTGGTGGGTGGTGAGTAGGCAATGAGACGATAGTCAAGGCAGCCACCATGATACCGCCAACAGTCATAATAGTGACCGTGTTGGCGCAATGAACAGAGATAACCAGCGAGGTGGCGGTCAATGAACGGTCACTGCGATACCACCACCAGTCAGAATGGAGACCGTGGTAACATGATGGATGTGGGGATAATGACGAGGCTAATGGTCATGGTGGATTACTACGGTACCATTGGTGGTCATCACAGTGACTGTGGTGGCATGGTGGATGGCGAAGGGAACAACAATTGTTATCGTTGTACCATTGGCAATCGGATCAGAGGCCGCAGTAAGGCAGTTAACGGTGAAAGATGCAGTCAAAGTAAAACACCGCCACACTGTGGGAGGACATAATGTTGACCATGGTAGAGCAGTAAGAATAAAAATAAGTTTTGGGAGAGGAAATAGTAAAAGTGAGCAAAGTAATAAAACAAAAATGCAGAGCTATAGTTTAAAATATTTAATTTGTCAATGAGGCAACTTAATTAAATATTTTAATTCTATCAATGAATTCAAACGGTTGTAATAGGAAAGTGAAGGGTCATGACCCTTGGTATTTACTATATAAATGTATTGAAAACTCAGTTAAATGGGGATGGATAGTAGGGAGAATAGCTAGATTTTTGCAAAAGATGAGAACTGGGAAAATGGAAATAATGTATAGACTTTCTTGAAGCATATCAATGGAAAAAATATTTCAACTGGTGAATTATTTTTGGTGTTTAGTTGTTGTGTGTATTAATTCATATTCTTTATTTGGTTGTCTCCAACTTGAGGTCTTTTTGTCATTTAAATCAGTGTATCAAGTATATTTCTGATTTCTCAAAATGTATTCCCATTTTGTGTGATTTAATTGATTGGTGTCTGCAAGTCATAATTAAATTATTTCAATAATTCATAGTGATTTAAAGATTTCTTTTAGATAATTAAAGAAGAACCAGGTGAAGAAACATTTCAGCATAGTTTATGCAAGTCATAAATTTAGGGAATTTTTATGCAATTCATAGAATTTTCAAAGTGCCTAACAACTAGAGTCAAGCCAAAGAGGGAAACATATACAATTTTTTATTTTTGATTCCATTGCCCATGTGGATAGAAGGCACTGATCTATCACAATCCAGATGATAAAATTCATAATAAACAACATATTCAAATTCTTTCTTTTATGCAGTAGGAGTAGCAGTCATGATTTTATCTATTCACTTCCAATTGCCATTGTAAATAGATTGTTTGAGCAAGAAATATATTTTAAATCTGCATTATTCACATAGGTGCACCCACCTAGGTTTAGCAGAGCCTGAAGAGCATAAGGTTAAATTATGTTAATTGGCCTTGTACATTGGCCAAAAATGTTGTGAGAGCTTGGCAACCTCTCGTGGTTCAAACCTGCATTTTTGAGACCCAACAGTTTGGCAACTCTGGTGGGGAACTATACTCAAGAAAATTTTTTCAGCCTATCCATTTATAGAGTCAACAAACTTTTACATTTTTTTTGGAGATTCCGTTGGGGCAAACCAAAGAAGTATCAAAATCCTTTTCATTTTCCTACTTTCAGGAAAATTAGGTGGCGACTTTGTTTCAATTTGATAAATAATGTATAGATATTATGGAACAGTAAAACTTGGTCAATTTTCTTGTCAAGATGGAAGAAGAAGTGTGGAGGCAACAACCAATAAGAGAGTTGAAGGAATTGAAACAACAAATGCTATGATTTAATCAAGGATTGCTATAATTGGGAGTTAAATGTGTCTCAGATACATTTGAATACACAAATTCTAGTAGATCTTGGACACCACAAGTGCCACCTGAGAACTTCAACAATGAAGGTAATATGCTCTATTCACAATAGAACATTTATGCATCTCAGTCATCACATCAAATGAATATTTATCCTATCCTTCCTAGACAAATATTTGTAAGCTATCAAAATCAACATCTTGAGGAGAAAAGAGGCTAAATATGCACATACTCAAAGCCAAGACTCCGTCACAGAATCAGAATGTGGAGTTTCTCCCTTAGATTAATTTTTTGACATAAAGAGATATAAGGGAGAAGATATAAACTCTCTATACAATAGGATGACAGACATCTATATGCAATTACCTCCTCATTATAGGCCTATAAGACCTACATTTGTTGCACAATTTCTAAGAGCATCGGAGCCTGAATCAGTTTATTGGTCAAAGTCATCAAAACAGTGTGCCTTTGATGTTGTGAATAAACTTATTGATTCCATACTTGGGACAAGGTATATGGATACTGGCAACGATAAATCTAATAGTGATATCATGGATGATCAAACAATGCAACAAACAAAGGAAGCATGTGCTACTAGGGTTTCTAATGACAATTTTTCAGATTTGGAAGATGGTGATGATATGGAGGATCAATCATACATCTTGGATGACGACTACAATGATCAATACCATGGTGACACAATTAATCATAAATAAGAATTCATGGGAGAATGTTCTTATGAGGGCCAAGATGATGAAAATATAGTAGAAAATATGGAAGAAACATGTTCACTCAATAGTGAGGAGGCTTCAGATTTGTTAACTCTTGAATACCAGAGATGCACACATAAAGATGATTCTAAAGTTTTGAGTCCAGCATACATTTAATTTGAGAGTGAGAGTACTATGTGTAATGAATCGTATGATTCCATGTGCATTTCTCAAAGTGGTGAAGAGATCTTTGAAGTTGATCAAGAATCCATTTATGTCCAAGAAGAGGTATGTGACTTGAACATTTTTTGTCTACAAAAGAAAGATGTTGGTTTGCATGTTATTGATGATGAGTGTTCAACATTTATTGATTCAAGTATGTATAAGGATGACTATATGGATCAAAAGTATATGTCATTACCAGTTGGTGATAGGAAAGAAATGCAAAGTATTTATGATTCAATTGTTTAAGAAGATGTTGATGAGACATGATTTTCAGACTTCCAAGATAAGCATTCAGATTTTCAAGTCCCAATGCAACTGCAAGATTATTTAGTAGTATATGATAATGAACAAGATTATGAATGTCCCATTGAATTTGGATACACTTTGTATGCTGAAGGTGATAAATACTTGTCATATGATGATAGGAATTATGAATTTTAGAGTGGTGAAAAGAATGTGAGTCAGGCTGAACATAATGATTTCCTAAAGGTTTTCAATGATAGTGCATGTAATAGGGTAGTTGGAATGGATAGCTTCAAAAGAAACCCGATGAGCTCTAATTAGAATAATGTCTATGACAGAGGAAATTGTAGGATTTTCTTTTGGGTGGCCTGGTGCCATCCTTTATGGTTTGAATTTAAAACCATAGTAGATACAGAGGATTAAGGATTTCCAGTGCATGGGAAATTCTTAAACAAACCTCTTTAAACGTTCTTTTCCATGCACAATAGTTTTAGGATTTTTGAAGGGCCTAGACTTGCCAGTACATAGAAAATCTTAGAAGTTCCCTTATTGAAAACATAGTTTTCTTTCCATGTATAGTAGTGTAGGGTCATCTTCCATTTCCCATCCCCTTCACCATTTCATTCCCTCTATCTTCCATTGCCTTCATTTTTTCACATTCTTTGTTGTCTTGGTCTACTCTCCTAGTGAAATTATGGATTCTTGTAGTGATTTTCAAATCACTCATCCCCAACAGGAGCCATTGTTAGAACCCAAATTTTCATAATAAATTCTAAGGGGTTTTACCCATTTGAACCCATTATTTTCCTACCTTTTCATAATAATTCATTTTACCTCCTTTCATAATGATAAAAAATCTTATACCACTACCTTATTGTCCATCCTTCTTGGCTGATACCATTTACCTCTATACCGTGGCCTTTTGCAAAGTGGCTCATGATATGGCAGTGGTAGTTAAGTGAAGTCATGTAACTGTTACCACCACACCACACATGGTCAAACCATAGACCACGATGGGTGATGAGTTAATGACAAGGAATAGTTAGACCACCATATCGTGGAGGGTAAAAACATAGCTGGCAGTTGAGCAATAAGGAGATGGATGGTGAGAGAAGTGGCACAGATGGTTACCACTACACTGTGGATAGTGAAAATGCAGACCGCAATAGTGCGGTGGGCAGTGAGTAGGTAGTGAGGCGATAGTCAAGGCAGCCACCGCAATACCGCCAATGGTTAGAACATTGACTATGGTGGTGTGGTGAATAGAGACAACTGGCAAGGTGGTGGTCAATGATTGGTCACTATGGTACCGCCACCAGTCAGAATGGATACCGTGGTAATGTGGTGGACGTGGGGATAATGGCGAGGCTGATGGTCATGGTGGATTACCGTGGTACCACTAGTGGTCATCATAGTGATTGCAGTGGCACGGTGGATGGCAAAGGGAACAACAATTGTTACCATTGTACTACTGGCAGTTAGATCAGAGATCATGGTAAGGCGGTTAATGGTGAAAGATGCAGTCGAATTCAAACACCGCCACACTATGGGAGGAAATAATGTTGACCACGATAGAGCGGTAAGAATAAAAATAAGTTTTGAGAGAGGAAATATTAGAAGTGGGCAAAGTAATAAAATGAAAATGCAGAGCTATAGTTTAAAATATTTAATTTGCCAATGAGGAAACTTAATTAAATATTTTAATTTTTGTCAATGAATTCAAATGGTTGTAATAGGAAAGTGAAGGGTCACGACCCTTGGGATTTACTATATAAATGTATTGAAAAAATAGTTAAATGAGGGGGGACAGTAGTGAGAATAGTTAGATTTTTGCAAAAGATGAGAACTGGGAAAATGGAAATAATGTACAGACTTTCTTGAAGCATATCAATGGAGAAAATATTTTAACTGGCGAATTCATTTTAGTGTTCAGTTGTTGTGTGTATTAATTCATATTCTTTATTTGGATGTCTCCAACTTGAGGTATTTTTGTCATTTAAATCAATGTATCAAGTATATTTTTGATTTGTCAAAATGTATTACCATTTTGTGTGATTTAATTGATTGGTGTCTACAAGTCAGAATTAAATTATTTCAATAAGTCATAGTGATTTAAGGATTTCTTTTGGATAGTTAAAGAAGAACCAGGTGAAGAAATTTTTTAGCACAGTTTATGCAAGTCATAGAATTTTTAAAGTGCCTAACAACTAGAGTTAAGCCAAAGAGGGAAACATATGTAGTTTTTGATTTTTGAATCCATTGCCCATGTGGATAGAAGGCACTGATCTATCACAACCTAGATGATAAAATTCATAATAAACAACATATTCAAATTCTTTTTTTTATGCAGTAGGAGTAGCAATCATGATTTTATCTATTCACTTCCAATTGCCATTGTGAATAGATTGTTTGAAAAAGAAATATATTTTAAATCTGCATTATTCACATAGGTGCACTCGCCTAGGTTTAACAGAGCCTAAAGAGAATAAGGTTCAATTATGTTAATTGGCCTTGTACGTTGGCCAAAAATGTTGTGAGAGCTTGGCAACCTCTCATGGTTCAAACCTTCATTTTTGAGACCCAACAAGGGACATTGACAGTAGAAGATCCACCAGTGGATATAATTTCATGTTGAATGGTGGTGCGATTAGTTGGATAAGAAAGCAACAGGATGTAGTCGCTTTGTCCACCAAGGAGGAAGAATAAATGGCAGCAACACATGCGTGCAAAGAAGCTATTTGGTTGAGTCATTTGTGTTCTAATATTGGTTTTGATGCAAGGAAAATTATAATTTGTTGTGACAGTTAGAGTGCCATTTGTTTGGCAAAGAATCCTACTTTCCATGCCAGGATGAAGGATATTGATGTGCAGTATAACTTTGTTAGGGATATGGTGGAGGATGGAAAGGTCTCTTTAGAGAAGGCAGATACTTTGATGAATGTTGTAGATGCATTAAAAAAACTAGTGAGCACAGACAAGTTCAAATGTTGTGCAAGTTCGCTGGGCCTTGGGGCCTACGATCGTCAGTCACTTCAAATTTTGGAGGAATCCAGTAAGTCTTCGTCAAGTGGGAGCTTGTTGGAAAATGGTGCCTCAACTTACTAACTTAGAACCTCTTAAGACCTAGCTAATTACATTTAGTTCTATCCTTTTCCGCCTTACCGTAGTGTTCCTTGCTCAGTCTGGCGGTTACACTATGTTACCGCCTTATCACAATGGTCTATTGACCATGTTGCGGTGGCACGGTGACACCGCCATACCGTGATGCTCTCTCAGTTGAGCCACGGTGGCACAGTGAAGGGTGAAAGTCAGGAAGAGCATCAGTTACCTCCTTATTATGGGGTTGTTTGGTCGAGGTGCGGTGGCACAGTGTCACCACTACACCATGGAGCTTCTTCCATACCTCGATGGTAGTGCGGTGGACTTGGTGGACTAACGAGAATACTTATCGTTTTACCATGGAGCTCTTTCAATGATGGCACGGTAATGTGGTGGACAATGACAGACAAGTGAAGGAGTTGTTACCTCCATACTGCGAGGTTGCTTGGATAGAATGGTAGTTATGCGGTGGCACTGCCATACCTTGGAGTTTTTTCAACGTTGTATCGGTACCACAGTGATACTGCCATACCACGAGTCTCTTTGACCAGGCGTAGTGGCATGGTAAGAAGCTTAGATGCATAGTTGATGGATTTGATTTAGTAGTTAAAGCGATGAATGAATAGCGCACTAACATATGGTATGATTATATTCATTGATTTTACATCACTATTGTAAATCAACAAAAAATAGTCGAATCTTCAAAAATGATATATGCATTTATTGGGAGATCTGATTCGGCAGATGACAGGATCCAATCTTGGTAATTCTCTGTGGAAAAATTAAATGCAAGATGACCCGATGCATGTTTGTAGGGTGATGTGGATAGGAGGGGATCGGATTCATCTATTAGAAAGAAGATGTATAATTAAGACACTTGATTGGTTAGTTGATGTGTAGAAGTTTGAACAGACTGAAAACATGCAATATAGTGTGTTTTCTTTGTATGCTGATAAAGCATTATAACAGAGAGAAATAAGTCTATGAGAGAGGTCTATAAGAAGGGTGTTATGTTATTGTTGTGAGCTAACTATCAGAGAGTGAAGTATGCAAACTTTGTATGTAATTTGTTTACTATAATACAAAGTGACTTCTCTTGGTGTGGTGGCTTTTTCTCCCATAAGGGTTTTCCCACTTATATATGGTGTTATATCTTTGTGTGTGTTTTATTTGTGTTACTCTTGTTATCCTGTATGTGTGCATCTTAAACGTAAGAAAGTTGAAAATGATGGTTTTTTGCACTTCTCCTCTGAGGTATTAGTGTTAGGAAAGTGTATTCCGCGACTCTGTTTTTCCTTTCAAGATATTGGAATTTTTTTTGGAAATTTCAGTCCCTAATGACCTTAATCCCAGTCAATTCCAAGCCATGATTGGAAAAATCACTACAAGTAATCACTTAGTCTTTTAGGAGAGATTTACCACAAAGAACATTCCACAATCAAGCTCTATACATAGAGGTTGGTGTTCATAACACTATGGTCAAAAGAGTGTTGATAGATAATGGTGCAAGTTACATTTGTACCTTAAAATTCATAAAATAGCTAAGGTATTCTAATGACGTGATTGACAAAGGCAAGAGTCTTATTATAAAGGCCTATTATGACTTGGAGAGAAATTTTGAAGGAATAGTCAGGTTGCTTGTGTAGATAGGACTAGATGTAACAAAAACTACTTCTCAAGTATTGGATCTTGAGTTAGCATACAACCTACTCCTGGGATGCCCTTGGATCCATGCATTACGAGAAATCCCTTCCACTTTCCATCAATGCCTCAAAATCATCCTGTAACACTTTGGAACGACTCAGAATCATCCTGTAACACTTTGGAATGACTCAAAAGCATCTCGTAACACTTTGGAATGACTCAGAATCATCCTATAACACTTTGAAATGACTCAAAATCACCCCGTAACACTTCAGAATGACTCAGAATCATCCCGTAACACTTCAGAATGACTCGAAATCATCCCATAACATCTCGAAATGACTCATAATCATCTTGTAACACTTCAGAATAACTCATAATCATCCTGTAACACTTTGGAATGACTTGGAATTATCCCGTAACACTTTGGAATGACTCAGAATCATCCTGTAATGCCTCGCAATGACCCAGAATCATCCTGTAACACCTCATTATAACTCAAAATCATCCCATAATATCTTGAATCATCTCATAATCACCCCGAAATAGTTTGGAATCATCACATAATGTCTCAAATCATCTTGGAATCATTTTGAAACATCTCGAAATTATCCCATAATGTTTTGGATCATCTTGAAATCATACCGCAACATTCCCGCATCACACCACAAAGCATCATATCAAAACGACATCAAAAACCCTAATTCCTCTATTAATTGAATAATACAACATTATTTAATTAATTCACTTTTTCATCATTTCAGACAAATTTAATAAATTTTATTTATTTAATAAAGTCCAAAAAACCCTAATTCCTCTATTAATTGAATAATTCTCTACAATATCTTACATGTTTAATAGTATTGCCTTGGGCAATTTCAATTTCATTACAGAACGGTTTGGAATCTTGGGTTACACATTGGTGGAATACTAGTCAATCGAAATTTTTTTTTGATACAACATTATTTAATTAATTCACTTTTTCATCATTTTAGACAAATTTAATAAATTTTATTTATTTAATAAGGTCCCAAAAACCCTAATTCCTCTATTAATTAAATAAAACAACATTATTTGATTAATTCATGTTTCATCATTTTCACCAATTAAATAAATCTTATTTATTTAATAAAGTCATAATCCCACCTTATTTCATCCTGATTAATTAAATAATAAAGTCCTAATCCCACCTTATTTTGTCTTGATTAATTAAATAATTCCAATTATTTAATTACATCGCTAAATCATCTTATTCCCCTAAGTGGATTATATTATTAAAAAATAATTTAATTACAAAACTTTCCCTCCAAAAGTTGAATAATTAAATCAAACTATTCAAATTAATTATCAAAAATCAAATCAAAACTAATACAACTTTGTTTGCTAAAGTCAGACTTGATTTGTACATTCAAACTCCAAAAAAGAATTAATTAATTAAATCAATTAATTCATATTCCTCACCCACTTTCTGATTGAGCAAATTACAACTGCTAACTAAGCAATCTAATTTGTTAACTAATCAATCTATTTTGTTAACTAAAACATCACATTCCTAACTAAGCCATCACAAACTTGACTGATCAATCTATTTTGTTAGCTAATCAATCACATCCCTAACTAGCCAATCTATTTCCCAATCACACAAATTGTGTAATCCACTTTGCAGAATTCTCTCATGTCTAAATCCTCTCAACACACTCCGACCGTTGATCTAGATATTCTTCAAAATGATCTTGATCGTCCATTTCAAATCTCATTTTCTATATAACAAACCTCTCTCCTCACAAAAAAGGATCAAAGAATCTACATTGAGCAACAAAGTGCTATTAGGATCATCCTTGAGAGAACTTCATCCATTTTCTTTGATCAACCAAACACAAAAAGCATTCATCCACACTTTGCACATGAACTTTGGAGGCTTCGATGTGATAAGAGAAATCTAACATCAAGTGAATACACTCTACTACAAGATGGTAAAGGTTATCATTTGTATTCATTTCATTTGGTAATCAGTAGGTTTCTCATCATGCTTATAATAGAATAGTTTCAATTTCATATGTGTAGGAGTTTCTAGATTTTAGATTTTAAGCTTTTCAGCTGTAGATTAGATTTCTTCGTCAAATTGTTTCCATGTCCTTCATGGATCATTAATCTAATATCCTTCTCCCCCATCACACAAATACTACCACTATATCCAAAAGTGTTAAATCACGAGATCTCACCCAAAAACATACATCCAATATAGGATGAATAGATCTTTGTAAACCCTTTTTGATTCTCAAGATTGTATTAAAAGTGCAAGAGAAGAGAATACAGGAATTTACAAGATAAAAAAAGAAACTTAAATCACAATAAAAATCTTGATGGTACAAACTCCCTAATAAAAAAGGAAGGGGCTTGCTAGATTCAAAGCTCTAATAACATGTTGAAGTGAGCAACCAAGATCTTCAGTCCACAACACCAAATAACCTCCACATGTGATAGAGAGAAGAAACAATGAAAGATGTTATTTCACCAAACAAGAACTACAATCTGATCAATATGCCATACAAGATACAAAATATGCAAGATATGCCTTGCTTATAAAGACAAGGTGAGAGATAGGATTAGACAAGATCATGACAAGTGTCTTAATCATATTACATGAGACAACTAACACTTAACTACCTAGGATAATGTGAATGGTTTAGGTATGGGTCTAGAAATATCTTAAAACTGACAAGCCATTGTAGTAGCAAATATGTGATATTCATGCAACATAAATCTCTAGAAAAAATAGAATAATCTTCCATAATTAGAAAACCTGGTGTCATCGATAGGAACTCTGCACTAGTGGTGTAATCAAAATTTACTTTTTATATATACCAAGTGTAGACACTAAAAATTGTCCTAGGTAGGTGACTCTTACTTCTTCACAATTATTTCATCTTCATTCTTCATAATTAAATAATTTTAATTATTTAGTTATTTCGTAAAGTCAAATGTCCTATATTAATTAAATAATTTTAATTATTTAATTGATTCATTCTTATCTTTTTTCTTCTTTGATTAATTAAATAAATGATATTTAATTGTGTCATTAATTAAACTTACCTTCTTTCTAAAATTAAATAAATGACAATTTATTTAATTCCATGCCACTTTCCACTATAATTAAATAATTGCTTTAATTATTTAATTATTTGCTAGCTTTTTCCTCCTTTTAATTAAATAAATATTTATTTATTTAATTACATTCCATGTCTTGATTTTGGATTAAAAATCATTATTTAATTCAAAATGATGATTCTTTCCTTATCTATAATTAAATATTGTTTTAATTATTTAATTAGATTTTTCCTCTTTCTAATTAAGTAAATCTTTATTTATTTAATTAGATTTTCATATCTTGATTTTGAATTAAAAATCAATATTTAATTCAAATGATGATTTTTCCTCCTTATCACAATCTTTCATAATTAGATAATATCTTTATTATCTAATTAGCCATTGGTCACTTAAATGGAAAAAGATTTGATTTTCTCCAACTCAATAATTTTTGTATTGATCTTATCCTCTACATTCCTATCCTTATTCCTCTTTGTCTCGCTAACCTTCACCATTGATTAAATTAATTTTTAATTTAATCTCGACCATTCATCTTTTCTAATTAAACACTAACCTCATTCCATTCCTTATCTTTTAATCGTGACCATCAATTATTTGTCTTTCAATCTCAGCTTCTCAGTTTTTCCTATAAAAAGGTTTTATCGTTATCATTTCTTGATCCTGGAAAATTTTTAGAAGTCTTAGGAATCATTAGGAATCTTCAATATTTTTCTTTGACATTATCTTTAGGCCATATTTGCATTCTTAAGTAAAATTTGAGGGCAAGTATTATACTACAACAAGATGGAGAAGTGTGTTGTGCAATTTTCGCACACATGCCCCACTGAAAGTAGGGACCCTCTTTCTTGCTCTTTTTCTTTTGTTCTTGGTATTTTGGCCCATTGTTTTTTTGAGGATTTGGTTGCCTTGACATGTTCCCAAATGGTTATCTTGCTCATGAAAATGCCCCTTTTTTTTAAGAAGTGTTTTGAAAATTGGGTGTTTTGGAATTCATTTCGGGTTTTTCTATGTTTTCAGGTTCCCTCTGGGCAGATTTCCTCGAGCGCCTTGAAAACCCGACAAAGGTTGTTTTATATCATTTTTGGAAATTTTGGGACTTCGCGGAATTCCGCCTGGTCCGGATTTTCCCGAGATTTCGTTGTGCCTTTGGATTCTCGAGCTCACTGTCTTATCGACGCATTTATGTTTTCGGCACGGTCTTACAGTTTGATTTTATTGATTCATTTGTGTTTTATGAGGAGGTTTCTGTCGTTTTCCTTATTGTGATTTGAGGAGCTGGATTTTGAGTTGTCATTGTTATATTGTGCGTTTGAGCTTGTGATCGAGCGTTACAGTCAGATTTTCTGGTGATCGCTTGCATTCTGCTTTGATTTTTGGGGTTCCTTTTCGACTATTTCTATTTTTATTTCTTGGCTTTCGTGGTATGTACATGCCGCCTTCCCCTTTTAATAAACGAACTGCCTTTTCTTTGGGGTCTATGTGGGTGTATGTTTTGAGTGGGGTCTTTGGTGTGGATTGGTTTGGTTATGGTGTTGGGGTTTCCTTTGTTTGCCTGGTACCCTTCCTCATGGATTGCGCCTCTTTTTCTCCTGCATGATTGTGTTTTGATAGGGTTAATCATTGCTCTGCTTCATTTTGTTTGATTTCGTGCTCTCTTATGTTGAGCTTTGGTTTAACCTAGGAATCTCTAACCTATAATGAAACCACATCTTTGGTGAGGTGGAGCTTGTTGCTCATTATCTAATTTGATTATCGTCCTATCTTAGCTAAGTCGTGTGAAGATGTTGAAATGAAAATGATGAATGGATCCAAACTCTACTATCATGGCAATTTCCTAGGGTTTTCTTTGTTGAAATCGTTCCTCATGTTGATGGATTTCATTTGTGTTCGGTTCGAATTGTGATTCAATCTTGCATTTTGAATGGCCTGAATTTTGGGTTGAATATCCAACTTCCTGATCATTTGATCAATCTTGGTGAAATCCTGATGAAGTCAAAGATTTCGGGTTTTCGAGTGCTTCACGGATTTCCTTTACTTCAGGATTTTCCCAGTTTTTCCATCGCTTTGTCAATTTCCTAAAAAACATGATTAAAATGTGAAGATTACACTGAATTCATGAAATTCTGTGTCCTCGGGATTTTACCAATATTCCTTTGTCCCTTCATTTTCCCAGAATTCTTAAATTATTTCCTTTTCGTGGACTTCCATCCTTGGTGAATTTTCCCCAAAATCTTGTTGAAAATGAAGAGTTGGGAGATACTATGATCTATTAATTGATGTTGTGCATTTTATGGTTAATTTGAGTTATTATAGATGTATCATGCTATTTCTTAGTTCATTTTTATTGGTTAAAGGATGGTTGGAGGTTTCTCTATATTTTTTTCATTGAATTCCACCTGGTTTAGAATTTCTCGAAATTCCCCTCTGGCCCGAATTTTGCGAGAAGGCTATAAACCCGAACTTTGAAATGAGTAATTTTTATGAGATTTTGGAGTTTTTTGTCCATCATGGATTTATTTTAAAGGATGAATATATCATTTTATGATGGATTAACTTGAATATCATGTTGTAATGGATCTTTACTATGGTATTTTTATTGGATGTAGGTAGAATCAAGTCAAACTATTGCTAAAATGACCAAAGGCAAGGTAATGGATCTGAATGCTAAAGGTTATTCTATCTACGAGGCACAGAGGATTAAAATGGACTTAAAGAGAAAAAACCTAGAGAGCAAGTTGTCTTCCATTTGGTCAGAGGTCACATATACAAATGTTGGAATGTAGGATTATGAAGAATTTAAGGAAAGGATGGAAGCACATAACCACCCTTTGTTGGCCAGAAGAATATTGGAATCATGGTTGGCACATGTGGTTGGATTCCCTCCTATGGTTCAGTGCTACGAGTTGGTGCTTGAGTGTGCCAGACATTATGACAGGGGCACACAGAGGATAGTTGGTCCTCAAGGAAGAATTGTGGCAAATCTTAACCCTGTGTCCATTGCTCAGACCTTTGACATGCCTAATAGGTCTCATGTAGTGGGTTTTGATATGGATGTAGAAAATAAGTGTTATGATGAAAATGTCATCAAATCCCAACAAGTAATCAATTCCTGGCTGGAGAAGCCCAAGTCCCACTTTTCCAAGCTACCCAAGTAGCTAGTCAGAGATAGGTTTAGGAAGGAATACTATGATGTTATCACACTCCTTAGTAGGGTAGTGGGTTTGAAAAGTGTAGGAGTGTTTGAGAACAAGATGTTCCATGTTATTATGAGGATGGAGCAAGGTATTGACTACCACTGGGCAATCATTATAAGTGCAATGATACATGAACAAATGTGCAATGTCTTGTGGACAAAGACCATCACCATGACCTCCTACTTGGTTTATGCACTTGCAAGGTTCCATCCATACAAGGGGCTAAGCACAAGGGGTGTGTTTGGACAAGATGTTATTTATGAGGTATACCCATAGTTTCACTTGAGGAGCACAAGTTATAGAAGGGTGAACAATGCATTCACCATGTACATCACTAAGCTATTGCAAGGTGTTGAGCATGTTCAAATTTTTGACAGTGCTAAGGAGTTAATCAAGAGGTTTGGAGCTTGGTTTATCCAGTTCCCTACCTTTTCATACATCAAAATAGATAGTTGTCTGAAGGCTCCATACAAACTCCCTAGATATCCCATAGATTATGTTATACTTTTGGAGGTCACAAGGCAAATCTATGACCTTGATGCAATTGTGAAGAAGGAGAAGCATAAGACTAGATTTGGTGGTGATTTTCCTTTGAGGATAGGCAGTGGTGGGGCCTGTCCTTCTATTAACTTGGCCCATGCTTCTAAAGAAGAAATGAGTGCTCTTGGTCTTTCCTTTCATTCCAAGAGATCCAGGTTTGATAGGACTGGTGAGGCATAGAGGAAGGCCAACAGAGAATACAGTCACAAGGATGACATAGAGGATTATTGGGCTAACGTTAGCGATAAATTTGAGATAAGAAAGAAGAAGCTCTCTAGGATACCAGTGAACTAAATCCGGCTATACAACATAAAGGCCATTGTAGATCAGGTTGAGGATGGTGGAAATTTGATTGAGGGTCATAACTATGAAGCTGTGAAGGATAAACCAATTGGAGAACTAGATTGGTTATAGGAGGAGAAGACAGAGTTGGAACAGATCATGACTCCAGTGATCAGGTATACTAAAATGTGGCTCAAGCACAAGATGTTGGAGTTGGAGAGTGAAGGTGTGCAATGCACCTATGACCTAATGGGTAACTTAGAGTCTCACTCCACTTTTGAGGAATCACCTAAACAGGATCCTAAGGGTAAGAAAGAAATCCCATTGCTAAGAAGAGGGAACATATTTCAAAGAAGAAGAAGGTTGAAAAGGATGAGGCTGAGAAGGAAGAGAAGGAGGTTAGTGTTCCTATGCCCAAGAGAAGAATAATAGTAAGATTATCACAAAAGGAGAAGGGAACTTTCGGGGCAAGAGATGAGGCTGACCCAAAAGTGGTAGAGGTGGAGAGTTCAAGGGAAAGGACATAGGTGTACAGAAGAAGATCAAGAACTCCATCCCCTAAGGATCGTGTACCACAAAGGAGTGTTCCCATAGCTGCTCCTTCCACTGGGCATGAGAATATTCCTCATTCTCATGAGACTTACAATGCACCAGGTGAATCCAAAGATGAAGAAGAGAATCTACAAGAGGGTGATCTCTATAATGCTGATGCAAAAATAGAGAAGGTATTAAAATATCCTCTAGTAACTAATGAGGATTCACCTACAAGGGGTGAGGAGGATAAACCTCCTCAAAGTGAGGAAGTTTCAATTAGGTCTCCTTCTCTAGTGCTTGAAAAGGAAGAGAACAATAAAGGAAAGGAGGATACGGTTGAGGAGGCTCCTGAAAGGTAGGGTTTAAATGAAGATGCACCCAAGGCTCACTAGGATGCACTTGGATAGGACAATGTGCAGTCAAATTCCATTGTTCTAGGTTGGTTGGATAGAGAATTAAAAATCAAGAAGATTGCGGTGGATGATACTCCTCCCAACTGGGATGACTTGCTGGAAAAAATAGGAAAAGGAAAAACAAAGAAGAAGGCCAGGGTTATCTCTAGGATTGAGAGGGATGGAATGAATAATAGGGTGGTCCACATTTCTACTCTTGGTCTTGATTAGAATAAGGATGATGTAACTATTAGTGACTACAATGTACACACTATCAACTTAGGGCCTACTTCCATGGAACATGATATTAAAGAATATGAGGGTTCTAGTGCTATGATCTTGGGTAGATTGAGGAAGGAAGTGCAGACTTAGAAAGAATTAAAGAAGGATAATGAGAAACTTCAGAGCTATTTGCAAGATTTGATGAAACCCTTGCAATCCATTAGCTCCTCATCATCTGCTGTAGGTTTTCTTCCACAAGAAAAAATAATAGAGTTAGAGAGGATGAATGCCATGACTCATTCCACAATGAGTTGGTTACAGGGAGTGTAGGCCAAGGTTGGGATGGCAGGCAGCGATGGGGGATTGTGCGATGGAGATGAGGGGAGAGATAGTGCCATCAAGGACATCCTTTCAACTGGTGGGGATGCTATGAGATCAATTGATTGGTTGAAGAATGTATTGGCCAAGGATAAGGAGGATATGGATCTCTTGTTGTAGAAGACTAAATCCATCATGGACTACACTGAAGAAAAATTGGTGAGTGATGGAATTCTTCCTTCATCCAAGGTTACAGAACCTTGGAAATGGTTTGAGATTTTATAGATAAAGTTAAGTGTTTTGAAGAAGGTGTATAAGTAGGGGGAACAAATTGAGGATGCCTTGACTAACATCTACAACAAGTGTATTTCCTTCTTTGAGTTTATGACATGAAGGAAGAGGTTTGCACCAAAGCATCTAAGATTGGAGCAATTGAGAAAGTGGTGGCAAGATGTGTACTCTCCCATCAATGACGCCAGGTCACCGAGCACTAGCTGGATGATGCAGCCACATACATTGCAGTGATTGATAAGTACCAAACCATGAGGGTGGATTGGGATAAGGTGGTAAGGAAATCAAAAGTGGACGTTAAGTCCATTGAAAGGAGGATGAAAGTGTTAGTCATGCCACCTTTTCTCGACATGGAGAGGATATTTTTGATGGTGCGGGATAGGGAAAGGCGAGATAAAGACAACGGGGAAAATAGTTAGTATAGGGCCTCATCGAAATTTGTGCTTCCCATTATTCCTCTTCTTCCTTTGCATGTATTGGATTGGGCTATGTTGGGGATCCCAGGATGACCTGGATGGAGTGCATGCATTTAATGCATAATTTATCTTATTTTGAATTCCTCTTGGCCGACTTGTTTTGGTGGCCATTTTTTTATTGTAAACCTAATTGGGTCGAGCTATCTTGGGGGGTTTTCTATAAATTTGGCATTGTGCCTCATTTGTAAGGGGTGGATATAGATTTTTTTTTTCACATTAGAGTGAATTAAGAAGCAAGAATTAGAGTTAGGAGTTAGTCTCAGTTTTCAAGCAGGTGTTGTAACATAATACTAGAATTGTTGCTACTTTGGGTGATTTAATACAAGTAAATACATTATGATTTGTTGCCTTTCTTGTGTTGAATTTTGATTTGGCATGGTTCTTGAAATTCTATCTTTTGAAATTTCTTAATTTTATTCAATATATGGAAAATTTAATGTTATATTATTTGATGATGTTTAGGGTTTGATGCTTGAAATGTTTGCAGCAATCTTTAGTCCCTACTTTTTGCAGTTAACTGATTGTTAGTTGCTTTGCAAAGTTAGCCTAGACTTAAAATTGTGCTTAGTTCGATTATGAATGCTTGTTAATTTAAATTACAATAGGTTTTTTTTGAATGAATATGAATAATCTGAGAATATTTAACTCCTTAGAAGATTGCAGATTTATCTAGGTCAAAGAGAAATTAGTTTCTGAGGGATTGGTCCATTTCAAGTATTTTATCATTTGCATCGATTGGTCTTAGAATTAGAAGTAGTCTCAGAAATCTTTCTGAAACCCTTATCTCTTTTGTTATTTCTTTCATTGTCTGGGTTAGATTTAGGATTTGAAGTATCGCCATATTGCTAGATCTGATAAACTTGAATTCAATATTTTCTTGTAGTAAGGTCTCTTTGTGATTACCAACATTTTCACATTATCTCTAAGTTGTTTTATTGAATTGTGAAGGCTTGACATTAGAGACCTTGTGGTTATCTCTTGAGGCTTGCTGATAGAGATTTACCTTTCAAGAGAGATAGGATATCATATTATGTCTGAGTTGTTGCTGTGTAGAAAAAAACCATCAAAAAATTAGCACTAGAAGGAGGGCTTGAATAAGCAAGTTGGATCCATTTTTGTCTGCCATTTCTCCTGAGAGGTTCAAAAGAAGAACCAAATCTACTCCAAGAGAAGAGGAATTTAAAGAATTGCAAGTTCCTACTAGGGCAAGAAGGACCAAGAGTAGGGGAGAATCATCATCCACCTAGCCACTCCCATCATCCCCATCATCTTCATCTTCATCAAGATCATCCTCATCAGATTCTGAAGCCATTCCTATTCTATAGCCCCAACCAACCATAAATCAGCCATTACTGCCTCCACCTCCACCAATGGATTTCTTGGCCAACAACCCATCTCCCTTGATCTTCAATAATTACAATGTCATGCCCAAGAACCCTAAGCACTTTTTTCTCTAAGTTTCATACAAATGATCCCAATAGGATGGCAGAGGAGCATATGAAGATTTTCCAAACTTGTCTGAGGAATAAAGGAATCAACTATGAGGATGTTGCATGTAGGATTTTTCCTTGTAATCACTTGTCTGGGAAGAGGCATTTTATTGGTATAATCACTTACCTGCTGCTTCTATCCATAATTGGACTGAACTGGAGACTACATTTTTGCAGAAGTTTAAAATTTTCATTAGTGCTAATGAGCTCTACATGCAGTTTACCAAAGTTCAAATGGAAATTAATGAACCTATGGGGTCATTCAATAATAGGTTTCACTAGACATACACTAGAATTCAAGCACCTTATGTTGTAGATGATGCCACTACCCTAGAGGTCTACTTTGAAACCCTTGATAGCCTTACATCCACCTTAAATGGAGGACTAATCCCCAAACTACCTTGCTCACTGCATATACAGAAGTCATTAAGGTCAACACGGATCTGAGGAAACATTTGTAAGGACCTTTTCCATCTTTAGGACCTGCTGCTCACCCTAGACAAGTCCAATCTCTCAAACAGGTTTTGACTAATCATACTCACATTATGAATCCAGTACCACCATTACCTTTGGTCCCACACCCAGGTCCTCCAATAAATCAAGCTCAGCCAATGACCTCTTATCCTTAACAAAAATCCAATCAACCCCTTTACTCGCAACAACAGACTAGTTTTCCTACATATTTGCAGAATTCTAAAGTCCTAAATCAGTCTGTTGGTTCCAGAGGAGCATCAAGATACTCACCCGGTAATGTGAACTCAACGCCATATAGTTGTCTAGATAAGGAACAACTGGATGAGTTATCTGAGCAAGTGAAGAAACTAAATATGGAGGTAACCTATCTAATAAATTAGAACAACCAACTCCAAGCTACACAGAATAACATGCAATTGAATTACAAGAGAGAGAACATAGATGTTGCTAAAAGACAAAACTTTGATAGACGACAACATTTTGACAGAAATTAAAATTTTGAAAGAGGACAAGGTCCTAGCTAGAACTTTGACATGGGGCAACTAGGTGGATAGGGGTTCGATAGAAGGAAACTAATTAGACAGAATAGACCATGGAATACTGGACCTAATAATGGACGAATTCCCACTCCATTGGATCAGCCTTCTACCCAAGAAAAGCCTCCAAGTGGTGTGTATCTAGCATAAGAAACTTTGTCTAGATGGTGTAGGCTCCATAAGACAAGTCAACACTTTGAGTTATATTTCCCCAAGTTTCAGACTGTTGCCTCCATCTTTCAGTATGAATTTGAAAACAATTCCAATAGTTAGGAGATAGTGGCCTCAAATCCTTATGATTCCCCAGTAATGGTACTTAACCATGCTCCATTCCCAAAAGGTGAGGAGAATGAACTAGAAGAAGAGTCCAGTGATCAAGATAAAGAGATAGAGTAGGTGTTGAATGAAGAGAATGCGAATGATAATGGCCCTTTGGATGAGAAGGAAGTTGGTGTTAAAGAAGTTCAGATGTTTCAGCAACCAATAAAGAAATATGATTTAAGGAATAGGCCTAACAGGAGTCCACAATCTGGAGGCCCTTTCACTACTTATATCCCTCCAAACAATTTCAATACTCCACCAGATCCACATGCCAATAATAATCCATCTTACCCTCATGTTCCCAACACAGTACTTTGTGAAGGGAGGACAACCTGATATATCAATGGGAAACAATGTTGAAGTATCAAAGGACAAACAAAATAGTTGCTGCAAGGAAGCTCATACTGATATGAACGTGGAGCAATTGGGTGAATATGTAATTGAGGAATTCAAAAAAGTAAAGGTAAGTCTTTCTGCTTTTGAATTATTAAGAGTCCCTGTTATTAGGAATTCTTTTTTGGGGTCTTTCAATTCAAATACAACACCATAGGGAGTAACTACCAATGAGGCAGTTGTTAGATCCTTTAGTTCACAGGCACCCAAAGGCCAGGGCCAGGCACCACCTGCGGACAAGGGGAAAGATAAGGATAAGAATTAAGTTGCACAAGCTAACACCTAGGTGAGTCTATTCCAAGGTAAGATGGAAACCCCTCCCTTTCTAATTTATGTTTGTATGTTTGGGAAGAATTTGCATAATTATTTGCTGGATTCAGGAGAATCTACAAATGTTATGCCTTTTGTTGTCTATAAAACATTAGGTATTACCCCTATATCCTCTCAAAAGAAGGTCACTCAATTAGACAAGATGGAGGTGAGTGTAGTAGGATAATTGAACATGATCCCCATGTAGGTTGCATTAGATCCTAGGGTGCAATAGGTGATCAACATTCACATTGTTAATATTCCTGACACCTATGGTTTGATTTTGGGTTGAGATTTCACTAAGGAATTAAATGGGTATACATCTATAGACCATTCTCACATGTGGCTACCATGGAAAGGAGCCCCAAATGAAATCAGAATTGAAAGAGAGCCCAAAATGAAGTATGTAATCACTGAATACCAGAATACTTCAAATGAGATATTAGTATCAGAGGTCAGCATGGGGAACTATGTGTTGGCTACCTCAGTCTTGGATATAGAAGAGGTCTTTATGTTGTAGGGCCCCTTTTATGAATCTACATCAAAATCCAATGGGTCTGAGGAAATATTTATGATGTAAGATGAATCCATCAGTGGTTCTGAAATAGTGAGTGAGCAAACATATGAAACTAATGACCAAGATGATAGGCAACTTAGTTTTTTGAATAACTTCCAAGAGTTCATCTAGAGGTGTATGGAGAATTAGATCCAACTTGGCAGGAATATGAATTTTGAAGAATTATTGCTTCCTAATTGGTGTTGAGTCCATGATGCTCCCCACTCTGAGTTGGAATGTCGTGTATGTTAGACTACGGTGGAGCAGGTATAAAAGTGCATTGACCCAATCCTAATTTTTAGGCTAAATATACAAGAAGAGCGAAGTAATGACAAGGGTAAAAGTCCAATGCTTCCTGAAGAGCCTCCTAACTGCAGTAAAATTAAAGATGACTTGAAGCAATCAGGGATTGATGGTTGTTGGATGTTAAGATTCAATGGATCCAAATCTAAGCAAGGTGCTAGAGCAGGGTTTGAATTGATCATTCCTAAAGGAAAGAACTATTCTACTGCTCATAGACTATAATTCTAATGTACTAATAATGTGGCTGAATATGAAGCTTTAATCCATGGGTTGTTAATGGCATCAAGGTAGAAAGTTAAGATATTACAAGTTTTTCGAGATTCTGAGTTGGTAGTTAGGTAGGTGAGGAAATAGTATTCATGCCATGACAGAAGGATGAATAATTATAGACGTAGAGTGTGGGATGTTATTGAGGGATTCAATGCTTTAAACATCTAGTTGATTCCTTGAAGTAAGAACCAAGTTGTAGATTCTCTGGAATAGGCGGCTAGTACATTGCAACCTTTATCAGTTTTAGGATTGAAGAATTTTACTGTGGAGCTCACTCTAGTACCTTTGGTACCCAACAACGTTACCAATTTCCAAGTATTTGAAGATGATAAGCATATTCTTGATTTTATTACAAGCTGTGATCTGTTTTCTTCTCAAGTAATTGATGAGGTAGAGCCTCAAGAGGAAGAAATGGACTTGGGAGGGGTCATCAACCTGAAGACCAACACTATCCCAAGAGGTATGGTGCAGTTAGAATGATTTTTTGATTTGGATAAGATAAAAGACCAGGAACAACAAGTCAAAATAGAATCTCTCAGTAGTCAATGTGAAACAAACAATATGGGGACACATGATGACATAAAGAACGTTTTTGTTGGTAAGGTACATACTCTTGAAGAAAGAAGAGGGATTATTGATGCTTTACACACATATCAAGATGTGATAGCTTGGAGTTATGAAGACTTAAAAACATTCGATACTTCAATCATTACACACACCATTCCCTTGAAGTCAAATGTCAAACCATTCAGACAAAGATAGAGACCAATTAATGCTATGTTATAACCCATCATTCAAAAAGAAATACAAAAGCTAATTTCAGCACAAATTATATTTCCAGTGAGGCATTCAACCTAGGTTGCGAATTCAGTTCTTGTGAGGAAAAATAATTGAGAAATCAAACTGTGTGTGGACTTTAGGAATCTTAACAAGGCATCAGAAAAAGATAATTATCGGGTTCCTTCATTGGATGAAGTACTTCAGATTGTCAATGGATCCCAAATGATGTCTTTTCTAGATGGGTATTCTAGATACAACCAAGTCATGGTACAATATGAAGACAAACATAAAACTTCCTTCACTACAAAATGGGGAACTTTTTCTTACAGAAGAATTCCTTTTGGGTTGATCAATGTTGAAGATACATTCCAGAGAGCTATGGATATTACTTTTAAGGACATAATTGGTAAGTGCATCATTATTTATATGGATGATTTGACAGTCTTCTCTAAGAAGTGAGGTAATCATACAGAAGATTTATGCAAAGTATTCCAAAGGTGCAGAGAGTTTGGCATCTCACTTAATCCAAAGAAGTGAATTTTTGGGGTTATAGAGGGAAAATTGCTAGGACATATTATTTCAAAATAGGGTATCGCCATTGATCTTGAGTGAATAGAAGCTATTTTGAAGATTTAACCTCTTGCAAGCAAAAAACAAATGAAGTCATTCTTTGGGAAGATTAACTTCATTAGAAATTTTATCACTAGATTTGTGGAGATAGTGAAGCCCTTGAATGCTATGCCGAAACAAGAGGCAAAAGTGGAATGGAGTGCAGAGGCCAAGGAGGCATTTACATAAATTAAGAAAGCTATTGCTAAGGCTCCAGTGTTGGTAAGTCTGGATTATGCTAAGCATTTTTACATATATTCATTTGCTTCTGATCACTCTTCTGCTGGAATGTTAACTCAAAAGTCTAATCAAGGCGATGAGCATCCTATAGCCTTCATGAGTACCCCTTTAAAGGATGTAGAGTTGAGATATCACAATGTAGAAAAGAAGGCCTATGCTTTGGTCAGAGCAGTGAAAAAGTTCAAACACTATATTATGAGGAATAAGGTATTTTTTATAGTGCCTGATCCTACGGTGAAGTTGTTTCTAATGCAGAATGAGTTAGGTGAATGAAGAGCTAAATGGGTAACTATGTTGCAGGAATATGATATTGAGATTCATCCCATGAAATTAATGAGAGGGCAGGGACTAATGTGGACAATGGCTAAGATAGGTCTTGATCTCACAACTCAGCATTATCATCTCCAAGAGGTATCTCTAAGAGACTGGTATGATGAAATCATTTATTATTTATTGAACCAACAATTTCTTGATCACCTTAGTGTAGTTCAAAGGTGGGAATTGCATTTGAAGAGTGGTAGTTTTATGATGAAAGGGGTTGTCATGTATAAGAAAAATCATGAGGGTGCGATGAAATCAGTAGTATGATACATAAACAGATTGAACAATATAATAACGAGGTTCAAGTTGTTAATATTGGCACTGTACTTCAAGTAGGAGATGGCATTGCTCGTATTCATGGTCTTGATAAAGTAATGGCAGGGGAATTAGTAGAATTTGTAGATGGCACAGTAGGTATTGCCCTAAATCTAGAATCAGATAATGTTGGAGCTGTATTAATGGGTGATGGCTTGATGATACAAGAGGGTAGTTCCGTGTATTTAAGATTTTTGGGGAAGGAAGAAGCTACCTGAGTGATGATTGAATTTCATGAAAGATATGGAATGGGCCATGGTTCTACATCATCCACTACCAATCAGATCCTAAGGGTAGGCTATTATTGGCCTACTCTATTTAAGGATGCACACAACCATGTGAGGACTTGGAATGTATGTCAGACTATAGTAAGTAAGGAAAAATGTGTAGACCTTCCACTTCAGCTAGTCATAGAGGTGAAACCATTTGCATAGTGGGGAATGGACTTCATAGGTCTAATCAACCCACCCTCTTCTGCAAGCCACCAGTATATTCTAACCATAACTGATTACTTTACTAGATTGACTGAAGCTCTTGCATGCAAACAATGTACTTTTGATGTGGTAATCAATTTCCTCGAATTAGGTATTATTAATCATTTTGGTTGTCCATTGTCTTTAGTTTGTGATAATGGTCCTGCATTTGCATCATTGAAACTTTCTAATTGGGCTTTTGATCATGGAATTGTCATAAAATTTGCATCCAGTTACTACCCTCAGGGTAATGGTCTAGTTGAGTCCTCCAATAAGAACCTTTTGACAGTCATCTGTAATTTATTAGAGAAGAATCCTAAGGATTGGCACACCCAGCTTAGATTCGCTCTTTGGGTAGATCATACCAGACAGAGGGCATCCATAGGAACCTCTCCTTATCACCTAGTGTATGGTTTGGAACTTGTATTTCCCATCCAGCTGAAGATCCCTACCTTTCAGTTCATTAATGAATACTATGACAATGAGGATAAGCATGAGGCCCGTCTGGCTGAGTTGCTATACCTTGAAGAGAAGAGAGATGAGGCCCTAGAAATTTTTTCCAAACACTAGGGCGTAGTGAAAAAATGGTTTGACAGAAGAGCTAAGGTGAAAACCTTTAGAATCTCTAACTTAGTTCTCTACTAGGATAAATCCCATGACCATAAGGAAGAGTATGGTAAATTTGACAAACTCTGACTTGGCCCTTATCAGATTTTAGAGATTCTAGGAGATAATGCTTTTCGCTTGAAAACCCTCACTGGAGAGGATATCCCACTGCCTGTCAATGGGTAGTATTTGAAGCATTACTTCCAATCTTGAGTTGTTTGTAACTCTCTCTTGTACATGGTTAGAGTAGGTTTTGCTTTCTGCTTTCCTTTTCTTTTTTGTTGTTTTTAGTTTGGTTAGTGTAGGCTTCTTTTCTTTTCTTTTCTTTTCTACTTTGGTTAGCGTAGGTTTGCTTCAGTTGGTTTTTCTTTCCACTTTGCTTTTGCTTTTGGTTTCCTGCTTTCTTGGGGATGTTGCATCTGTGTAACGGGTTGCTTGCTTAGGGTTGTTCTGGAAATTTCTTTTCAAACTCTAGTCATTTTTTCAAAGTCAAGTGGTGGAATTCCTTTATCTAATGTCCCTTGTACTTAGAATTAGAGTCACTTGTTCTGGTTGAATTTCGGAATGTATTTGGAACTCACATTTTCACATAAATTTTAAGGATTTTGAAGCTACATATTGTTCTTGTGTAATTTGGCCAGGTGAAAAATCTTATATTCTAATTCAGTGCCACTATGGTCCTCATCCCTGAGTGAGTTTCATTGCTTACAAGGTGAAACGAAGGTTTAAAAGAATGTTAACAAAAAAAAATTAAGAGAGAAAAGATAAATTATGGAAAATCAAAAAAAATCTTCACCTTATCAAGGGTATCCTAGTATCTCTATCAGGGCTATAGACGCTTGGATGGTAGTAGATCTATGCTTGGGAGGGTCATAGTGATAACCTCGACGGGGCTATGGATGCCCGATTGGCAGCGAGGCTCTATCTAGGTTGCTTTTGAAGTTAGAACTTTTATGTAGCCCGATCATACTAGATCCAGTTCCTATTGCACCTAAAGAATGGGAATTGAATGAAAATACACACACTTGGACCCTGGTATAGGAAAAGGTTTCCTTGCTTGTGATTTCTGAAACTTTGTTCTTAGGTGACCTGATGTAAGGGCTGAAACTAGAGATTCTAGGTTCTTGATTCCGGTTTGTTCTTGAAATGGTCTGGAGCATTTCCCCAACAGAGTCGTCATTTGTTGTGCACTTTTTGCACACACACCCCACTGAAATTAAGGACCCTCTTTCTTGCTCTTTTTCTTTCATTCTTGGTGTTTTGGCCCCTTTTTTTTTTAGGATTTGGTTTCCTTGGCATGTTCCCAAATGGTTATCTTCTTGTGCAAATGCCCCTTTTTTTTTTAAGAAGTATTTTGAAAATATGGTGTTCTGAAATTCATTTTAGGATTTTTTGTGTTTCCGAGAAAATTACCTTTGGGTGGATTTCCCCGAGCACCTTGAAAACCTGATGGAGGTTGTTTTATATCATTTTCAGAAATTATGGGACTTCATGGAATTCTGTCTGGTCTAGATTTTCCCAAGATTTTGTTGTGCCTTCGAGTTCCCGAGCTAGTCAAAGCTAAGTTTAGGAAGGAATACTATGATGTTATCACACTCCTCAGTAGGGTAGTGGGTTTGAAAAGTGCAGGAGTATTTGAGAACTGGATGTTCCATGTTATTGTGAGGATGGAGTAAGGTATTGACTACCATTGGGAAAACATTATAAGTGAAATGATACCTGAACAAATGTGCAATGTCTTATGGACAAAGACCTTCATGATGACCTCCTACTTGGTTTATGAACTTGCAAGGTTCCATCCATACAAGGGGCTAAGCACAAGGGGTGTGTTTGGACAAGATGTTATTTATGAGGTATACCCATAGTTGCACTTGGGAAGCACAAGTTATAGAAGGGCGAATTATGCATTCACCATGTATATCACCAGGCTATTGCAAGGTGCTAAGCATGTTCATTTTTTTGACAGTGCTAAAGAGTTAATCAAGAGGTTTGGAGCTTGGTTTATCCAGTTCCCTAAATTTTCATTCCTCAAAATATATGGTTTTCTGATTGCTCCTTACAGACTCCCTAGATATTCCATAGATCATGTTATACTTTTGGAGGTCACAAGGAAAATCTATAACTTTGATGCAATTGTTAAGAAGGAGAAGCATAAGATTGGATTTGGTGGTGATTTTCCTTTGAGGATAGGCAGTGGTGAGGCATGTCCTTCTGTTTACTCAAACCATGCTTTTGAAGAATAAATGAGTGCTCTTGGTCTTTCCTTCCATTCCAAGAGATCCAAGTTTGATAGGAATGGTGAGGCACAGAGGAAGGCCAACAGAGAATACAATCACAAGGATGACATAGAGGATTATTGGGCTAACATTAGTGATGAATTTGAGATAAGAAAGATGAAGTTCTCTAGGCTACCAGTGAACTCAATCCGGCTATACAACATAAAGGCCATTCCAGATCAGGATGAGGATGATGGAAATTTGATTCAGGGCCATAACTATGAAGCTGTGAAGGATAAACCAATTGGAGAACTATATTGGCAAGAGGAGGAGAAGACTGAGTTGGAACAAATCATGACTCCAGTGATCAGGTATACTAAAATTTTGCTCAAGCACAAGATGTTGGAGTTGGAGAGTGAAGGTGTGCAATGCACCTATGACCTAATGGGTAACTTAAAGTCTCACTCCACTTCTAAGGAATCACCTAAACATGATCCTAAGGGTAAGACTAAGATGGAATCCCCTTTTAAGATAAAGATTAAAGATGCTCAAGAGGCAGGAAAGGCAGAGAAACAAAGAAAGCCCATTGCTAAGAAGAGGAAACATATTTCAAAGAAGAAGGTTGACAAGGATGAGGCTGAGAAAGAAGAGAAGGGAGGTTAGTGTTCCTGATTCCAAGAGAAGAAGATTAGTAAGATTATCACAGAAGGAGAAGGGAAATTCTGGGGCAGGAGATGAGGCTGACCCACCACTAGTAGAGGTGGAGAGTTTAGGGTAAAGGACATAGGTGTACACAAGAAGATCAAGAACTCCATCTCCTAAGGATGGTGTACCACAAAGGAGTGTTCCCATAGCTTCTCCTACCACTAGGCATGAGATATTCCTCCTCATGAGACTTACAATGCATTGAGTGAATCCAAAGATGTTGAGGATCACAAAGATGAAGAAGAGGAGCTACAAGAGGGTGATCTCTATAATGCTAAGGAAAAAATAGAGAAGGTATTACAATCTCCTCTGGTAACTTATGAGGATTCACCTACAGGGGGTGAGGAGGATAGACCATCTCAAAGTGAGGAAGTGTTGATTAGGACTCCTTCTCCAGTGCTTGAAAAGGAACAATACGATAAAGGAAAGGAGGATATAGTTGAGGAGGCTCCTAAAAGGAAGGGTTTAAATGAATATGCACCCAAGGTTCACTACGAAGCAGTTGGATAGGACAGTGTGCAGTCAGATTCCTCAATTCTAGGTTGGTTGTATAGAGAATTAAAAAGAAAGCAGATTACAGTGGATGATACTCCTCCCAACTGTGATGACTTGCTAGAAAACATAGGAAAAGGAAAAACAAAGAAGAAGGCTAGGGCTATCTCTAGGATTGAGAGGATGGAACGAATAACAAGGTGATCCACATTTCTACTCCTCCTAATAAGAATAAGGATGATGTAGGTGGTAGTGACTATAGTGTACACACTGTCAACTTAGGGCCTACTTCCATGGAACATGATATTGAAGAATATGAAGGCTCTATTGTTGTGATCCTAGGTAGATTGAGGAAGTGTAGACTAAGAAAGAATTAAAGAAGGGGAATGAGAAACTTTGGAGGTATTTGCAAGATTTTATGAAACCCTTGCAATCCATTAGCTCCTCATCATTTTGTGTAGGTTTTATGCCACAAGAAACAATAACGGAGTTAGAGAGGATGAAGGCCACAACTCATTCCATAATGAGCTGGTTACAAGGAGTGCAGGCCAAGGGAGATATTACCATCAAGGGCATCCTTTCAACTGGTGGGGATGCTATGAGATCAATTGAATGGTTGAAGAATGTATTGGCCCAGGATAAGGAGGATATGGATCTATTGTTGCAGAAGACTAAAGCCATCATGGACTACATTGAAGAAAAATTGGTGAGTGATGGAATTCTTCCTTCATCCAAGGCTGCAGAACCTTGGGAATGGTTTGAGATTTTGTAGATAAAGTTAAGGGTTTTGAAGAAGGTGCATAAGCAAGGGAAATAAATTGAGGATGCCTTGACTAAGATCTACAATAACTGTATTTCCTTCTTTGAGGTTATGACAAGAAGGAAGAGGTTTGCGCCAAAGCATTTGAGCTTGGAGCAATTGAGAAAGTGGTGGCGAGATGTGTACTCTCCCATCAATGAGGACCAGGTCACCAACCACTAGCTGGATGATGCAGCCACATACATTGTAGTGATTGATAAGTACCAAACCATGAGGGTGGATTGGGATAAGGTGGTAAGGAAATCAAGAGAGGATGTTAAGTCCATTGAAAGGAGGATGAAAGTGTTATTCATGCCACCTTTGGCCAACTTGGAGAGGATATTTTCGATGGTGCAGGATAGGGCAAGGCGAGATAAAGACAAAGGGGAAAGTGGTTAATATAGGGCCTAATCAAAATTTGTGCTTACCATTATTCCTCTTCTTCCTTTGCATGCATTGGATTGGGCTATGTTGGGGATCCAAGGCCGACCTGGATGGAGTGCATGCATTTAATGCATAATTTATCTTATTTTGAATTCCACTTGGCCGACTTATTTTGGTGGCCAATTTTTTATTGTAAACCTAATTGGGTCGAGCTATCTTGGGTGGGTTTCTATAAATTTGGCATTGTGCCTCATTTGTAAGGGCTGGATATAGATAGTTTTTTTTACATTAGAGCGAATTAAGAAGCAAGAATTAGAGTTCGGAGTTAGTCTCATTTTTCAAGAAGGTGTTGTAACAAAATACTAGAATTGTTGCTACTTTGGTTAATTTAATACAAGTAAAGACATTGTGATTTAGTGCCTTTCTTGTGTCGAATTTTGATCTGGCATGGTTCCTGAAATTCTATCTTTTGAAATTGCTTAAGTTTATTCAATATATGACAAATTTGATGTTAGATGATTTGATTATGTTTAGGGTTTGATGCTTGATGTGTTTGCAGCAATCTCTAGTCCATAATTTTTGTAGTTAACTGATTATTAGCTACTTTGGAAAGTTAGCCTAGACTTAAAAAATTTCTTAGTTCGATTATGAATGCTTGTTCATTTCAATTGCAATAGGGTTGTTTTGAATGAATATGCATAATATGAAAATATTTAACTCCTTAGAAGATTGCACTATTTCTGTAAGATTTTAGGTTTATCTAGGTCAAATAGAAATTAGTTTATGAGGGATTGGTCCATTTCAAGTATTTTATCATTTGCATCGATTGGTCTTAGAATTAGAAGTAGTCTTAGAAATATTTTTGAAACCCTTTTCTCTTTTGTTATTTCTTTCATTGTCTGGGTTAGATTTAGGATTTGATGTATTGCCATATTGCTAGATTTGATAAATTTGAATTCAATAATTGCTTGTAGTAAGGTCCCTTTGTGATTACCAGCATTTTCACATTATGTCTGAGTTGTTTTATTGCATTGTCAAGACTTGACATTAGAAACCTTGGGGTTATCTCTTGAGGCTTGCTGATAGAGATTTACCTTTCAAGAGAGATAGAATTTTATGTTATGTATGAGTTGTTGTTGTGCAGAAAACACCATCAACAAAGTGCAATGAAGGTTAATCATGGAGTACATGAACACTCTTTGGTGAGATTGTTCTTTGGTTTAGGCTTTTTACTCCTTTGTGCTTCATTGTTAGCTAGGGTTTTTATTGTTTATGCTTGATATTGCTAACCTAGAATTTTCCCTATGGTACATTTGTTGAACCCGACATTTGGACAAAGCTTCCGCTAATTCTTTATGATTTTTCTTTGTTTTGCATGTTTTTTGTATGGTTCGACACAATCACCAAGCTAGAGTGACATAATCACCTGTGGAGTGACACAACTGCTTTTCATTAGGGCATCATTAAATTTTCTTAAGTCTCATTTTATTTCTGTTAAATCTAGGATATTTTGGTTTCTAGTTTATTAGTTTAACCCTAGAACCAAGTTGTAGGAATCATTAAATCACCTAGGTTTGGTAGATTTTTAGTTATTTTTGTAGGTTCCGGATTGGGTGACGCAACCAATTGTTTTTCACCTTATTCACCATACTCGTTCACTGCAACTGTTAGAAACCTCAACAAAATTTACCATGGCAAACTGCAATCGATAATCTATGAGCTATAGTTGTTGTTCCTGAACTACATTTGATCATTACTATGTGCCGCATCTATAGATTCTATGACACAACTATCTTTTGAGGGTTTTCTTTTAATTTTTGCAAGTGATTTTTAGTTTTATGTATTTTTAGTTTAGTAGAATAGGGTTTTTGGTTATTGATATTCTGTTGCTAGTGTGTGGCAACTTTTCCTCTCATTTTTTGAAGACTTGATTTGAAATTACTAATGAAATCTGATGCAGGACGTTTGTCGAAGGCTTGAATTTAAAACATATTGTTTGTACTAGCATAGAACACATTTAATTTGGTGTCTAAAATGAACAATTGCTTTCTGTGTTTGGTGCTTTTACATATTTTTGTTTAGATTAGAACCTAAATTTAATAACAAAAGTATCCTCTCCCCTTGCGCACTTGTGCAATCCTGGGTGTAAGAGAATTTTTTATTAACTTTAGAGGGCCTACCTTGGTGGGAAAAATTACTCACCCCAAGGGACAACCCAAGTGGTAATGGGCTAAAGTCAAGTCCTTTTGAACTTCTATACAAATGTGTGATTGTAAGGAAAGTTCACAATCAATGAGAAGTGGTGCATGGTAGATCTTCTCCAATATCTTTAGGATACCTAAACCCTTGTTCTAAGGGCTAGAAGACCTCTCTCAAGGAGTATATCACTAAACTTCATGAACCAAATGCCCTTACTAAACACCTTTTGTTGTAGAAATCCTATCCCTTCAGCCATTTCTTGGTATAGTGTAGGATATTGTATCATGCCTAGAGGCTACTCACAACTGACTCCCTTGAGTAGAGATAGTAAATACCCAGGAAGTGATGACTTGGGAATTTGAATTTGGTGAGCCCAATAAGTGAGTGCACTATAAGGGGGAGCCTATGCCACCAAAAATTCTAAGCTATCCGCTCTCGAGAAGAAAAAGTGTTCAACACTGATTCAGGGTATTTTGTGAGTTGTACCAAGTATACAAACCTTCTCTACTAAGATTGTGCTTTTTTTTTAAATATTGGTAATAAGATAGAGTGTTTGAGTGTTTGCTAAACTTTCTGAACAAACAAAACACTTCTGAAATCTGGAAGCTCATAATCAGGTAGAAAAAAAAAAAAAAAACTTGTCAAAATTGCAGAAACCCAAGTTTTTTCACTCTAAACCGCAATTGCTTGGAAATAACCGCAACTGTCATATTGAAAGCCACAATTAACTATTCTGAACCATAATTGTGACACAAAAATACACAATTGACTATCTTAAACTACAATTGCCATTCTAGAAAAACCACATTCGATTGTGTTAAACCACAACTACCTACAACTCAGGAAATTAATTTTTACTATCATAGTCTGAAACCAAAACATAGAATCTACCTTTGATTATCTCTTTAATAGTGATTTCTAAACAACAAACAAACAGATTTTCTCAAACCATTGACCATTGCATCTTTTAGTTGATCATCTAGTCTTGACAAATAGGCATACCATTTGAAAAATGCAGTTACATTTTAGGGTCATAATCACCTTCAGCTGCGTTGAGCTCTTAAGGATATTACCTTTTACAGATTTTCAGAATAAGCCAAATTTCCTTTCCTTTGTTAAACCATTGCTTCAAGAAATATTATCATTGGACCAATTCATTTGTCACAATTTTGTGTTCTTGTCATTTTGGTTGAGTCTTTTCCCAACTCACAAGTCTAGTTTGGGGAAGCTCACTTTGTCTTGGTCATTTTACTTGGTCCCACAAAGGTCCTTTGAAAAATCAAAACTGAAGCATTGGTAAAACTTTGGATGGTTAGTAAACCTTTTCTTAAAATCTCCTAAAATTTGATATCCTTTAGAGTTTACACCTTGCATTTAGAATGCTTCCATTAGACATCATTGACACCTTATTTTAGGCATTTAGCAATATTGTCACATTGCATCTCTTATTCCAAAAAGTAAAAAAAATGTTCATTACTTTTAGGCATACCCTATTTTAAAAATCCAAAAAACATAGACTTAGTTCATTTTCATATCATTTGCATTACCCCTTTGAGAAAATCTTACATGGTTGAAACTAGGTCGAAAAGAAATCAAAGAGACAACATGGCTGACCCACAAGACTTTATCAACCCATTTTCACCCTCCTCACAAGGGACTTCAAGAACTCACAAAACCTTATTGGACAGATTTGTCACTAGAGGCCCCAAAGGACAAGTTCTAGTTGAAGACATAGAGGCTACTACTCAAGACCTATATTTTTCCTCTTTTGTAGATAAATACTTGGCACACAACCTTATTGATGGTGTTTTCTACACAACAACAACTCAGACAGAATATGATATCCTATCTCTCTTGGAAGGTAAATCTCTATGGGAAAAGAGATAACCCCAAGGTCTCTAATGTCAGGTCTTGAGAATGCAAATAAAACAACTTAGAGATAATGTGAAAATGCTGGTAATCACAAAGGGACCTTATTACAAGAAAACACTGGACTCAAATTTATCGGATCTAGCAATAAGTTGATACTTCAAACCCTAAATTTAACACAGATAATAAAGAAATAACAAAAGATAAAGGTTTTAGAGATAATTCTAAGACTAGTTCTAACCCTAAGATTGACAATGCAAAAGATAAGATGCTCAAAATGGACAAATCTCTCATAAACTACTTTTTGTTTGACCCAGATAAATCTACAATCTTACAGGAATAGTGTAATCTTCTGAGGTGTTAAACATTTTCAAATCATTAATATTCATTCAAAACAACCCTATTGCAATTCAGATGAACACACATTCATAATTGAACTAAGCACAGTTTTAAGTCCAGACTAACTTTGCAAAGAAACTAACAATCAACTAACTGCAAAAAGTATGGACTAGAGATCGTTGCAAACATTTCAAACATGAAACCCTAAGCATCACTAAACCATCTAACAATAAACTTAATCAATTTTAAAGATAGAATAACAAGAACCATGCCAGATAAAACTCAACACAAGAGAGATACCAAATCATAATATCCTTTCTTATATTAAATCATCCAAAATGGCAACAATTCCAGTCTTCTGTTAAAACACTTGCTTGAAGATAAACCCTAGTTACAATTCGCTCAAATGTGAAATCTTCTAACTGTCTACTACTCTATTCTTCTATATTCTACTTTATCATATTAAAAATGAGGCATCATGCTCAATTTATAGAGAACCCCCCCCAAGATAGGTCGTCCCAAAAGATATTCAAAAAACAACATGAAATGTGCAATTTGCACCAATTTCATCCAAGTCGGCCTAAGGTCTCAAAAAAACTTGATCCAATGCATGTGAATAATGGGAAGCACAAAATTAAATGTATCCCTATATAACTACTTCACATCCTTGTCTTTGGAATGCTCCACTTCACATAGTAATGCCAATAATACTTTGTCCAATTCGACAATAGGTGGCATAGGGAAAACCCTAACTTTCCTCTCAAGAGACTTGATGTCCTCTCTTGCTTGCCTTACTGTACCATCCCAATTAGCCCTATTCATTAGATACCTATCAATAGCTGCAATGTAGGTTGCAACATCATCTAGTTGATGTTTAGTGACTCGAACTTCACTAATTGGAGAGTAGAAATCTCTACACCATTTCCTTAGTTGTTCCAAACTGAGATGTTTTGGGGTGAACTTCTTTCTCACTATCATGATTTCAAAGAATGAGATACACCTATCATAAGTGGCAGTCAAAGTGTCCTCAATCCTCTTCCCCTATTTATGTATCTTCTTCAAGGCCCTTTGCCTCATCTGTAAAATCTCAAACCATTCCCAAGGCTCTACAACCCTTGAGAAAGGAAGTATTCCACTCTTTTCCAGTTGGCAGTGTGCTCCATAATTGTCTTTGTTTTCTGCAGCAAGGGATCTATGTCCTTCTTGTCCTGGGCTAGCATAGTTCTTAGAAAATAAATTGACCTCATGGCATCCCCTGCAGTTGACAAGATATCCTTGATGGCACCATCTCCCTTGGTCTGAACTCCCTACAACCAACCAAATGTGGCATGTGTAGTTCCCTTCATCTTTTCAAGCTCAGAGATTGTCTCTTAAGGAAAGAAACCTACATCAGAGGAGGAAGAGCTGATGGACTGCAAGGGTTTAATCAACTCTTGCAAGTACCTCTTTAATCTCTCATTATCCTTTTCCAACTCATGCTTGGTTTGGACCTCCTTCCTCAATCTGCCAATGATTACAACACTGGAGCCTTCATACTCCTCAATGTCTTGTTCCACGGAGGCATGTCCCAAATCAATGGTCTTCACATGATAATATTTTGCAGTCACCCCATCTCTATCTTTATTAGGAGCAGGGGTAGCAATATGGGCCACCTTGTTATTTGATTCATCTCTTTCGATCTTGGAAATGAAACTAGCTTTCTTCTTTGTCTTTCCTTTCCCAATGTTAGCCATTAGGTCATCCCAATTGGGAGGAGTGTCCTCCACTATAACCAATTTTATCCTTAGTTCCCTATCCAACCAGCCTAGAATAGTGGATTCTGTTTGTGCTTTATCTTGACTATCCTATTCCTGTTGAACACTAGGTGCACCCTTCTCAATACTTGGCTCTTTAGGGATCTCTCTAGCTAAATCCTCCTTATCCTGAGATTGTTCCCCTACTTTTTCCTATGTTGGTGAAGGAATCTTAGCTGGTATCTCCTCCTTTTGAGGGGATTTTCCCTCATGATCTTCTGCAGGTGAATGCACATAAGCTACCAAGGGAGACTAAATTACTTTGTCAATTTCTACCTCTGCATTGTAGAGGTCTCCTTTCTGTAATTCTTCTTCTCCTAGGTCCTTAGGATCCTCATCCTTTTTTGGTTCTTCTGGCACATTGCCAATCTCTTGAGGAAGGGGAATGTCCTCTTGTTCAATGATAGGAGTAGTCATAGGAACACCTCCTTTTGTTGTAGCTTCTTTTTGGGAAGGAGTCCTTGACCTCCTCATGTATAATTTTTTTTTCTCCCCTAAAATTTCTACCTCTACCATGGGTGGCTCAACTTCCTTTTGTGTCTTGGAAGTTTCTTTTTCCTTCTGTGAAAATTTTACAAGTCTTCTTCTCTTGGACAAGGGAGTAGTGACATCCACTTCTTCCTTCTCCTCTTCATCTTTCTCGTCCCCCTTTCTCTTTGAAATATGCCTTCTCTTCTTGGCAATGGTCTTCCTTTGTTTTCCTACCTCTGCTACCTCTTCAGTTTGAACATCCCTAACCTTGATCCTGAAGGGAGAGCCCAACTTGGCCTTACCTTTAGGATCCTGCTCATGTGATTCCTCATAACCAGAATGAGACTTTAAGTCTCTAATTAAATCATAGGTGCATTCTACACCTTAACACTCCAATTCCACCATTTTATGCTTAAGCCACAATTTGGTATATTTGATCACTGGAGTCATAATCTACTCAAACTCTGTATTTTCTTCTTCCAACCAATCAATCTCTCCATATGGATTTTCCTTAACAACCTCAAAGATGTGGCCCTAAATCAGATTCCCATCTTCTTCAACTTGATCATGAATTTCCTTTATGCTATATAACCTCACTAAGTCCACTAGTAGACTGGAGAATTTCTTCTTTCTAACTTCAAACTCATCACCAAGGTTAGCCCAATAGTCTTCAATGTTGTCCTTGTGACTATACTCTTTGCTAGCCTTCTTCTATGCCTCACCAGTGATATCAAACATTTCCCTCTTGGAATGGAAGGAGAGACCAAGAGTACTCATCTCCTCCTCAGAAGCATGGGCTGATTGGATGGAAGGGCATACCTCATTTGTGCCTATCTTCAATGGGAAGTCATTGCCAAACCCTATTTTATGTTTCTCCCCTTTGACAATCACATCGAAGTCACAAATCTACCTTGTGACCTCCAACAGTATAATATGGCTTGTTGGGTACCTTGGAAGTCCATAGGGAGCCCTTTGACAACCATCAATTCTTATGTAGGAGAAGGTAGGGAATTGAATGAACCAAGCCCCAAACCTTCTGATCAACTCTTTGGCCTTGTCTGAAATTCTAACATGTTCAACACCCTGCAGTATCCTTGTAATATACATGGTGAATACATCATTCACCCTTCTATAGCTTCCTCCACCCAAGTGTAATTATGGATACACTTCATAGATTGCATCCTACCCAAATAAACCCTTGGAGCTCAATCCTTTGTATGGGTGAAATCTTTCAAGTGCATACACCAAATAGGAAGTCATGGTGAAGGTCTTTGTCTGCAAGACATTACACATTTTCTCATGTATCACTGCACTTATAGCACTTGGCCAGTGGTAATCTATACCCTGCTCCATCCAAGCAATAAAATTGAACATCCAACTCTCAAATACCCCTGCATTCTTCAATCCTACCAGCCTATTGAGGAGTGTGATGACATCATAGTACTCCCTCTTGAAGTTGAGTCTGACTAGCTGCTTGGGCGGCTTGGAGAAATGAGACTTGGGCTTCTCCAACCAAGAGTTGATTACCTACTGGGACTTAAGAAAATTATCTTCATAGTATTTCTTGGTTGCATCCATATCGAAGGCCACCACATGTGACCTATCAGGCATATCAAAGGTCGGAGCAATGGACACAGGGTTGAAGTTTGCAACAATCCTTCCCCGAGGACCAATTATTCTTTATGTTCCCCTACCATAATGCCTAGCACATTCTAGCACTAACTCATAACAATGCACCATAGAGGGAAATATTTCCACATGTGCTAACTCAGACTCTAATGTCCTTTTGGCCAACGAAGGGAGGTTATGTGCTACCATTCCATCTTTAAACTCTTCATAGTCCCACATTCCCACATTGGTATCAATGATCCCTGAGTAGACGGAAGTCAGTCTGCTTTTAGGAATCCTACTCTTTATATCCATCTTTAATCTTTTCTTCTTGGTGATAGCAGAACCTTTAGCACTTGGATCCATTTCCTTTCTCTTACCATGCCCATCAACAAATTGTCCTGATCTTGCCTGTAAAACAATTAAAGACAATAAAATAAGATCCAAGATAAACAAGAACTATCAAAATCCATATCAAATCAATTATTTCAAAGTTCGAGACTTAGCCTCCCTCACAGAATCTAGACTGGAGAGGAATTCCAGGGAAATTTGGACCAAGTGGAATCCAGTGAAACAGACACACAATCATCCATACAATCATTTAAAGCAATCAATTTATCCAAAGAATCATTTGATATAACTTAGCATAAGTTCATTTGATCATTTTAAATGCATCATCAAGAAAATTCTTATATAATCATCAAATTCTTTATTCCCACAACACCTCGGAAAAATTCACCTTAGATGGAAATCCCCAAAAATGGCAATAGTTTCAACAATCTGGGAAAATGAAGGAGGCGCAGAATATTCGGGAGAATCCCGAGGGTGCAAATTCTAGCGAAGTTAATATAATTTTACCACAAAAGCCCAATTTCGAGAGAACAACAAAACAATGGACCTCGGGGAAATCTAGAGGAAGCAAAAATCTGTGAGATAGGTAAAAGTCCGGATTAAAGGCAAATTATGAAGAACAAAGAGGAAACGGGATAACTCGAGGAAATCCGGCAGGTGGGGAATTCCGCGAAGACACTAAAAACCTGAACATCCATGTTTCTCTCATCCTCACCCAAATAGATCGAATGATCACAAACTAAGAACCTGGAGCTCGACAACAACTTGACCTAAACCTCCAA